>JARBWK010000010.1:64008454-64047507 GCA_030556195.1 Anolis apletophallus | reverse complement strand
TTTAAACTGTCCACCAACATTTCCTCTTCCTGACCCTCTGCCACGACCATTTCCTCTTCCTCTTCCTGACCTTTCATCCAGCATGTTTACTAGAACTCTGTATCCCCTCTCTTTTCTTTATCTTTCTTCTCTTCCTCTACTTGCTCTCTAGCCATAAACACTTGATCAGCAATAGCTAACAGTTCATTCAAGTTCTTGCCCAAAACCCTGGCTGTTTCTGTATTTTTCTTTCTGATGTCTGGAGATGATTGAGAAATGAAGGATTGCGTGAGAGCAACCCTCCCATCATTCTACTCTAAGTTGTAAGGGCTGTACTTTCTGTATGCGTTCCTCTAAACGTTTAGAAAAGCAGCAGGCGTCTCAACTTTGTCCTGTTGGACCCCTTGTATCTTTTGAATACTGGAAGGCCGGGGGTGGGCCCTTCCTGATGGCTTTTAAGAGAATTTGCTGAAAGTCTCTAATTCTGTCTCTCTGATCCGCATTATTCGGATCCCATCTTGGATCTTGTTCCAGCTTGCAGGACCCTGTTGTGCACGTCCAGCAATGGCACCTGTCGTATAGGACACTCTAAGACCCCTCTCTCCTCTTCCTCTGTTTGCCTTGCTTCCTGAACCCTGGTCTTGCTTCTGGTTCGCATTGGGAAGCCGCTTGTCTCACACTGTGCCTCCGGCTAATTCCGAGAGCGCTCTATCACTCTTCTGATTCAAAGGAGCTGCTCCTTTTGACTCGGGGGAGTGTGCAATCAGCCCCCCTGAGGCTCCGGAGCATTCATCCTCCCCCAACGGAAACGTCCAGCTTAAACCCGCAGTTGGCAGGCTCCTGATTCAAATTGAAAAGTCATTGGGGATTCATTGGAATTGAAATTGGCGCGATGGGAACAGGAAGGAGTGCTTGGCTTGCCGGGAATGGCGAGGCGGGGACAGACGGGATTGGCGCAGTAGGAACTGCCGGGACCGCCGCAGAGTGCGTCACTGCCGGGGGCGTCATCTGAGCGGCTGAGCCCTGTCCCAGGGTGGGGGCTATGGCCGGGCTTGTGCAGGGACGTTCAAACTGGCATAGAGCGGAGGCGCAGTGGCTTCCCCTCCTGTTGGGGCAATAATTCTCTCCCTTGGTCTTCTCCTTAAGGGTGGAAGATCTTCTTGCTCCGCCGGTAGAACCGGAGGTTTTCCTCCCTGCCTTTCGGTTCACAAAACAGCCTTTCTTCTCATGTCCCTTGGGCCCAGCCCACCACACGCCCAGCAGCAACCATACGTTCCCATGTTTGCGGAATAAATCCATTGATCATATCAAGAAGAGAAGGCGGCAATGCAGACCGACCCCTGCCTCATCACTCTCCCCCACGCATTACACTAGGGTTCCTGTCCCTTATTCTAAGGGACGTCCCTTATTTTGGCCCTAAAATTTGTGTCCCTTATTTTCAGGCCCTGTCCCTTATTTTTGACTAGCAGGACAGGACTGGGCGGGGTTGACCAGAGGAAGGTGCGCGCTGTGGTTTTCCATGGCAATGCCTGCCCGAGGATTCCAACTCGGGGCAGCCTGCGTCCCCGTTGGAAGGAAGAGGCGACAGGAGTTTTTCAAAGTACACAGTAGACTAATTAACCGTTACCCAAGGGGGTATGTTGGATCACGTTGGATAAAGATAGTTTCTGGTTGCTTGAGAGTTGCTCTTAAAATAGGCCTAGCTGTGCATCCCAATACTATACAATGCTATATATCCCATACTACACTATACCATTAACTATTGACATAATAATCATGAAGATGTACTGTCTTATAAAATTCATTTTATTGTAATGTTTAGACAGTGCACTTTTAAAGTCAGCAAAAGTCAAGTACTAAATACAGATGGAGAAAATTAGGTAGTTCTAATAATGTTTTCCTGCATGACAAAGCATGCAGAAACATATCATGTACTGTTAAGAGGGTGTAAGTCAGCTTCTTTTGTGAGTGTCAATCATTATCTTATTCTGTTAATAAAACTATTTCTACCTAATGTTTGAGTTTCAAGTTTTAATGAAGTGTCCCTATTTTTCGTGAAAAATCCCATCAATGTCCCTTATTTCTTATGTCCAAAAATGGCAACCCTACATTACACACATGCCAGCAACCAACGATACCCCCCTTCCTTCCCATGACACTTCACCTTTCTCCCAGCTTATTGTAAGCCGTCCTGAGTCCCCCTCCAGAGGTTGAGAAGTTGACGGGGTATACTGTAAATACGGTAAATAAATAAATAAATAAACATACTGTAATATTATTAGTAATATTACATGTAATATAAAATATTAAAATATTTTATAAAATATTCCTCTCCATTGGCACCCCCTTGTTGTGGGGGAGAGGCTTGCGTACCCTAATGAAGTTGTGAGCGATGCTGGCAATGGCATAATAGCCACAGTAGGGCCTCCCGTGCCAGGCAGGTTACAACCAGAACGGTCTGATAAAGGCGTCAATGGGCAGGATGGGCTCTCTAGCCTTTTGGCAACCATCCTAAGAGAAGGAAAACTGGTTTCAAACCTGGGCAGATGGTGCTCGTCTAATTCTGTAAGGTCAACCGTCTCTAGAGAGAATGAAACTCGAACCAAACCTATGACCTGAGGACCTGCGCTGCCACCGTCCTAAAGCTTGCTGGGCCCCGGCAGACGAACCATTGGTTTAAAGGGTGAGGCCAGTTCTGTGCACGCTGCGCTCCACCAGAAAAATCCATTGCACAGGCTCGAAGGACACATCAGCCTCTGTCGTCAACGCTTGTAGAAAGACTCCTTCCTAAGACTCTTAGTTCGTTCGCGTAATGCCAGAGAGAATATAAAATATATAATTATATTAGTATTATATTGTATTACATTATAATATCAATATTATATGTACTGTATATACAATATATTATATGAGAAGCACAGTGCAGGAGGCAAGATAGAACTGCCTTCCTGGCCCCTCTCTTCACTCTGATCTCAGAGCAGCAGTTGGTGCTGGGGGCTCCCAACTAATGACACTGGTACTTCATCTTTGCCTCTAAGATCCTTCTCTCCAATGAGCAGTTGGGCTTTATTTCCTTAAGTGTGGACTGGTTGGATCTTCTTGTGGTCCAAGGCACTCTCAGAACTTTCCTCCAACACCACAGTTCAAAAGAATCCATCTTCCTTCGCTCAGCCTTCCCTAAGGTCCAGCTCTCACATCCATAGGTGACTACGGGGAATACCATTGCTTTGACTATGTGGATCTTTGTTGCCAGTGTGATGTCTCTACTCTTCACTATTTTATCGAGATTGGTCATTGCTCTCCCCCAAGTAAGTGTCTTCTGATTTCCTGGCTGCAGTCTGCATCTGCAGTAATCTTGCACCTACAAATACAAAGTATGTCACTGCTCCATGCAGTCATGCTGGCCACATGACCTTGAAGGCGGGAAGGTAACGATGCTCCATGCAGTCATGCCGGCCATATGACCTTGGAGGTGTCTATGGACAATGCCAGCTCTTCGGCTTAGAAATGGAGATGGGCACCAACCTTCAGGGTCAAACACATATAATATTGATAATAATAGTGTGTAACAATATAATTTTATAATTTATTTATTTACAATATTTCTACCCCACCTTTCTCAAACCCGAAGGTGACTCAAGGCAGTTTTACAACATCAGTGCCATTAAAACAATGCAGAAATTACAATAAACATTTTCAACAGTATTATAAAATACAAACATCAAAACCCTTAAAAACATATAAAACCACTACCTTCACTATTGGCCTCGTCATCCAAAAATATAGTCTAAGCTATTCCAGTATTCGATTTCACATAGTTCTGTGTTTTTATCTATTGCCTTAGGTTCCCAAGGGCTTGTTCAAAAAAGCCATGTTTTCACTTTTCTACAGAAGGTCAGGAGAGAAAGGGCTGATCTAAACATTATCATTATATTAATAATACAATATAATAATTATATATTTATATTGCATGTAATATTACTAATAATATTACATTATACTGGTATAGCACAATATTGTAAAATATAATACTAATATTGTGCTGTGCTCATAATATAATATATTTACATAATATGGATAATATAATGTAATATTCTCCTGCTGAGAATGGACGGCAGGCAGGATACCATCCCCGATTGTTTCCATCTATGCCTTGAAGCCGTGACTGGTTGGCTGCGTGCCAGCCGGCTGAAGGTGAACCCGTTGAAGACCGAAATCTTGTGGCCTGGTCGCCCTGGGCTGGATGAGTGCTGGTTGCCTACCCTGGATGGCGAGCAGCTCAGCCTGTCATCCCTCGTAAAGAGTTTAGGTGTTCAATTGGACCCTTTGCTGACCATGGAGACCCAGGTCTCCATGGTCAGCAAAACGGCATTTTACCATCTCTCGCCAGGCTAGGCGACTGGCACCCTACCTGTCCAGGGATGATCTGGCCACGGTGATCCAGGCGACGGTCATCTCGAGGCTGGACTACTGTAACGCCCTCTACGTGGGCCTTCCCTTGTCGACAGTCCGGAAACTCAAGCTGGTGCAGAATGCTGCTGCTCGCTTGCTGGTGGGAGCACCGGTGAGAGAGCATATCACGCCCATCCTTCGCCAACTGCACTGGCTGCCTATTGAGTACCGGATTGCCTTCAAGGTGTTGGTTTTAACCTTTAAGGCCTTGCACGGTCTAGGGCCTGAGTACCTAAGGGACCGCCTTACCCCGTATATTCCCCCGAGATCACTGCGCTCGGAAGAGCAGAACCTGTTGGTCATTCCATCACCCCGCTCCTGTCACTTGTCCAGTACAAAACAGCTGGCCTTTTCAGTTGTGGCTCCCAAA
This sequence comes from Anolis apletophallus, assembly GCA_030556195.1. Classification (NCBI taxonomy): domain Eukaryota; kingdom Metazoa; phylum Chordata; class Lepidosauria; order Squamata; family Anolidae; genus Anolis; species Anolis apletophallus. The sequence continues at coordinate 64,042,706 of JARBWK010000010.1, read as the reverse complement.
ATTTGGAACTCATTGCCTAGTCACGCTCGGGCGATCCACGAACTCGGCCCTTTCCGAAGGGCCTGCAAGACTGCCCTCTTCAGACTAGCGTTTGGCTAGCCTGAATGTAGATGCATATCAGCGTCCGAGCTAAGATCTGTAATCTGCTGGCTACTGGCTATGTATTGCGTGTTTTATCGAAATTTTACTGTATGTTTTACTGTGTGTTTTATTGCTATTGTAATCCGCCCCGAGCCTGCAGGGAGGAGCGGAATATAAAACCGAATAATAAATAAATAAAATAAATAAATAAATAAAATATAATGCTAATAATAGTACAATATAATAATTTTATATTTCATATAACATGTAATATTACTAATAATATTACAATATAGAGGTATAGTACAATACAGTATTATACAGGTCCTTCTAAAAAAATTAGCATATAGTGCTAAAGTTCATTGTTTTCCATAATGTAATGATAAAAATTAAACTTTCATATATTGCACACCAACTGAAATATTTCAGGTCTTTGTTTGTTTTGTACTGATGATTTTGGCATACAGCTCCTGAAAACCCAAAAATACTGTCTCAAAAAATTAGCATATTTGGTCGGATGGAATATGCTAATTTTTTGAGATATGTATGCCAAAATCATCAGAAATATTTCAGTTGGTGTGCAATGAATCGAAAATATATGAAAGTTTAATTTTTATTATGGAAAATAATGAACTTTAGCACTATATGCTAATTTTTTGAGAAGGACCTGTATAATACTAATACTGTGCTATGCTAATAATATATTGTATGTACATATAACTTGTAAGTTGCTCTGAGTCCCCTTTGGGGTGAGAAGAGCAGCATATAAATATTGTAAATAAATAATGGAGCTCCTGGATCATACTCTGACCTACAAGAAGCACTGCTTGAATATCAAGCACTGCTTGAATATCAAGCAAGAATATCAAGCAAAAATATCATATGAAAGCTGACTGGCACAACTAGATACAGTAAAGACATCTGCCCTTGCGCTTTGCTACTCTGCTGCTGAGTACGCATGCCCAGGGTGGGCACATTAAAACAGTGGATGTGGCTCTTAATGAGACATGCTGCATTATCACAGGATGTATACGCTCCACACCACTGGAGAAATTATACTATTTAGCTGGTATTGCACCACCTGACATCTGCCAGGAAGTAGGAGCCAAGAATGAAAGGGCCAAGGCAGTGACATCTCTGGCCCATTTTCTGTTCAGATATCAGCCAGCATGCCAATGCCATAAATCAAGAAATAGTTTTCTAAGATCTACAGAGATACATGCAGGAACACCTCAGCAAGTGAGAGTCAAAAAGTGGCTGACTAAAACCCAGAACCTCAAGCAATGGCTGATATCGAATGAGATACTCCCTCCTGAGCACACAGAAGACTGGGCAACTTTGAAGGTGCTGAACAGACTGCACTCTGGCACCACAAGATGCAGAGCCAACCTTAAGAAATGGGGCCACAAAGGGGAGTCCACGACATGCGAGTGTGGAGAAGAGCAAACCAGAGACTACCTATTACAACGCTGCCTGAGCCCTGCCACATGCACAATGGAGGACCTTGTTTATAACAACACCAGAAGCATTTCAAGTGGCGAACTACTGGTCAAATAACATCTAGTATAATGCTACAACTGTACCCTCGGTTCGCTTCTGATACAATAAATAAATTAGCAGCTGAGGAGGAAAAGGAAGGGTCCTGTGGATGTTAGGAATGATGGGAGGGCCCAAGTTTGCCCAGGCCTAATATAAACAAAAGTGCAAAAGCTGGGTTGCAGAAAAACATCAAACGAACCAAGATTATGGCAACTAGATTATGAATTGATAACTGGTAAATAGAGGGAGAAAATGAGGCATTGACAGACTTTGTAATTCTATGCATGAAGCTTACGGGAAATGTGAACTGCAGCCAGGAAATCAGAAGATGTTTCCTTCTTGGGAGGAGAGCAATGACCAATCTCGATAAAATAGTTAAGGAGTAGAGTCATCACACTGGCAACTAAGATCCGCAAAGTTAAAGCAGTGGTATTCTCTGTAGTAATGAGAGCTGGACCATAAGGAAGGCTGAGCAAAAGAAGATAGACGTTTTTGAACTGTGGTGTTGGAGGAAAATTCTGAGAGTGCCTTGGACCGCAAGATCCAACCAGTCCATACTCCAAGAAATAAAGCCCAACTGGTCACTGGAGGGAAGGATATTAAAGGCAATGATTAAGTACTTTGACCACATAATGAGAAAACAAGGATACCTTGGAGAAGATAATGATGCTGGGGGAATAGAAGGAAAAAGGAAGAGGGGCTGACTAAGGGCAAGATTGATGGATGTTATCCTTGAAGTGACTGACTTGACCTTGAAGAAGCTGGGGTGGCCAACAGGGAGCTCTGTTATGGGCTGGTCCATGAGATCACGAAGAGCTTGATGCAACTGAACAAATAAATAACAACACAAGATCTGTGCACGTTGGACCACCAGAAAGCAAAAGGGTTACTTATTTCAGACAGTAACCCATGTGGACATTTTGGAGCATTTCAGGATTCCAGATTAAGGGATGCTTAATCTTAATGATTTATTCAGTGCTTTATTTTCACACAATTGTGTACCTGACTTTCCCCACTTTCAATCCTCGCCTTTTAAAATCCCCACACGACTGCAGACACGAAACAGACCATAGAAACTAAATTTGGCAAAATCCAATTATCACAAGGACAGAAAGTGAGGTGAAATCTTCTGAATGGGTTCAGACAGAAAAACAAACACTATAGGGGTGCTAATCCTTCCCTATGCTATCCAAATCTTCAATTTAAGAACAAACCTACAGAATTGATAATTTGCAGGCTGCCTGTGAAATAGACTTTCAGTTAAAAACGCAATTATGGGGAAGGAAGAGAAATTAGTGGCTAAAATTTATAAACTATTATTGAAAGGAGAAAGTGAAAAAGACCAAAATAGAGGGTATATGAAGGAATGGTCCAGGAACAATGGTTTTAAAATAAAACCAGATACGTGGAAAAAATATCTGGAAAAATAACATAAATATATCATATTGTTATAAATATAGAGGAAATTGGATAAAGTTATTACATAGATGGTACTTAACCCCAGACAAATTGGCAAAAATATATAAGAAATCAAAAGCAAATTGCTGGAACTAACGGGAAAAATGGCACCTTCTTCTACATGTGTTGGCTCTGCCAAAAAGCTAAACGATATTGGAACATGATTCACAGAGAAACTGAAAATATTATTTTAAAAATGATAATAAAGAAACCAGAAAAATTTATACTGGGAATCATGGAATCCGATCTCGATGCAAATGAAAGAAAAATATTCATATTAGTAACAGCAACAGCAAAACTATTATATGCAAACTTTTGGAAGTCGGGGGACAGCCCATCCAAGGATCAATGGCTTCAAAAGGTTATAGAGACAAGTCAGATGGAAAAACTGACAGAAGCATTAAGGGAAGCAAAAGATAAAGAGGAATCAAGTAAAAAATGGGACTGGTCCCTCCTGCAAGAGTATTGCAAAGGAGAATGTAATATAGATTTAAACCTTATAACTAATCTTAGAGTGGAGCTAATCTAGTAATCGTATTCATGATTTATTCTTCTCTCTCTCTCTCTCTCTCTCTCTCTCCCTCTACTTATATTTTTCTTATTATAGGCTATTTAAGAGAAACAGTCGAGAAATTAAAAGAAGATAAAAAAGAATATAAGTATACAATATTACACATCTAAAATGTTAGATAAGCCACCTATACTCCAAAAATTTTCAGAGCACCCTCTATGCTATTGCTATGCTATGCAATAGTACCTCTTACTTTTTTATATCTATGTATCTGTTCCCTTGCTCTTTTCTTATCTCTTTATTTTCATTTTCCTTCTATCCTGTTATATTTCTGATTTTATATTGTATTTTGAAACCAAATAATTATTTCATAAAAAGTGTATATTCTACCTCTATGTTCACAGTTACAGCTACTGCATATGTATCATTTAATCACATGAAACTGCAATCCCTCTAGCTCTCTGGACAGTACTAATTTACTTTTGCTCATGTTTCAGAGTACCAAAAACAACATATTCTCAAATATTTACCCTTATTTCTATTATTCTGAACATCAAGAGGCTTCAGGAATGCACACCTTGTGTTGAACTATACACATTTTATATGTCAGTTTATGTAAGGAGTACCACTATTTCTCCTCTGGATCCCATGCCAGAAGATGCAGTTTTCAGTCCTCAGGAAGCAAATGGGTGCCAATCCCCATTTGGTAACATTGGAGATACGAGTCTTGCTTGTCTTGCAAGTAATGTAATTTAATTGCAGAGCACAGCAAGGTTTATGATTATTCGTATCTTTTCTCATTGCAAAGGTCACTGCCATTATCTGTAACAAGTTAGTTTTGCTTTCTTTGTGCATACAATAGTTATCATGATTAAAAGGAAATAAAAAGGAAATTTTATTGTAGAAAGAATGGAAGTTCCTTATAGACTGATAAGATAGATAACCCATGGTTACTCTTCAGAAGACTTTACCAACATTGTCTGTCCTTATGTGAATGTCTTGGGACATCAAAGACAAGATGAAAAATCTGTTTTATCAGCCTCTAACATGATTTTGGAAAAATAAAATGGATCTTTTTAGAAATATTTTGCATCTCTGCCAAACTTGATCCATTTTAAGTAGAGATACGTCAATTATTCCCATCACACACGTACACATAAAATTTGATAAACTAACTCCATGCTGGAAAGTTACTTGAATTTTACATTTAGAGAAATTAAATGGACTCATTCTGCTCTTAAGCTATGGAATGTCACATAAATGCTCATATAATAGTGTGGAACCACATTAGCATCATCTTCCTCTCTGCCATTTTTTTGTGTGAGGAGGATGAATTTAACTAATTGAGCCTCTGTTCCAGTGGACATCTCATGAGAAGACGTGACTCACCAGGGGAAGAAAACAATGCTTGGTTAGGTAGAAGGCAGTAGAAAAAGAGGAAGGTCACATTCCAGATGGATAAATTTAGTCAAGGAAGCCAAAACTCGGAGTCTGCAAGGCCTGAGTAGGGCAGGTGAGGACAGGGTGACTTGGAGACCTCTCATAGGACTGCCAGAAATCCAAGTTGACGGCAATTAACATCAGTAACTTACACATTCTTGTGCCACTAATAGTGGGGATAAAGTTTAAATAGTTTACCTTCTGAAGAAAATAGAAAATTGGCACAATTTGAGAGAGCATTGTAGAAGAAAGGATTAGCTCTCATGATATACAGAGATATGTTTTTTGCACATGATGTATTTAATCCCATTCGGTTGTGGAAACTCAATGAGTAACCCTGGACAAATCACTCTCTCAGTCTTAAGAGGAAGGCAACTGCAAGCTTCCTCTGAATAAATCTTTCCAGGAAGACCCTATGAGAAAGTTGTGGTGTGCTGCAGAAGACCTGAAGGCACATTACAACGATTTAATGCATTAATTTTTAAAGGTTTGAATGACAAGCACCATCATTGTTTTTAATAATTCACCCTTTTTGTTTCAGGCTAATTGCACTAGACTGACTAATGCATGGTTTGCCATAGGTTGGGCTTGATAGGAGCTTTGGTCTAGATTTGTTAATTTGTTCATTTATTTGAGACATAGAATCTCTAATGGCATTGACTCCCTCCAATATCACTGTGCATTGTCTTTCTTAGATAAAAGAACCTTTATAGTGCTGGTTTATGGATTGCTAAATCATGCTCATGGTTGTTTTGTCTGGAAAAAAAGAATATACAGCTACAACTAAGCTATGTCAGTTTTACCAAAATGCAAACATAGACAGATGACAGAAGAAACTGTACAGTTTGCCCAAAAGACCTCAGTTCCTTTGTTAGTTTGCCCAAAAGACCTCAATTCTCCTTTGATAAATATATTTTGAAGCATATCATAAATACATTGTTAAGAAGCATGTGCTTTAAGTTTGCCTCTCGATACGGAGATCACCAGGTCCTGGCATGCTGTGATAATTATTGACTTACGTACTGTAATGTGCTTCATATAGAGCCTGCATACAGGGATATCTATTGTTTGGTCTTCATTTAAGAAATATTAACACTGATCCATTGTTCGCTGAACTTTCTTATTTTCATGCAAGATCCACAGCACTAGCTTGAACCTTAAAAGCCTGAAATAGTCTGGCTCCAATATTTTAAATTGAATTTTTTTCCTTACATGTACATTACTACAGTGAGATTCTGATGCAATAATAATGCTTCAAGCACAGCTACCTCAATACTGAGGTAAAGGTAAACTCTCCTTAAAATTATTTTATAACCATCTCATAGATTTCAGTTTCCTTCCAAATTGCAAGCAGCACACAAAGTAACAAAATCCATTTGTAATATACATCAGTATCAAATACAGAAAGAGCTGCAAAAGAAAACTATTTTATTTAAGTTAGCCGTTATAATTTAGTATTACAGCACTGGGAAATTAGACAACTCTGTTACTCTAGCATGTTCTGCAAATCTGGTAAAACTTTTAAAAAATGTCATATGGCTTTCCAATAACTAAAAGTGCACCCAATAAGAGATTGACAGCTGCTGTAAGGTAAAGGTAAAGGTTTCCCCCTGACATTAAGTCCAATTGTGTCTGACTCTGGGGGTTGGTGCTCATCTCCATTTCTAAGCCAAAGAGCCGGTGTTGTCTGTAGACACCTCCAAGGTCATGTGGCCAGCATGACTGCATGGAACACCGTTATTTATTTATTAGCCATATTTATATATTGCCTTTCTCAGCCCAAGGGTGACTCAGGGTGGTTTACAAAAGGCACAATTCGATGCCTGCAATAACATAAAAACTATTAAAACATTTAGCATAAATAACATTAGATAAAATAAAACCGATAAAAGTATAAGTCCTCAGCGTCACATTACTAAAATCGTTACCCAATTACATTGTCATGTTGTTCCGAGGTCAGAGTTTTTCTGCTACACTACATTTGAGAAAGGTTGCTCAAAAAGCCAGGTTTTAACTTTTTTGCGGAATGTTAGGAAGGTGGGGGCTGATCTGCTATCCCTGGGGAGGGTGTTCCATAGCCGAGGGGCCACCGCCAGCCGAATCTGTGAAAAAGGTGGGACCGAGAGCAGGGCCTCCCCAGAAGATATCTAAGTTCTAGATGGTTCATAAGGAGAGATACAGTACTTTCGGACAGTTAAGCTGGGCCAGAAGCATTTAGAGCTTTATAGGCTAAAGCCAGCACTTTGAATTGTGCTTGGTAGCAGACTGGTAGCCAGTGGAGCTGGTGCAACAGAGATGTGTGCTCCCTGAGCGGCACTCGTTATTAACCTGGCTGCTGCCCGTTGGACCATTTGAAGCTTCCAAACATCCTTCCCGCTGGGGCGGTACGTATTGATCTACTAACATTTGCATGACAGCTGATGTGATTTCTTGACAGCTGCTGTACAAATTTTTTTTGGCTAATTTTTTTCTAATTTTATATGGTGATTTCATTTTCATTTTCTTGAGAATCTCTTTAGTTAAAGAAGAAAGGATTCTCGCCAAATGGGTAACACAGGTGGTCTTAGATTTAATAGTATGAGCATAACAATAGTGTTCTCTCACCAGTTAAGGAAAAACATTCAGTAGCTTCTTAATCATAAACAACAACTATAAATTGCAAGGTTCAGCTTGAATGTTAGTCATCCACCCTGGGCAAAACTTGATATATCAACAGTGGTTTTTATGTAGTTCTTGTCACAGAGCAAGATCAACAGCCTGTAATTTTAATTTAGGACAAGCATGGAAAAGATTTAGGATCTCTCAAGAATTACTGCACCTGGTTACACCCAATTTGCCAGTTATACCATATCACCATATTTTCTTCAGTCACTCATGCAATTACCAAGTTGTTGAATCTCAACTCTCAGGCTTCTTTGTGCAAAGAAGGAAGTTGTTTGTTTCACATTGTTTTAACATTGTTAGCCCTTCATACTTTTGCATCTGCGTAAATACAAATGAACATTACTTTAAAAGAAAAAACAAGTTTATAAAAACACATTTTTTAAAATGCAGATTTAAAAGCACAGCGGGAGTAATCAACATTATCTAAAAGGCCAAGGTCTTTGCCTAACTTCAAAATAATGAAGTGGGGGCATCAGATAAGGTTAAGTGGAAACAGATGGGATGCCAGAATCGAAAAGGGTTAGCAGTCAAACATCTAATGCTAGAAAATGTGATACTAAGAGGACTCCAAAGATGGCTAAAACGTGTGAACAAGTTCAAGTTCAATGCAATTATCTATGGCCCCTTCCACACAGCTGAATAAAATTCCACGTTATCTGCTTTGAACTGGAATATGTCAGTATGGACTCAAGATAGCCCAGTTCAAATCTGATACTGTGGGATTTTCCGCCTTGATATTCTGAAATATATGGCTGTATGGAAGAGCCCTGCAGGTATGTAAGCTCCCAAACAGTATACAGTAGTTTGAAAAGGTGTCTTCCAACATTTCCAATTATACTTCCAAACAGTGGAATTACCATAATTCTTAAATTGTAAGACACCATCGATTGTAAGACGCTCTCTAATTTCAATACAACCACCATCAACAAAAATGCATAAGATACATTTGTGATTCTAAGATGCACCCCATTTTTAGAAATGTTTATATAGGAAAAATGTGAGTCTTACAGTTGAAGAAATACCATATTCCAAATCTAAATATATGTTTTCTTATGATTGTCCATTAGGAATCTAGCAGCTATATTTCGGACAAGCTGAAGTTTCTGGGAAGTCTTTAATGGCACTCCTGAACAATACAATGCAATAGTTTGTAGGTTGTCACGGCACAGATAAGTGTAGCTGGGTTCTGTCTGCCCAGTTGTAGTCACATCAGTACCAGCACAGCTAATTAAAGGCACCCAAGTGATAAAACAATGATATTTGGACGGCTTTCCGTTCCCATCCTCGTCACAATCTGCACCTTGCATGTAAGCAAGGTACAAAAATGAGACAAATCAGCTTACTCATATACCAATTCAGTACATTAATGTTAATGTACATTTATGATATGCTCTTCTGTCATCTTATACAGAATAATTATTCCAAACCTGGCATAGTCTGTCTTCTACCTACCCTACCCAACATAGCACTGCACTTTACTTGTCACAGTTAAGTGGCACTCATCCTTACTTCACTTCTCAAGGACTCGCTAAGGACTCATTGTTTATGCGAATAGCAACCAGTCTTCTTGCCTGCTCCTCAAAGGCAGAGTTATTATGTACCATTTTGCTCACATTCAACTGTTTTAATCTATAAGATTCAAAATCTCATTTGATGTTATCCACAGTAATGCTACTTGAAAAGCTCTACTTGGATGTTTCTACATTAGCTCTGCTCACTGGAGAAACAGCTTAGTAGTGAATAGTTAAAAAGGAGGCAACCTTGCTATTGATTACTATCGCACATAAAAACAGTAAGCTTATACCATTTATATTGTACTAGCTGACCCGTGCACGCGTTGCTGTGCCATATGCCATTCTCTCATTCTCTCAGTATCTCTCTCTTTCTCTCTATCTCTCTGTCTGTGTTTCTTTCTCTCTGTCTCTCTCTCTCTGTCTCTATTTCTCTCTCTTTCTCTCGCCGCCTCCTCCTCCCTGCCCGGCCCCCCTCCCTCCCCGGCACCGCCGTTCCCGATCGGAGCGGTGAAGGAGAGGCGGAAGAGGAGGGCCTGAGGAGGAGGGAGCCGCCTCCTCCTCCCTGCCCGGCCCCCTCCCTCCCTGGCGCCACTGTTCCTGATTGGAGCGGCGAGGGGGAGGCGGAAGGAGGTGAGGGTGAGTGTTGGCTGCCATGCGCGAACGTTCTAAACGCAGCGAAGAGGCAGGGATGCCAGGTTCCGTTGCCTGTTTTTTGGGGGTTGTGAGGTATGTAGGCCGGGTTTTTTTGGCGGAAAAGGTACCTCGTGGTATGTTGGAATGTGATGCCGATTTTCGTGCTTCTCTGGCTTATAGTTTAGCTGTCTATTTGCCGGGTTGCACGACGTGTCAATATATATATATATAGATATGCCAATAAGCTTATACCATTTATATTGTATATACTACACTGTCATCAAAAGGAGCCTAGGTAAAGGTTTCCCCTGGCATTAAGTCTAGTCATGTCCGAATCTGGGAGTGGTGCTGTCCGGGGAGAGGGAGGTGCTACGTTGTCCATAGATGCCTCGAAAGCCATATGGCTAGCATGACTACATGGAGTACTGTTACCTTCCCACCAAAGCGGTACCTATTGATCTACTGATATTTGCATGTTTTTGAACTGCTAGGTGGGCAGAAGCTGGCCCTAACAGTGGGAGCTCATACCGCTCCACAGATTTGACCGCCAACCTTTTGGTCAGTAAGTTCAGCATCTCTGTGGTTTAACCAGCTGCGCCACCAGTTATCATAAATCTATGTTCTGACTCCACAAATAATTGCTTCGTGCTTGTGACAATATTCTAAGAAAGTTGTGTGTGTGCCTTTAAGGAAAGTCCTGTGTTCTTGTAAAATGCTTACTCCAAGATCTTTCTGTAGGTGGCGCACAAATAACAGGAATATAAGACATATTAGTTTAAGAATGAGAAAGTTTTGATTCTCTTAACTGACGAATTCTTCAATAAAATATTACTAAAGACAGCCTTTTTCTTCTTAAGTAGGTACTCCTTAAAGGAATTACAACAAAAATAGGTTGCAAATAACTTTGTTAAATGGCAACAAACAAAAACAGTCTCACATTGTTCTCACAAGAAAAAAATTCCAAATGGTTCTACAAATAGGGCACACAAATCACATCACATACATTTACTAAAATACAAAAAAGTACAAATAACTGGATAAAAAAATAAGTGAGAATAAATTAATGGAATTTTGGACTCTTGAGAATTAACCATATGAGCATTTGATCAATATTTGAAGGCAGTATTATCTTTAAGGCTCAAAATAGTATTCCAATAATTGTTATCACAAAATTCTGCCTTGGTCAGACAGACCACACCTGAAATACAAGCTGAAATGTGTTCAGAGGAAAGCGACTAAAATGATCAAGGGTCTGGAGAACATGCCCTTAGAGGAGCGGTTTAAAGAGCTGGGCATGTTTAGCTTGCAGAAGAGAAGGATGAGAAGAGACATGATGGCTATGTATAAATATGTGAGGGGAAGTCATAGGGAGGAGGGAGCAAGCTTGTTTTCTGCTGCTTTGGAGACTAGGGCATGGAACAGTGGCTTCAAACTACAGGAAAGGAGATTCCACCTGAACGTTAGGAAGAACTTCCTGACTGTGAGAGCTGTTCAGCAGTGGAACTCTCTGCCCTGGACTGTGGTGGAGGCTTTTAAACAGAGGCTGGATGGCCATCTGTCAGGGGTGCTTTGAATGTGATTTTTCTGCTTCTTGGCAGGGGATTGGACTGGATGGCCCACAAGGTCTCTTCCAACTCTATGATTCTATATTGCCAAAACAGTTGTGTTAGTGGTAATTCTACAATATCCTAAATCTTCTGACTTTGATAGTTCCCCAATTAGCATAAATATCTGACTTTGGTACTAAGTGCAGACAGAATGAAGAAAATCAAGACATCAGGTTTAATGAAACCTTTATTAAATCAGGTGTAATAAAAGTTTATTTGCACAACTAAGAAAGAAGACAGAAATAATAATTCAAACTCTGTAAAGTATAAAAACATTTATTATAAATATTTTTAGCTAAACATGTGATTCTTACCAAATATAATATGTGGACTTGCAAATATAGTTTTAATTGTTTAGCAATTCTCCCACTCATTACTAAATGGACTCCCTTGAATTATTCAAGACTCACAGTTTAGTGTCATAGTGTAAAAAGCTAAAAAGACTAGTCAAAATAAAGATGAAATATCTGCTTTGTGATCTGAAGACAGGGAGGCATTTTTTTGTTTTCTAAGATATGCAGAAATATAAACATAAGTGTAAATTCTGAATATAATACAGGCTTGAGTAGTATAAACACCACAATATGCATTTGGAATGTGTTTCCTCTTGCAAACAGAAAATGATAGAAGGAACCATTTTACGTAACTGGTGACTACAGAAGTCGTTGGATTCCCACATGCCCACAAGAAGAAAGATCTGCAAGACAGAAACATAATTTGTCCCCAAAGGATATTATCCATTTCCCGAAATGACATATTCATTGGTGTTTCCTTGCTTATGAAAACCCAGTGGCTTTCAGAAGCATGGAGTGTGCCCAGAGAAGTAGACAGTACTATTAGGAACAATTTTTCCTATTTCGAGCACAGGCACTTATGTGAATGTGGAAAGAAACAAAAATGAACAGTGGCTGTTACACCCTTGAACAAAATGTTATTTCACTAAATATTTGACTGGCTTGGATTGAGGAAAGTGTGAGTGGAATTATATCAATTCAGCATGGCTTTCCTAACACCTTATTATATTTTCAGCCATCTGTATTGCTTGAAACCTGAAAAGGAAAAGCTGCAGCATTTGGAAGTCTAGTAGAAGTAACTGGCAGAAACTCGCTTGCATAGAAGCAAGTGTCTGCCACTCATGTGTTGCCAATATCGGCTAACTGATCAATTGCTGGGGATGGCCTAGAAATCTATTTTCTAGGGTAAGAAGAACAAAGAGAGTAATTAGCCAATAGGGCATCTATTTGTGCATTAAAAAACCTATAAATGTGTACCCTGTTTATTGGGAAGTAAAAAAAAAATAGTTTTGTGAAAATCAGAAACATCCAAAAAGGCAATGAGAATGGAACGCTAAAGAAAATATATAGCTACAAGACTGAGGCATTCAGAACAACAGGAAAAAATTCTAACCGCAAAACACAATTGGTCGGCATTATTGTTACTTATCAAATGCTCCAACATTCTCTCTATGCATAAAATTAGGGAATTTTAATTCCTCTAGCAATGCCCACTAGAGTGAAAATGTCCCATAGCACTTGCAGCAATCATAATACCACATGGCATATTCTCCAGCTTCTAATTAGGAAGTTCTTTTTTTAAAAGTTCGATAGAATCAATTCTGTTTTGTTTCTTCTGCAGGTGAATGGCTCACCAAAGGTGAGGTTTTTAAGAATGTACCCCAGTCTCCAGTGACACATAGGTTTCCTTGTTTACTGACTGAATGCTGACTTGAGTTCCCGGAATGCTGCTCGGCGGTGCTTTCTTTCCTCTTCCTCACGTTTTCGCTCATCTTGCTCTGCTTTTATTTCTGCTTCAAACTTGCTGGCACAAGACAAAGCTTGAACCTAAAATACAGGCAAGGATCAGAAAGAGAGAAGATACACTTTATTATGAGCTGCTCTGAGCAATCAGCAATACATAACAATACTCCAAGCCAGAATATTAGGACCATCAACTTGCATATTAGGTTTAAAACTAATGTACAAAGTGACAATCCTGAACTTTTGGACTGGATTGGTGTAAAATACACACAATGGATCACTTACATACAGATGACATGCTCATTGTTATCACCACCACCACAATATTTTATTAACTTCTATTGTTTTTCCTGAACCACGATACTGTATTTTAAATTACTGTATTATAGATATTGGCCATATTACACCACAGGCCTAATAGTAAAGGCAAGGTTTCCCCTGACATTAAGACTAGCCATGTCCGACTCTGGGCTCACCTCCATTTCTAAGCTGAAGAGCCGGCGTTGTCCATAAACACCTCCAAGGTCATGTGGTCAGCATAACTGGATGGAGTGCTGCTACCTACCCACAGAAGAAGCACCTATTGATCTACTAACATTTGCACGTTTTTGAACTGCTAAGTTGGCAGAAGCTGGGTCTAACAATGGGAGCTCCCTCAGTTCCCCCACCAGGGGGCCATACAGGCCTAATAGTACAAGTTAATTCAGAATTTATAACAAATTACTAATAGAAGGGAAAAAACTGAGTTGTATTACATTTCTCTTTCTCCCATCCACCATATTGAGGGCATCTCCTTCATTTAAATGTAAAATAGTTTTGAAAGTTTTTTCATTAGAGTAGGTTTAAAATATCAGTGATTCTATCCAGAGTTGTATACAGCTAGACTCAGTCACAAACACACAGAATGAGTTTCCTCTCTAACTTGATATAGAAAAGATTTTCCAGTGTAAAAATACATATTATGTATATGTATTATGTACTTCTGAACACATTATGTGAAAATGAACGTGTTTCATCTGACAGACCCACTAGTTTAGCAAAAGTATAATACTTAGTGGGAAGCCATCTGAGGCACTAGACTTTTTCTGGTATGCATGCTAACTTATAACTAAAGTCTTCTTGTGTTCAGCAGGTCTGACTTTGGAAGAAAACTTTTAAGATTTCAATATAAGTCCAGGAAACTGTCGGTAATATGCTCATGTTACAAGATATTATTGAACATTTGTTCTTTTTAGGACATACTGGAAGAAAGTGTTCAATCCCTCCTTATGCAGAGTATTTATTATTTATTTATTTTTCGGCTTCTATGCCGCCACTCCCGGCGGGCTCGGGGCGGCTCACAGCACCAAAGAATACAAGATAAAAACAACAGTACAAGATAAAAACAGGGGTAAAATACATTAAAATGACATTAAAATAGCAGTAGCAACACTTAAAAACGACCTAGGGCAGGAGCTCGAATCCACAGGGGGTGCAACCTGTAAGGCTTACACCTGGAAGGCCAGCTTGAAAAGGTGGGTCTTGCACGCCCACCTGAAGGGGAGCAGGTCGTGGATGGCGCGTGTGTCCGCCGGAAGGGCATTCCAAAGGGTCGGCGCAATCACCGAAAAGGCCCTTCGGCGGGTGGCTGTCAATTTGGCTGTTTTTGCGGAGGGGACGGCCAAGAGATTGGTGTCCTCCGAACGGAGGGATCTCATAGGGCAGTATGGGGTGAGACGGTCCCTCAGATACGCTGGCCCCAGGCCGTGCAAGGCCTTAAAGGTAAGAACCAGCACTTTGAAGGTTATCCGGTGCTCAATTGGCAGCCAGTGCAGATCCTGCAAGGTAGGTGTTATGTGGCAACCTGCTGGAGTTCCAGACAGGAGCCGGGCGGCAGTGTTCTGCACTAGCTTGAGCCTCCGGGTCACCGACAGAGGAAGGCCAACGTAGAGCGCATTACAGTAGTCTAGTCTCGAGATGACCGTGGCTTGGATCACCGTGGCCAGGTCGTTCCGGGAGAGGTAGGGGGCCAGCCTCCTTGCCTGTCTCAGGTGGAAAAAGGCAATCTTGCTGACCGCAGAGACCTGGGTCTCCATGGTCAGCTGGGAGTCCAGGTGGACCCCCAGGCTCTTTACGGATGGCGATGGGCATAACGTCGCACCGTCCAGGGTCGGAAGCTGGACATCCCCACCGCCCGGGCGGCCCAGCCACAAGATCTCCGTTGTCGCCGGATTCACCCTCAACCTACTGGCTCGCAGCCATCCAATGACGGCTTTGAGGCAACGTTGGAAATTAACGGGGACGGATCCGGGCCTGCCCTCCATCCTCAGAATGAGCTGAGTGTCATCAGCGTACTGGTGACACTCAAGCCCATAACTGCAAGCGGCTGCATGTAGATGTTAAATAACAGAGGGGAGAGAATGGCCCCCTGCGGAACTCTGCAAACTAATGGGGAGCCCTCAGAGGCCACCTCGCCCCTCCTCACACGCTGAGACCGCTGGTGGAGGAAGGAGGCCAGCCATTTAAGGGCTGTCCCCCTCACTCCAGCCACGGCCAGGCGGTGGATCAAAAGATTGTGGTCGACCGTGTCAAACGCTGCCGTCGAGCTGGCAGCGGAGTTGGTCTGTGATGGAGACCAGGACCGTCTCCGTCCCATGCCCCGAACGGAAGCCGGACTGGAAGGGGTCTAGCCATGTTGCATCATCTAAGAAGGACTGCAACTGCTCCATTACTGCCCTCTCAACTACCTTCCCCAGGTACGAAAGATTCGACACTGGTCGGTAGTTGGAGGGAACCGCGGGATCTAACGACGGTTTCTTCAGCAATGGAGCTACCACCGCCTCTTTTAAGCACTCTGGAAAGACTCCTTGCTCAAGGGAGCTATTTACGATGTTCAACAGAGGCCCACATAACCCCTCCAGGCAAGATCTAACAAGCCAGGAGGGGCACTGGTCGAGGGAGCAGGTGGTAGGTCTAGTTGCAGCCACGATCTTATCAACAGCATCTGCGTCCAGTGGCCGAAACCGGTCGAGGATGGGCCCGGCGGAGGGCCACAGGGTCTCGAGCTCCTTCACTGTATCAACCGTGGCTGGAAGGTCCCGGTGGAGACTCATTATCTTGTCTGCAAAAACGTTCTGGAAAGCACCGGCAGTGAGGGCCTGATCACTATTTTTTGGGACAGTAGGGACCGTCGTCAAAGACCGAATTACTTTAAACAGTTGTGCCGGGCGTGAACTAGCAGACGCTATCGAGGTGGAAAAGTACACATTTTTGGCCGCCTTGACAACACGCTCATAAGCCTTTTTGAATAGCTTATAAGCTGATAATGAGGCTCCGTCACGGAGTTTCCTCCACACGCACTCTAGCCGTCTCCTCTCCCGCTTCATCAACCTGAGATCTTCGGTATACCAGGAGGATCGATGCTTGCGGGGTCGGAGAGGGCGCCTAGGGGCAATCTCGTCGAGAGCTCTAGCTAATGAGGTGTTCCAGGCTTGAACCTGCTCATCGACTGAGACGCTGATAGACTCCAGATCCCTCAGAGCATTCAGGAACCTTTCGGGTTCCATAAGTCTCCTCGGGCGAACCAAAATCTGTTCGGCGCCCTTGCATGGGGGAGGCGGTTGCTCAACCCGGATCCTTAGAGCACAGTGGTCCGACTATGGAACCTCTATTACGGAGGCTAGGTCCACTTGAACCCCCGCGCTGAACACCAGATCGAGGGTGTGCCCGGCCGAGTGTGTGGGTCCCGAACTACAGAGGGAGAGGCCCAATGTCGCCATGGTCGAAATTAGGTCCGCAGCTGCAGATGGAACGGAGGCTGCGTTGGCGTGGACACTGAAGTCACCCAGGACAATAAGCCTGGGAAACCTCAATGCCCACTCCGACACAGTTCCAGCAGCCGCGCCAGGCTCTCTGCCGGTGCACTAGGCGCACGGTACACCAGCAGAATAGCCAGGCTCTCCTGGGACTCCCACACCAGGCCGACACTTTCGAGCCCCGAGGTGGTGAGCGCAGGGATCGCTCTAAGGTGTAATCCATCACGGGAGAGTATTGCCACCCCCACCCCGTCCCCCATTCCTATTCTGGTGCGTGGCAACGTATCAGGGGGGACCATTTCCTGGAGGCAGGTGCTATCACTCTCCTGGAGCCAAGTCTCAGTTATACAGAATAGGTCCGCTTTGAGGTCTTCACAAAACTCCCTGATAGTGGCGGTCTTGTTCCAGGTGGATCGGGCGTTAACCAGCACCAGAGTGGAAGGAGGGATAACTGGATGTCTATCGCCAGCGTGCCTGGGGATAGGACGCAGGTCAGAGCCAGCCCGAGTCCTTCTATGACTCAGTCTGGATCTCGCAGTTGGTCTCGCATTCGGCCTGCGCCTACCGTACTCACCTCGCCCCGAGATCACCAGAATACCTAACGGACTTGGATGGCAGAAGTCGGCAGGGGATTTAGCTTCCGGCACACCCCACGAAAAGGGGAAGCCGGTAGAGGGCCCTGACCGTTTTCCGCCGGATAAGCCGGCAGCCCATCAACCCCAGTCCTCCCAGACATTTGGGGGGCCAAGGTGGGGGATGACAAGCCTCGTTCGCCTAAGGACAGTTCCTTCCCTCGGTTAGTCCTTGAGGGCGGCCTATCCGACTGTCCACTCCCCCCCTCCCAGGAGCTCTTAGCGCTGCCATCGGGAGCCGGTCCTGGAGCCGGTCCTGGAGTAGGAGGGACTGAACTAGCATCCAGAGAGAAAATCATCATGGCAAAATAATCATGAGAGTGCATTCTGGCACTTGGAAATTGCCTTCTGGAAGCCTTTAAACTTTTTTTGTGGTGTATTATGTTCCAGAGGTGTCATGTAGTATCTTGACTTCTGATTTAAGTATATATAGGCCAGGATGCTATAGGGCACTGCATTACTGCACCTGCTAGTTGCTGGGCCAGATATGCTTTTAAAGGGCTTGTGTAAAGAGGTCTTCTTTTGCAAACAGCTTTGAGTAGTTTCCTGGCAACACAACAATTAGCAGTACTCTTAGCAAGGCACTCAGGCACAGCTCCACTCCTTGCCCTCTCAAGCGTCACACTTATGTCCTCTCAACAATCCGGTGGAGTTATATCACAGAGGTCTCCAGCTATTATGTGCTCCCTTTGGCCCCCATCACCACCAAGGCACAACACTCTTGTTCATACCTTTGCTTCAAAGAAATTCTTGGCTCCTTTCACCCCTTCGAGGGCAACATCTATTTCAGAGAGCTTTGCCAAAGCCATCAAGCCACTGTCTTCTTCAAGCTCTCCAGATGCAGCTTTGTAGAAAATGAGTAGGAACTAAAGAAATGAAAAAGAGTGAAAATCAATTATTGAGGAAAGGTAAAAAAGTTTAACATGACATGGGCTCATTTTTATAACTTGGAGCTGCAGCAGAATAGAGAGGAAAATGGTCAGTTAAATCCTGTCCTGATCCTGGCTGCGTACTTATTTAGGTCAAAGCTGATAAAATGCAGATAATTCATTACTCGGATTTCCCAATATTTTTAGTTCGTTTTACCAAAAAGAATCAAAGAGGGGTTCATCTACTAATCAGAGCAGTAATAAGTGCAAGTGCTAATAACAAGTTATTTAAGTGTTTTTGCACAATTAGCACTGATATCACTATTTATTCCATGCACACTTCATATTCCTTCACTAGAGGGCACCAAAACCTCAGCATCATAGAAACTAGATCCAGGAAATTAGGCATCTGGCAGAAGCCTTTGTTCCCATGTTTGCTCTCCAGCTGCTTACTAATATAGCATTTGAAACAAAACTTGAAAAAAAAAACCTCTGAAAATCCCTTGGGAAAGTGTGAGAGAATATAATGAAACTGCTCTGCTGCTTTCTAGCCACGCACATAATGTGTTTATTCATTTAACTTCCTGCAAGTTTTGCTGGGACAGAGCTGAGCAAACCTTTGTAGTGAATCACATTCTTAGTCTCAACACATTTCTCATAAAGACATTGTCATAACATGGCCATTACTCATTGAGAGGATGAAAACTGGGATAGGGTGGAGATAGGGAGAGGCTCCGTGGCTTGGCTAACACACCCTGTTCTCTGGATTTCTCTTGCAGAGTATCATTCGATTTGTGATGCAAGAGACACTATTTAAACCTTCCTGCAATTGGAGAACTGTAAACAATTATGAAGCCACCCCCTAGCAGGTCAGATCACAGATATGCCAACCTGAGTACTGTCTAATCAAAAATGGCTCACTAGACACCTTCAGGCACAGGTCATCCTTCCCAGGACTACCAGATATCCTTTAAACAAGGTTTAGAATGGTACCAGTTTATATTGTTTATATTTGGTCAGGCCTTCCTATACAATCAGTTGCCAGTTTTAACTGTTTGTATCTTGTGTTGTGCAACTGGGACAAATTAATAATTCTGCTAATGTGCCACTAGCTGAAATGACAAGCGTCGTATTGCAGACCTCCCAGATGCTGGTCCTGTAAACTCCTGGCTCAATACGTCATTAGAACAAGTCTATACATGACCACATTCTGGACTCTGTGTTCATGTCAGAGCTTGAGAATAAAGGTGCAATACTTCCCAAAAGCATTTCCTTGTCACAGTGAATTCACCTGCTGTTCAGGTTCAGGTTCATTGAGATTTTTGTCTGCTGGAGTTGGGCATCAATGACAATGATCTATTCTAAGAGATTGATGGATCTGGAGGAGTTTCTTCATAACATGGCAGGCCTTTCTATCAATGCTCCACTAACTTTATGGAACACAAAGATTACTCTGACACATTCACTTCTAAGAGCCATTTTCCACCAATAAGAACCAGGTTTGTGGGAGAAGGACAATGAAGCAGATGAGGAAATGGCTAAAAACAGGTAGCAAAATTCAGAAGAGACTCAACCAAACACTACAACTCACTTCAGAGCCCACTTTGCAGTGAGGATAGCAGCGAACAGACAATACTTCTCTACTGCCACAATATTTCTGCAGTGCTTTCCAAAAATGCTTTTCTGGGTGGTCTCAGGCTATTAGTATGATGTTCAGAAATCAATGTTTACCATGTTTTATTTGCTAAACTTCTTGATGATAAATAACACTGCATTCAGCTAACAGTAACCTAGCTATTCTTATTATCTGTACATGTGTCCAGACATTACTAAACAATTTTCATTTATTAGCATTCAAGCAAGGCTGACAAGATGTCTGGAAAAGGGACAAAATACCTACCACATTTTAGTCATTTGTTTATTCTTCTGTGCTGCAATAAAAGGTTGACCCGGATGCTGTAAGTGCTTTTTATTAGAAGGAGTGGTTCCAACCAATTTGAAAGAACAGCTTACTTCACCATAAGAACTGATGTAACTGCAAGTTAGTATTGAATATATTATCATTGGGCAAGTGAATAGTAGCTTGGAAAACCCACAGCCCAGGATCTGATCCCAGATTATCTTCTTATCTCAGATTATATAACAGTGGAAACTCCTACAATCCAGTTCAAAGCAGGTATCAGATGCTGGGATATATGGCTGTGTAAGTCTGCTGGAAAATATAGGTTTTCAGGCGTGTTACAAATTCTGATAGCTCATTTAGCTGTTGGAGCTCTTCCGGTAAGTCGTTCCACAGTCTTGGGGTGGCCAATGAAAGGGCCTCTGGGTGACGGTCGACAGTCGGGTTCTGGTGGGCTGGAGGACCTAAGTATTTGGGACAGATTGTCTGAGATAAGGCAATCCTGTAGGTAACCTGGACCCAAACCATGTAGGGCAGGGGTGCTCATTAGGTAGCTCACGATCGACGAGTCGATCCCGAGTCAATTCTGAGTCGATCCCAGCTGGATGGGGTGCTTCTGCCCTGTGCGCGCACCATGAGCGGCGATGTTAGCGCCGCGCGTGCACTCCTACCACCACCTTTCACCCGCGCTGCGCTTCTTCCGCAGGAAGGAGGGAACGGGAGGCGGGGCCTCCGGCGGTGCCCTGCCTCTCTCTCGTCCGAAAGCAGCTGCCTTCCCGCAGAAGCAGCTGCCAGTGAGAGAGAGGCAGGGCGGAGCGGGAGGCGGGGTCTCAGGCGGCGCCCTGGCTCTCTCTCGCCAGCAGCTGCTGCTTTCGCGGGAAGGAGGCAGCGGGAAGTGGGGCCTCCGGCGGTGCCCTGCCTCTCTCTCGTCCGAAAGCAGCTGCCGGCGAGACAGAGGCACGGCGCCGCCTGAGGCCCTGCCTCCCGCTGCCCCCTTCCCGCGGAAGCCGCTGCCGGCAGAGAGAGGCAGGGTGCCATCGGAGGCCCCGCCTCCCGCTGCCTCCTTCCCACGGAAGTGCAGCGGAAGAAGTGCGGCGCAAGTGGAAGGCGGCGGTGGGGGGAGCGCGCACGTGGCGGAGGACCGGGAGCGCGCCAGGTAGATCTTTTGGACTTGGTAGCTCGCAAGCTGAAAAAGTGTGGGCACCCCTGATGTAGGGCTTTGAAGGTTAAAACCTTTTTGCTTTACACAGAGATATAATTAAAGATTTGTTTGAATAAAAAGTCAAGCTAACAATGCAAACACTCAGTTAAGCTCTACCCACTCATCAAATCATGCAAGATCATTTGTTCCAACTAAATAATCGCATGTCTACTATGTCCAGCACACAATTCCATGGACCTGATGCTAGGTCCCGATCATTATCAGTCAGTTATTCCTTTCCCTGTTTCTAATACCACCTCCACAGAAGAGGCTTGTTAATACGTTTACTTCCAGCAGGAAGCGCTTGATACCAAAGAACACTCTAGTCTAGAGAATGCCGGTTCAGACCACGCAAGCATATTGTGAAGGACAGGCAGAGGAGAAAAAAATAATTCAGTCTTCAAAAGTGAGCAGATTTCCCCATTTGGCTGGGAAAGGAGGAAAAATATGCTTTTGTACCAGTGGACACAGTACAAAAAAAGCATGTGGGAATGACTCACCAAACAGCTGGGAACAGGTCATAGATACAAGTTGCCAAATCCAGATCATCTCTGTGTAAAGGGACAGAAGGGACTCTGTGCACAAGTGGCAAGCAAGCACTTCAGCATGTTCACAGAATTGGCGTGGCTTTTGAAGAGATCCTTCACAATATTTCAGGGCAGAATTAGCAGAGCTTGAATGTTTTCAAGGATGCAAATCAGCGTTTTATAAATGATGCAGCTATCTATGTTCTTCAGATACCAATAGGAGAAATCCATATTTTTCTCCAGTATGGTCACTAAGCTTCAGAACAGAATAACAAATCAATATCACTGTTATCATACTATACTGCTTAATTGCAGCTCCACTGTGGCATTCTCATGAGTAGACACTATCTTATTATGAGTCACAATTACACATGTATTTTAAAGGTGTAGTGGAGGCTCCTTCTCTGGAGGCTTTTAAACAGAGGCTGGATGGCCATCTGTCGGGGGTGCTTTGAATGCAGTTTTCCTGCTTCTTGGCAGGGGGTTGGACTAGATGGCCCATGAGATCTCTTCCAACTCTACGATTCTAGGAAAATACATAAAAAGAGCAAGGATAGTAGCAGAGCAAAATTTTCTGCATGTATTTTGAATTAGCCTTATAAACCGCTGAGCTACAGAACTTGATGACCAAAAGGTTGGCAGTTTGAATCTGGAGAACAGGGTGAGCTCCCGCTGTTAGCCTCAGCTTCTGCCAACCTAGCAGTTCAAAAACATGCAAATGTGAGTAGATCAATAGGTACTTCTTCTGTGGGAAGGTAACAGAGTTTAATGCAGTCAAGCCGGCCAAAGGACCTTGGAGGCATCTACGGACACCGGCTCTTCGGCTTAGAAATGAGATGAGCACCCCACTCCCCACCCCCAAAGTCGGACTCGACTCGACTTTACCTTTACTTTTAACAGCACTAATCACTATTCTGGTTGAAGTAAAGTTAGTGATAGTTGCCGTATGGCTTTAAATGTAACTTTATTCAGCTTGAAATTGAGAGTGCACTGGTTTGGAAGCAATTGGTGATGTATTGATAGGCTTAAAGTGCCAAAAGTAAAAAATTAACTTTATTAAAGTGCTCCTTTGTTAAGGCAATCTGCAATAGGTAACTGTTGTAACAAGAAATAGTTGTATAAGTTCTATAGTTATTGCATCATCCTAGGGAATTCCCATTAGTTCTTTTCCTGTAGCACAGAGTGGTAGTGGAACATAGTTTGAAGCCATATAAAAAGCAGAATGATATGAGCTGATCCTACAGTTGCCCAGTGGCTAGACTGCCAGAATGCTGATAGGAGAATGTATGTAGGTGCAAGTTGCTTATGTCTAGATAAAACTTATAGTTAGCTCCGGTGTGAATAACATCACAGGATTCTCTCTGTGAAGCAGTTTTGTAGCCTTTTATAGACTACTTAGTTGTAACAGATCAGCACAAAAATCATATTTCATCTTCTTCCTGATGCTTATTTTTAAAATGCAGAGAAAGCAGTTTCATTTTCTTGAATGCTACATGTCAAGTGATTCATTATTTCAAAGCTGATTCATGAGTTCGAAATAGGGGGAAATGAGATGTTCTCTTACAGAAAATAGTCTCTGCCTAAGCCTGATACATTTTTAAGTGCTCATGGTACTACTGAGTAACAGATAAAAAGTTATGCTTATTTATTGACTTTTTAACCAACTTAAACATTGTTTTTATTCCATTTTTCATGATGATGTGCATTGAATTTTTGCTGTCTGCCGGACTGAGTCTCTCTGCTGAGGTTGAGAAGATTGGGGTACAAAATTTTTAAATAAATAAATAAATTGAACAAAACTGTTTTCAAAAATTAAAATGAACTTTCATGTAAGAAGTAGGTTAAATAACAAAAATAATAATTAGGTAATGGGCAAAAAACCTTAATGCAACTTAATGCCAGGATTCAGCAATGTAGTGATAATATATTGTCCCTTTAAGACTTTTTGAGCAACTCTTGTTGATGTTTAAAAAAAATGGTTTAAACTTGTTAAGTTAGTGTTAGTTAGTTGGCAGAGGAAGAGAAGCCAGTTTTACTACGCTGCAAGAACTATCTTTAAAGTTAGTAAATAATTTGTGTTGGGAATTTCCACAAGGTCATGGGAAGAAGAGAGAGCATACCGAATAGCAAGTTCACAAATGAGAAATGCATGTAACTAAAGGTCACCTGGTGTTCCTCCCAGGTTCGATAAAGATTCTAGGAATTTATTATTTTACCTAGCTTTGTCTCTGTTGGTTGCGTGCATCAAAAGTGGAACCTTGACAGAAGGAAATTGACCCATGTCCATTCCACATAATAAAAGCTGCCAGAGGAGGACCAGCCAATTAACTGGTTGAGGTTGTAAATCAGTGGTTCCCAATCTTTTTTTGACCAGGCCTCACTTGACCAAGGACCGTTCTCCAACATTAGTACCAAAAGGGTTACGAATCATGGCCAATTTTAGATTGAGTTTAGTTATTTGGGGTACTGATTCAGAAAACGGCATTGGATAGACAACATCAGCTCTAGTTTCTGATACAGAACATATGCCATGGTTAGCGACAGGGAAGGAGTGGCAAGTGGCACGAAAGGAGCAGAAATAAATTAAATTAAATTGAGTAAATAAATAAATAAAGAGGGAGGAGGCTCATAGACCAGATTTTTGTCCTTGCGGCCCACTGGTGGTCCATGGCCCACAGGTTAAGAACCACGATTGTAAATGCTTCTTTGAACGAAGACTATATTCTAACCTCTATAAAGCAGCAATCTGTGTTCAGACCTAATTATGAAACAGAAATAGTCTTGAACCTACACTGAGAACTGGACAAAGGAAGTGATATACTATTGGTTCTCCTAGATCAGGGGTGCTCATTAGGTAGCTCGCGAGCTACTAGTAGATCTTCGGCCCTCTTCCAGGTGATCTTCGGGCCTCACCAGCCGGATGGGGCACTCCTGCCATGCGCCACAAGACACCCTGCCCCTGGCTCTTCCTCAAGGGGGCGGGAGAAGGGACGGCGCCGTCACTGACGCGTCACGCGCGCTCCTGCTGCTGGCTTTCGCTCTCGCGGTGCTTCTTTCGCCTGTGCAGGAAGAAGGAAGCACGAGGCAGGGCCTCTAGAGGGATTGCCCTGCCTCTCTCTCGTCCAGAAGCTGCTGTGCAGCGTCCGTTGCGGGTGAGACAGGCAGGGTGGAGTGCTCCCTCTGGATGGCCCGCCTCATGCTTTCTCCTTCCTGCAATGCCCAGCAGGCAGAAGAAGCACTGCGCGGGCGGAAAACAGCAGCAGGAGCACGAGCAGCGGCGGGAGCGCGCGGCGGCGAGGGCAGGTAGATCTTTTGGACTTGGTTGCTTTAAGAGTAGCTTGCATGCTGAAAAAGTGTGAGCACCCCTGTCCTAGATCTTTCAGTGCCATTTGATACCATGGTATGCTATACTGATCCATTGGCTGATAAGGGACTTCAAGGCACAGAGAAGGGGCAAAGCTGATGGAATAGCTAAATTCCACGTTCTGATCCCCCACTGGATTCTGCATTCTATTTTCTGCTGATGTTTACCTCACGGAAACTGAGTTTGCCATCAAAGTCCTCATCCACTTCCTTGATCATGTTCTTCAGACTCAGATGAGTTTGAGGTGCACCAAGTTTCTCCATCATCAGCTTCAGTTCCATAAGATCAATGTAACCATCCTTCCCCGAGTCATACCTAAATGGAAAACAGAATAAAGATATTAGAGGGTTATGTTGACTGGCTTCAGTCAATGGATCACTCATTGTTCCATGACAGAGAGGAGACAGACAAGAAACAACGGGGTAGTTGCTGAAAATCCAACCAAAATAAAATACTATGAATCAACACATAGTGTTGTATAAATCCAATGTATTTGGTAGAGAATCAGGTTGTGGTGTAGCATATAACTATAACTTCTTTATCAAAAAAACTCAAATTAACAATATAGACCACAATCCTTAAAGCAACACAAAAATAAGTTTCCACAAGGTATAATCCTATTTACGCCAAATAAATAGGATTATACCTTGTGGAAACTTATTTTTGTGTTGCTTTAAGGATTGTGGTCTATATTGCTAATTTGAGTTTTTTGATAAAGAAGTTATAGTTATATGCTACACCACAACCTGATTCTCTACCAAATACATTGGATTTATACAGCACTACGTGTTGATTCGTAGTATTTTATTTTGGTTAGAGAGGAGACAGACATCAGAGTTCAAGTTATGTCCAATGGGGAGGACCAACACATTTGTAAACTATAATAAACATTCTACATCACATAGAAAATAAGTCCATTCACTTATGCTCATTGATAAAAACAAACCGTTTGGCTTTGGGAACTCAATTCAAAATCATACCTCTCTATCCCTGTATTGCACTATTACTTTCATATGGATAAGAAAACTCCCTTTAAGTACCATCCAAATCTTCTTATATGTTATATAGCACTAAGGTTCTCCCATATATTTTCCTGCTGCATATGCACTGAGAAAGACTCAAAACTGGTTCAAGTAATTATACAACCGAGATGTAGAAAGAACACTAGCCTTTTATGTCAACCATTTAGAAAGTATCAGAATGACTTTGTTAATTTAATACATGCATTTCCGTCATCTATGAGATAGCTGAGAAACCTTTGCCCGCTCAAGTTTTACTGGAGCAGTGGTTACCAACCTTTTTTTGACCAGGGACCACTTTCCAACCAAAAGGGTTATGAATCAGTTTTTGGTCAACTTTAGATTCGGTTTAGTTATTTAGGGTGCTGATTCAGAAAATTGCATTGGATAGGCCACATCAGCTCTAGTTTCTGATACAAAACATATGCACCCCGAAAAACTCCAGGAAAAGTCCTAAAAACGAAGACACCAAGGCTCCCCCGTTTCCAGGTGCCACATGGACTGGCTCACCTCGGGGGAGGGAGGAAGAGGAAAAGCAGCAGTTAGGAAGCTTGTTGTCACACCTTTTGTGGGTAGTCAGCCTCTCCCCTCCCAACACCCCAGTTGCCTTGACACTATGAGAGGGTTTCGCGAGACCAGTCACTCTAGTTGCAACGGTGTAGTAAAGGCGAGGCCGCGGACCATATTTTAGTTCTTGGGGACCACTGGTGTTCCACAGACCACAAGTTGGAAACCACTGTACTAGAGTAATGTTTCTCAAACTGTGCTCCTCCAGGTTTTTTTGGACTTCAGCTCCCAGAAAGCCCAGCCAGTTTACCAGCTGTTAGAAATTGTGGGAGCTGAAGTTCAAAACCTCTGGAGGAGCATATTTTGAGAAACTCTGTACTAAAGCATTCGCAGCTTTATGAGCATTTCTGGTGAAAGTCTCTTTGCAAGTAGTGTGTCTACCATCTGCATTGTCCAAGCCTTTTGACATTTATAACACACTACAAACTGAATATGAGGGACTGAGCATCTACTTCCTTTGGACAAATCATTTTACAGGCTTTGCATGACTCTCTTATCTATGAGCTGACCAGATTGCTAGTCTTTCATGTGTGCGAACTATCACGGGGTGTTTGCACCCTACACCACTGGAGAAATTACACTGTTCAGCTGGCACTGCACCACCTGACATCCGCCGATAGTGACATCTCCAGCCCATCCTCTGTTTGGGTATCAGCCAGCACGCCAACAACTTAAATAAAGAAATAGTTTTCTAAGATCTACAGAGAAACTCACTATAGAACACCTCAGCAAGCAAGAGTCCAAAAGTGGCAGGCTGAAAGCCAGAACCTCAATCAATGGCTGATAACAAATGAGAGACTCCCTCCTAGGCACACAGAAAACTGGGCGACTTGGAAGGTGCTGAACAGACTGCGTTCTCGCAACCTTAAGAAATGGGGCTACAAAGTGGAGTCCTCGACATGCGAGTGTGGAGAAGAGAAAATCACAGACCACTTCCTGCAATGCAGCCTGCAGCCCTGCCACATGCACAATGGAGGACCTTCGTACAGCGACACCAGCGACTCCAAGTGGCCAGCTTCTGGTTAAAGGACATTTAATAGAATACCAAGTCTGCAAACTTTGTGTTTAGTTTGTTTGTTTGTTTTTAATCCAATACAACTGTTTGGTTTGCTCCTGACACGATAAATAAATGTGTGTGAATGGAAGAGGCCATCAAGAGTTTAGCAACCTATTAACTGTGGTCCTTCAAATGGCCACCTCTGAATTCATACAACTCTCCAGCCCATCATCATATTTCTGACTGATTCCACAGCAGTAGACATGAACAGAGGAGAGCTGAACAAGAAACATCTAGAGCACATGCAGAATGGAGAGGGAGGGTTACCACTCAAACTCTACAGACATTTCAGAAGATTGGCCCATACATATGAATTTACAGACAACCACTTAAAGAATCTGTTCTTACCACCTATGCAGTCAAGAATAAGAAAAAGAATGGCTAAAATACTGTATATCAGGCTTATTTAGGACAAAGAATTCTAGAACTTAACTTCTTTTTTAAATGACAACAAAATGCATACTTGTTTCTTTTTTTGAAGATCCCACTTTAAAATATTTGCCTGGCTTGCAGTTAAAAATGATAATACAGAGCCATGTGACCCAGAGTGTATTCACATTCATTCATTCCCACACACAACTGAACGTGCTGGCAGCAGGAATCTAAAACTAGACAGTACAGTTCCAGTTATAACAACAAAGGAGTACTTCATCTATATATGATTCGTTTTTCAATAGAAAAAAATAGTTGAATGCTTTCTGAAGCTTTTCTGTTTCCTTGAGGTCTGTCACCCTCCCCAACTTCCTGTTACTCAAAAAGAATCCACAAAGACAAAAGCCAGTTTTGTAAATAGTGATGGAAGGGATGAAGAAGAAGAATCAAAAGGAACCAGGGAGCAATTAGGAATGGCAGCGGATTTGCTTGAAGACAGATTGAGAGGTCGAGGGACAGAGACCTATCTGACACAAATGAAGTTACTTGACGGGTTGAAAGGAATAAAAATGGAAAGCATATCTGTTTTGGAACACAAGCACTCTTGTTGATCTGTCATGTATTTGCCACAGCAGTCCATTTTAGGATAACAAAAGGGTCACTTTTCAAATTGTGCCCTTCAGGTTTGTGTGCCTGCTCTCAACCCCTAGACAGACTTCTGAAGTCTTCCCTAGTTCTGGCAATGTGCTTACTAATGAAGCAATCCTAACACAGACTTCCTCAAGACATGTTTCCCCATAGGAGTTTCTCTGGACATTGGATCCCATGAGGTTATTGTGAAAACTATGTTGAAACATAATTTTCAAGACAATCCAATGGGATCCTGAAAAAATATTCTAGCACCTGAAAGTAATAGCCCCAGTTTCTTCTATCTGTTTCCTTGTCTTGTGCTTTTGTGAGTCCTGAGAAATCACTTCTTTCAACCAAACTGTAATCAAAAGTCTACTACTTGAAATCCGGTTGTGCCCTTGCCTGAACACACACAGTATTAAGCATGAACACAAGTAGCTCGGTTCAACAGCATCTTTGAACACCTCTGGTGCAACTTTTCCCCTGGTGAACTTCTCTAGAGGGTTAGGGGAACACAGAATATAATCTGGAATCTTTCTCTTGACAGTGCTTTTTCACCAGTTCTCCCAAGGTGTGCAAGGCATAATGGCCTTTAACTTATGTAAATTGTGGGCCTTTATGCCTTTATGTATTCTACCTTCCACTTTTCCTAGAATAGGGAATTTTTCCTGCATAGGGATTAGCCATAGTGCTTCATCAGTATATGAGCAGGGCCCCCCTGGTGGCGCAGTGGGTTAAACCGCTAAGCTACTGAACTTACTGACCGAAAGGTTAGCAGTTCAAATCTGGGGAGCGGGGTGAGCTCCTACTGTTAGCCCCAGCTTCTGCCAACCTAGTTCGAAAACATGCAAATGTGAGATTGCTTCGGTGGGAAGGTAATGGTGCTCCATGCAATTATGCTGACCACGTGTCTACGGACAATGCTGGCTCTTCAGGTTAGAAATGGAGATGAGCGCCACCCCCCAGAGTCGGACACAACTAGACTTAATGTCAAGGGAAACCTTTATTTTTTTAAGGAATATGAGTTAGTAAGATCCAGTAAGGCTCACTAATGCTAAAGTTAAAAGATCAAGAGTTGCAAACATTGATTTACAAACAATTCAAAGTTAAGAAGGGGGTGAGACAACAGGAAGTAAGTGAAGTTTTATCTCCAATCCTCATTTCCATAACAAGTCAAATTTTTCAAAATCCCATTATCATAGGGACAGAAAGTGAAGTGACACAGATAGCAAAACAAACAACACAGGGATGTTAACCCTTTCCAATGCTTTCCAATGCTATCCAAAGATAGATTGGATAGAATGGATAGATGGATGGATAGATAGATGGCTGGAGTTAGACTTAAAAATGAACCTGTTCCGACTTACATACAATTTCAACTTAAGAACAAACCTACAGAACCTATATTGTTCGCAACTTGGGGACTGCCTGCACTCTTCTTGTACATGTGTCTAAGAGAGCAGTAATTGAAACATTGAAATAAGGGCAGCACTACCAGAAGTGAACAGACAGGAACTAGCACTCACAAAACAGAGAGAATTTTTTAAAAAAATAAGTATTGCCCCCTTAATATAATGCTCCTATACTACCGGGGGAATTGAAGTAAGGCAATGCCCATATTCAAGGGCAAATTGTAGTAGAGAACTAGGTTATTGTAAAATAAGGAAACTTCATTGTCCTTTTCCAAGCCAAAGTTATTTCTACAAAGGAAAACTAGGCAATGTCTAAAGAGCTGCCACTGGGGGGTGGGGGTGGGAGAGGTCTTTGGGGTGCTGCATCAGCTTTAAGGCTGTTTTTCAAGAGCAGAAGCAACCCTACAGGGGTTAACATACTGTACTCAAGATCCACAGCCAGCAAAGCAATCCTCACGTATCCGTCATTCCAGGACAGAGGCAATACAAAGCCAGGATTGTGAGAAACTGGGTCTTGCCAGCAGCAGTGGGCTGGGATGGCAAAGCAATGCACTATCCCAGCAGCACAATAGGTGTTCAGTCTGTGCCAGGGCCAGCCTTCAAAGCGCAGCTTCCCAAAGTTGCGCGGCCTCAAAAGCAAAGTGGCCAAGGAATACTCAATCTGTCCTCAATTCAGCAAGAGCCAGGCAGCAGATGAAACAGTTCAGTAATACAGAAGGGAATTAGAAGGAGATAATGTTTCTTCTCCTGAGAGGCAGCATTTCCAAAAAAGAAAAGAAATCAGTGGGTGTGGAACAAAAGAGACAAACTTGTTTTTCCAGACCTCAATACAAATTCCAGCACAGACTCAAAAAAGTTGCATCATAGAGCTGGGCTGCAGTCTTCCCCACCACCCTTTTAGAGTTGTGGTTCTAAAGGCCTGTGCGTCTAGCCATCCCACCGAATCAGCTGAGTGTTTCATCAACAGCACTGGCTCCTGGTCCATTGGCAGCCTCAATTCAAAGTCCTGACTTTGAGCTTTTATGATTAGGGAACAGGTCCTTGAAAGAATGCTTACCTTCGCATATACCTCTTTATCCAAGCCCCTTCTCTATATATCCAAGTACTACGCATTTGAAATATATTGGGGGTTATTAGGGAAAGGACCTGTGCCTTTATTATATTTTTAATTTTCATACACCTTTCAATATAATGTAACCTGTTTTATTTGTCTGTGTGATGTTGTGTTAGCGACAACATGGTGTAGTACAAGGGTCCCCAAATGAGATGCAGCCCTCCAAGGTCATTTACCCAGTCCTCTCCCTAAACTTTAGACTTAGGGTTGCCCTAAGTTTGAAACACGTTGAAGGCACACAATAGCAACAGTCCTAATTAACTTGTAGAAAGCAGGCACACTCTTCCCATTGAAATACTGGCAAGTTTATGTTGGTTAAAATTGTGCTGTCGAAGGCTTTCATGGCTGGAATCACTGGTTTGCTGTGAGTTTTCCGGGCTGTATGGCCATGTTCCAGAACCATTCTCTCCTGACATTTCATCAGGGCCAGTTAACACCTCCCAACAAAGGATTTCCAAAGACAGGAATCAACTAGGATTTGAAGCTGCAAGGCCATTCAATGCTAATCAAGGTGACTAACTGCAACATTCTCACTTGCCTCAAGCAGACAAGAGTTATTTCTCCCACCTTGGACATTCCACGGATATATAAATCCCACTTGCCTAGCTTCCAACATACCTCACAACCTCTGAGGATGCCTCCCATAGATTGTGGGTGAAATGTCAGGAGAGAATGTTTCTGGAACATGGTCATACAGCCTGGAAAACTCGCAACAATCCATTGGTTCAAATTATTCTTCATTTTAAATGTTGTTCAGTGGAATCTCTACTTAAGAGCATCCCAACTTAAGAATGTTTTGAGTTAAGACCTGTCGTTTGGGCCAAGTTTTGCTTTGACATAAGATCAGTGTTTTGAGTTAAGAGCTAGCAACAGAGGGAGTGCTAGCGCGAGAGTACAGGGCCTTAGGGCTTCAAAAGAGCAGTCTCTCTGCCTTGTCCGCTTCGCGCTTGTCTACTTTGAGGAATGTTGGGTTAGTTGATTTTGTGTGGTTTTTATTCCTGGTATGTTTGGTTTCATGACGAGAGTGAGGGAAGGACAGCAAGAGAGGGAGGGAGGCTGGAATGAGGATAGTATGAAGAAAATGGTGCTTTTACATTTTCACTTTGTGCTTCCTTCCCACAACTTTGTGCTTCAACCATTTTAAAGTTGATTTTTTTTATTGTTCCATGTGAATGTGCATTTATACATTATTTGTTATTTAGAAAGTACATTTTCTTATTTAAAAACACGTAACAAAAATAGGGTTGAGGTTGGGACAGGAACGGATTAATTGCATTTCAGTGCATTTCAATGGGAAATTTGCTTTGAGCTAAGAGCATTTTGAGATAGGAGCATGAGTGTGAAACAAATGAAATTCTTAAGCCAAGGTAAAACTGTATTGTTCTTTCAATTTTTTTGCACTACAAATAAGATATGTGCAGTGTACATTGTAAATAATTTTTAAATATTTGAGAACCCCTGGTGTTGTGGTTTGACCCTTAGACTATGACTATGGACATCAGAGTTCAATTTCCCACTCAGCTATGGAAAACCACTAGGTGACCTTGGGTGAATCACACACTCTCAGCCTCAAAAACCCTATGCCAAGTTTGCCTTGGGGTCACAATTTGTTAGCAATGACTTGATGGCTGTAGCATAGCAGTTCTCGTTCGTGCCTGGAGGGCAAGGAATAGGTCCTGGGGTTCCTTTAGCATTAGGGCCTGCAGCAGCAGAGGTGGATTCGGAGGATGAGCTAGATGACTGGGGTGAAGCACAGGGCCCTTCGGATGGGCCGCAGTCTCCCACAGAGAGCTTGGCATGGGATGAAATGTGCTTTGGGCCCAGCTTAGATTCTGATCACCAGGTGGAGATGGGAAGCAGCGAAGGGAGTTATGAACACCCCGGGGGGAGGAATTCCCAGGAGCCCGAGAATGTAAACATGGACGAATCCGAGTGGGAAAGTGCCAGGGAGGAAAGTTCTCAGGAAGATAGCGACACAGCTGCCGAGAGGCAAGGTCGCTCCTTCGATAGGAGACGAGACATCGAGTCTAGCAGGAGGGCTTGGTCGAGGGTCCTAGACCGACCGAGGTCCGTGAGCAGAGATTGGAGACGAAGGAGCCTAGAGCGTCGCGGACCTCGGCCGACGGATTAAGTATAGGGTCCGTGGGAACGCATCCTCAGTTCTCCGGCCACGTCTTTCCTGAACAGGCGTGAAGCGGAGTGGGACCACCAGCCAGCCGTGGTCATCAAGCCTTGCCTTGCATTTGCCTTGTTCCTGAGCCGCATTGGTTTGCGGAGCCTTGTCCTGTTTCCTGATTCGCATTGGTTTGCGGAGCCTTGCCCTGGTTCCTGATCCGCATTGGATTGCGGAGCTTTGCCACGCTTCCAGCTTCTTTGCTACGTTACTTTGGACTACCTTGCTTTATTACCTTTTGGACACTTTCATATTATTGGACTATTTACTCTTTGGAATTGTTTTTATACTCAATAAAGTAGTTAGCCTTCAGTACGTCTCTGTGTGTGTGATTAAGGGGCCCGCCAGGTCCGTGATCGTGACAGCTGGCCGGAGAACTCCAAGAACCCCTTATCACACCACGGGACGCCGCTCGGG
>JARBWK010000010.1:63616899-64008354 GCA_030556195.1 Anolis apletophallus | reverse complement strand
GGAGGGCTTGGTCGAGGGTCCTAGACCGACCGAGGTCCGTGAGCAGAGATTGGAGACGAAGGAGCCTAGAGCGCCGCGGACCTCGGCCGACGGATTAAGTATAGGGTCCGTGGGAACGCATCCTCAGTTCTCCGGCCACGTCTTTCCTGAACAGGCGTGAAGCGGAGTGGGACCACCAGCCAGCCGTGGTCATCAAGCCTTGCCTTGCATTTGCCTTGTTCCTGAGCCGCATTGGTTTGCGGAGCCTTGTCCTGTTTCCTGATTCGCATTGGTTTGCGGAGCCTTGCCCTGGTTCCTGATCCGCATTGGATTGCGGAGCTTTGCCACGCTTCCAGCTTCTTTGCTACGTTACTTTGGACTACCTTGCGTATTACCTTTTGGACACTTTCATATTATTGGACTATTTACTCTTTGGAATTGTTTTTATACTCAATAAAGTAGTTAGCCTTCAGTACGTCTCTGTGTGTGTGATTAAGGGGCCCGCCAGGTCCGTGATCGTGACAATGGCACGCAACAACAAAGTGATATTATGTTACTTTTTATACTATGCTTTAAGAATGTAATTTTAATTTAATTAAACAGAATATGAGCTGTATTTTAGTTTTCTTATTCAATTTTTATACGTTGTCTGGGCAGCTTTTTGAAAGGAAGCAAAGAAAAAATAATATTAAATACATTTTACCATACTTTACGTTTTAGTAGGCAAATATGACTGCAGCTATACGACGTTGTCAGTGCGCCTAAACTCCAACCAATTGCTATGCTGGAATAAGTACAATAGATAAACAATAATGCATTCAGTATTAGATTGAACAACAAACACATAGGTAGCCCTCCAATGCAACGTGCTTAGACACACAGGAAGAGTGGTGTATTCCCTTCCTGATCCAGGAACCAGGGAAAACACATAATTGGATCTTGGCCCCTGCAGCTCTAAAAGGCAGGTCAAGCATTAAGATCTAATTATAGTTAAGAACAGGTCTCATCCGATGAGTATGTGTCCAGACATTATAGGACTATGGACGAAGGTGGTAGTACCTAGCATTTGCTATCAGATGATGTTAATGAAAATATCAATGCATTTACTGAATATGTAGAGAAGGGTGTGGTTTTCCAGTTCTGTACAAATAGTCATTTGCATGTACAATATTTCACCTGCTATTGCTAAAGGCAAAGATAAGTTCTATTGTGATAAGTTCTATTCCACAAACCATGACTTCAATAAATGTGAAGTTGGGAGAAAATATCTCAATACAATAGACCCCCAGAACTGTATAACTCTGTTTATGAGGACTGAAGAAGTCTGAATCCACTTATATCCTGCACACTATGATCAAAGCCACCAGAAAATTTACCTTTGCTTAATGCTGCTTCCCACCAACATAGTCATCTAATGGCTAGTAGAGAGAGAGCAAGTGATATCTGAGAAGCATCTCATATTCCTGCAGCCAGACATACAATGTTGATATGTTCTTTAGTTCCCAAAGGAGGTCTTCCGTCTATCACATGGAGAGTATATTAGATGCAGCATATTTCTGTTCTGCTAAAGTTTTACAGTACATCTGTATGATGAAGGAACTAGGCCATTTTTTCAGTGTCACTTGACCAGTGTCTCATCCCTAGCATGTGAACAGCAGGTTTCATTATTAAATGTATATTGTATATATCTCTTTTTCACTGAACATCCTGATGAAACTAAACTAATGGAAGTTGTGTTGCAGGAATAGGTAGACCAAGACCTGAAGGCAGGATCTCTGAACTCCATTTTCAGATGTTTACCTCTACATCAGTGATTCCCAACTTTTTCTTGACCAGGGACTACTCTGACCAGGGATCGCTTGGCCAGGGACTACTTGACCAGGGATCACTTTGACCCGAGACCACCTGACCAGGGGCCACTCTCCAACATTAGTACCAAAAGGGTTAAGAATCAGTTTTAGGTCAACTTTAGATTTGGTTTGGGGTGCTGATTCAGAAAATTGCATTGGATAGACCACAACAGCTCTAGTTTCTGATACAGAACATATGCCATGGCCAGCGACAGGGAAGGAGTTGCAGGCGGTGAGAAAAGAGCGGAAATAAAATAAAGAGGAAGGAGGCTCGTGAACTAGATTTTCATCCTCGCAGTCCACTGATGGTCCACGGCCTATAGGTTAAGAACCACTGCGCTACATGGATACACACTGGTCATTAGTCCAAACCACTAGGTAGTACCAAGGCAAGTCGCAATACTCAGCAGAATTTCTTTGATGGCTTCCAAGAGGAACGGAATACAATGGCATTAGATGTTTTGTCATTATGAATCAACAAACTGATTATATGAAAGAAAGACAAAATCTGATGCCGCAACGCATTCCACTGGGAAGAAACGTTAAGTGGACACCTTGTGGACAAGTAAACATGTGGTAAAAACCCTATGCAGCACATCACTTGCATATAGCAAAGTTACTGCACAGTTCTACTGAATGTACAAAAATAGTATGCCATTTAAGTTCAGCTGAAGCATGGAATATAGGTTTACCCTTTTCTGTGTGTTGTGTGGAAAGTTTCCTTTGCTGCAGGACAGAGTCTGGGTGTTATGCTGACTCGGGCGAAAGGCTAAGATCATGATTTTACACACACTCCCACCTTTAGTAGCATGGCTCTCTGGGTGACTGGACCAAACAAAACTTCCCAACATGATTGTGAACATAAAATGTGAGGAGGGAATGCATAGTCTCACATCCCTTCGAAGAAAGGTGCTATAAAACCATAGAAAACATCTACAAATCACACTTGTCAAGACCAGAACCGTTATCTGAAAGTAGGCATCCCAGACTCATTCCTCCTACACACCCTCCTAAAGAATTCCCCAGTGTATGGTTTCTAAGTATCAGCAGACATCTGTTCCAGAAAGAAGCATTTGTTTCAGGAATTCCAATTGGTTGCTGACTGCTGTTGATGTAAGTAACAAAGGAGAATGCTGTAGATCTAAGCAAGTTGCTAATTTTAACCAACAGTGAAGGCTGGGTTAACGGCTGCGCTCTCTTGTAACTTTCCATCAAACACCAACCTCTCATATGATTGCCTTGCTAAGTAAACCAGGGCAAGGGGGCACCGAATATGCGGTGCTGCAGCAGCACACTCTGCCCCTCATCCACATAGAATCATAGAGTTGGAAGAGACCTTGTGGGCCATCCAATCTAACCCCCTGCCAAGAAGCAAGAAAATCACATTCAAAGCATCCCCTGACAGATGGCCATCCAGCCTCTACTTAAAAGCCTCCAAAGAAGGAGCCTCCACCACACTCTGGGGCAAAGAGTTCCACTGCTGAACAGCTCTCACAGTCAGGAAGTTTTTCCTGATGTTCAAGTAGAATCTCCATTCCTGTAGTTTGAAGCCATTGTTCTGCATCCCAGTCTCCAGGGCAGCAGAAAACAAGCTTGCTCCCTCCTCCCTAAGACTTCCCCTCACATATTGATACATAGCCATCATGTCTCCTCTCAGCCTTCTCTTCTGCAGGCTAAACATGCCCAGCTCTTTAAGCCGCTCCACATAGGGCTTGTTCTCCAGACCCTTGGTCATTTTAGTCGTTCTCCGAACACATTCCAGCTTGTCTACATCTCCCTTAAATTGCGGTGCCCAGAATTGGACGCAGTATTGCAGGTGTGGTCTGACCAAGGCAGAATACAGGGGTAGCATGACTTCCCTGGAGTTGTAAGTTATTGCCTGATAACAACTTACAAAAGGGTCGTGAAGAAAGCAGTGTAACTTCCTCCACCATGAGCATGGCTGGGCTTCACTGGGTAGTGACTGGACTGCTGAAGGGCAGCGTTCTTTCCCTGATTTGCCAGCCCAACTGGCAATAGGGCAAGTGCAATGCAAACTAACCCTCTGCCATAGCCAACTCTTTGTTTACCTAGACATGGTAGTGGAACTAGTGTTGGGTCAGCTAATGCTCTCCTGTAGAACAGCAGGTCTGCAAATAAAAAAAGAAGACAGAGGATCCTATTTTGGGTTTTAAAAAGAAGAAGTTGGATAAGGGGTTTACCAGAGAAGTGAAAAAGGAAGAGATGGGGGTAGCCGCTAGCTTGGAAAATGTATAGTTAGCATATTTTTTGTTGACTCAAAAAATAAAAAATAAAAATGTTTGCAATAGTAACAACAACAACAACAACAACACTTTATTTATATTCCGCCCAATCTCCCCAAGGGGACTCAGTGCAGATCACAGTACACATACACAGCAAACATTCAATGCCGTTTCAGATAGACAGGACAGAGACAGACAGAAACAACAGAACAGAAAGGAGGTATGCTTAGTCGACATCCAGCTTTTTGGTGCCTTAGAGGTTGTGCTCGAATCCAGCCACAGGGGGGTGCTGTCGTGCCATCCTCTATGACGAAGAACCAACAGGACTTCCTTCTTCCTTTTGGTTGTTGGGCATTTTCTGATCTTTTTCTTTGTGGTGTTGTAAAATATCTCCCCCGCTTGTTTTAGTGGTACCTAATGTCTCTACTTACAGCTCAAGCTGTTTTCGAACTGCTTAGGTCAACAGTAAGCTGGGCTGACAGTCGGGAGCTCACATCTACCCGGGGCTTCGAACTGGCAACCTTTCGGTTGGTAGATCTTATCATTGCTGGTGATTTACCAGCTGTGCTAAAGCCTGGCCCCCAATACTGTCACTTTTAGGAGTCTAGTAGCAAGACTGCACTGAATGTTGTCAAGTTCTAGGTTGGAAGGAACACGCAATGTAGACAAAAATAAAGTATAGTCTAATGAAGAAATTGTCCCATCTGGTGGGCTGCATTTAAATGCGTAAATGTAATGCAGTAGAACAGCAGGATAAACCGCTAGCTGCAGAAAAATTGCTGACTGGAGGGTCGGCAGTTCGAAGCTGCAAGTCGTGGTGAGCTCCCAACTGTCAGCCCTAACTTCTGCCTACCTAGCAGTTCGAAAGTATGCAATGTAAGCGGATCAATAGGTATGGCCTCCGCAGGAAGATAAAAGGGCACTCCATGCAGACATGCTGGTAGCCCGATCGGAGATGTCTATGAACAATAAGCTCCTCAGCATGGAAAAATGGAACAAGAGCACCTCCCCATGGCCGGAGTTGAGCATTGCCTCCAGACACCAGAGATGGGAAAAAGTGGAAGGCATTTACCTTTTTCTGTTTTGTATGTTGTTCACTGTGTGTAAAAGTCATTGAATGTTTGCCTCATATGCATATATTGTAATCCACTCTGAGTCCTCCAGGGAGATAAAGCAAAATATTATGAATGTGGGTAAATACATGACTTTGGATCCATCCACCACTGGCATTAATCCCTTAAAAGACTAAGGAATATAGTATTTAGTTTCAATGATGTTTTCCACACATCCAGAAAATCCAGAAATCTCACCTGTCTTCTCTTCTTCATTTTCAAAACAACCTATTTTCTAAATCATTAGTGTCTTTAATTATAGACAAATGTATTATATACAACAATCTTAAACCACTATTGGGTGTGAGGATAGCAATACATTGCTGGCATCACCTAAAACTTTTGCTTAACCAGATGCTCTTTCAAATATCATTTGGATATCATTACCATTCAGACCAGAGATGTGTTGATAGCAGTTCCTTTAAAACACTGCTGTGTGGTTTATGTATAGTGTTCCAATTAGTAGGTAGCCACTGTGTTGACACTAGTTACTGCACCTGACTAGCTTTCAAGGGCAGCCCTTTGTAGAGTGCAATGGTAGTAATTTTTTAAAAAAAATATGTGTAATTTTATGTATGTTTACTGTTGTAAATTTATGCTATTATAATCTATATGTTTATGTATTGTTTATTTTATGTTTGGCACTTGTAGTACTTCTGTGAGCTGTCCCAAGTCCCTTTGGGGAGATAGTGGAAGGGTATAAATTGTTGTTGTTGTTACTTAATCTGAATGGTGTGAGTGCTTAGAATACTATGGTTAAGCTACTCCTGTCCAGGAAAAGCCATAACTGGTCGACGGTAGTCCACGCTCTGGTTACATCCCTAATAGACTACTGCAACACACTCTACGTGGGGTTGCCTTTAAAGACTGTTCGGAAGCTTCAAATGATCAAATGGGCGGCAGCCAGATTGCTCACTGGAGCGATGTAGAGAGAGGACATTCCTCCTGTTGCATCAGCACCACTAGCTGGTGGTCTGCTACCGAGCAC
The DNA here is from genome assembly GCA_030556195.1 of Anolis apletophallus. Taxonomy (NCBI): domain Eukaryota; kingdom Metazoa; phylum Chordata; class Lepidosauria; order Squamata; family Anolidae; genus Anolis; species Anolis apletophallus. The sequence continues at coordinate 64,002,182 of JARBWK010000010.1, read as the reverse complement.
AATTCAAATTGCTAGTTTTAGCCTATAAAGTCCTAAATGGTTCCAGCCCAGCTTACCTGTCCAAACTTATCTTCCTCTACGATCCAACTCGGAGGCTAAGATTGTCAGGGGAGGCCCTGCTCTCGGTCCCACCCCCCTCGCAAATGTGACTGGTGGGGACGAGAGACAGGGCCTTCTCAGTAGTGGCCCCTTGTCTGTAGAATTTCCTCCCCAGTGAAATTGGATCAGCCCCCTTCCTCTTGGCCTTCAGAAAAAAACTAAAAACATGGCTCTGACATCAGGCTTTTGGTCAATAATGAGAGCAATGCAATAAGAGATTATAAATTAATTTTAATGACGACCCGGACTGACCCTGGAATATGATCTGGATTATGTAACTTTAATTGTTGTTTTAATGTTACATTTTAATTGGTTGGTTTTAATGTTTTTGTTTATTCATTGATGTACTGTATGTATACATGCGGCATTCAATTGTTTCCTTTGCAAGGCTGCCTTGAGTCCCCGTCCGGGTTGAGAAAGGCAGGATACAAGTATGGTAAATCAACCAGTCAATAAAAACTGGTCCCAAGCAGTCTGAGGCCCCTTCTTCATTGCCCTATATCCCAGGATCTGATCCCAGTTTATCTGCTTTAAACTGGATTATTTATTTATTTATTTAAATTTTTATACCCGACCTTCCCACCTCCATGGAGGGACTTAGACTGGCTTACAGCAACATTTAATGCTATACAAATTTTAAAACATTTTAAACAGCAAATTAAAATACATAAAAAGCAGAAATACATAAAAATCACATTTAACTCGGTCTGTAAACGTGGTCACTCATTTCAGATTGTAATCAATCTCAGCTTATTCTGGGAAAGCCTCATTCCACATCCAAATCTTCACCCAACTCCTGAAGGACAACAGGGAGGGGGCAGATCTAACATCGCTTTGGAGGGAGTTCCACAGCCAAGGGGCCACAACAGAGAAGGCCCTGTCTCTTGTCCCCACCAGACGCGCTTGCGAAGATGGTGGGATTAAGAGCAGGGCCTCTCCAGAGGATCTTAACATCCTTGATGGTTTATAGGGGAGAATTCGTTCAGGCAGGTAAACTGGGCTGGAACCGTATAGGGTTTTGTAGGTTAAAACCAGCACTTTGAATTATGCTCAGAAACTAATTGGCAGCCAGTGGAGCTGGTGCAACAAGGGAGTTGTGCGCTCCCTGTACCCCGTTCCAGTTAGTAACCTGGCTGCCGAGCGTTGGACTAATTGCAGCTTCTGAGCAGTCTTCAGAGGCAACCCCATGTAGAGAGCGTTGCAGTAGTCTATTCGAGTTGTAACCAGAGCATGGACTACTGTGGCCAAATCAGACTTCCCAAGGTACGGACACAGCTGGCCCACAAGCTTTAACTGTGCAAAAGCTCTCCACCGCCAGCAGGGCCGTAGCCAGGATTTTGATTCGGGGAGGGCTGAGTCTGAGTAAGAAAGGGACTACCCTACCAAACCTTTTGTATTATTATCCCAATAACCCCATGAATGTGGGATATAATGAGCATGGTGATCAGATCATGATATGAATAAACATAACAGTTTAAATAATGTACCAGTAAGGCCTTCTCGCGGACCACCCTGAGAATTTGGGGGGCTGAAGCCCCTAAGTCCCCCGGCTACATGCCTGATCGCCAGATAATTGGGGGTAAAAAGATAATCAGGGATTAAATCTTAGCATATAGAACAGTGTGGAAGTGGCCTAAAGCATGCAGGCACCTCGGTCTCCAGTGATAATTATCCAAGAGCTATGACTCTCCTTCCTTAGGGAAAGGGCAACTTCATGAAGGGCACGCCAGAGAACCACTATTACTTAGAGCCCCCATCTTATTAGGATTCAGTTTCAGTTTACTGGCCCTCATCCAGCCCATTACTGTATCCAGGCACTGGTCCAGCACCTGCACTGCCTCAGCTGACTTGGACAATAAGAAGCAATAAAGCATATTGATGGCATCCAACCTCCAAAAATCTTAACCATACTAACTTCTAATAGATTTTGAACAGCACAATAGATGATAAAGCAACCTGGGGCACCCCACAGCTTAATGGAAATGCAGCCAAACACAGTTCTCTCAGTCCTATCTCCTGAAACTAGCCATGTAAAAAGGATCTGGTCCAACAGAGACAAGTCAGTAGGATACCACAATTGGTAGGATCAAAAGCTTTGGAGATCCAGGAAGACTCTCCTTGTCTTTCATCTGGAGTAGGTAAATAGTCAAGGCAACCATGGCTGTCTTAGTACTACATGCTGGCTTCAAGCCAGATAGAAATGGGTCCAGACCGCAATTTCTTTCAAAGTTGCCCAGCACTTGATGTTCAAGTATCAAATGATAGGGTGGTACTTCTGGATCAAGGCAGTCCTCTTCATCAGAGGGAACACTACAGCCTCCTTCATACCATTTGGGCAACTTCCGCAGTGTAGCAAGGAACTTAACGTCCTACCCGCCCAATTAAACCATCTATTCTAGTTCTTGTCAGTCCAGATAAACTCATGCCTGAGCGAGTCATTCAAGTATCCAGTCAACTGCATCAGGCTGCAACAACTGAAAACGATCCCATGAAAACTGGCACACTAGACGCTTCCCAAACTTTGCAATAACTGTGGCGTCAAGTTCTGAGTGAATATGAGCAGTTTCACCTTAAAGTACCCAGCAAATTTACTACAGCAGATGACCAAGAACTAAACTACTATGTGTTTCTCTTTGTCTGGTCCCAAAGGCCCATCGCGACATGAAATAACCCTGCTGGGCAACAAGCTGAGGACAATAAAAGAGGCACAGTAAGATTTTTTTTGATGCACTAATATCACCGCTGTATCAAATGCACAATGAAGACGCCTCGCAAATTTTCGGTCCTGTTATTATGTTCCTAATAAGATTAAATGTTGATATGGAATGCATTCCCCCCCCCCCCCAATAGTCCTTACAGAAAATGAAATCGCAGTATCTTTGCATCGTCTTTAAGATACCTAAAAGATTATCAGTTGCTCCAAAGTTTGGCTTAAAAAATCCAAATATAATGCTCTTTTGCATTCAACTGCAGACTCTATCATTCCCGTTGCTACAAGGTTCTCTATGATGGCTCTGCTGTTTTTAACCACTTAACAAATACATTATATTTATATGCAGTACACATCCAATCAAGATGGGAGCAGCCCATTTCCAATTAGTGTATAGCTGATCAGTATTAGAAGAGAGTAGCTCCTAAAGAATTTCAGAAACCTTGGATGTCACAATAGTGCTGTGTGTGTGAATTAAAAAAAATAGAACACCACTGGGCAACAGCCTTATTGTTATTATGGTATGCCTTGTGAATCTATTACAAGTTTTTCTCATCACAATTTCTTCAGGTATGGGGGTTTCTTTGCTATTTTCTAAGGTTTGTTCAAAGTGGGTTTCCATGGCCTAGTGGGGATTTGGATACCGGTCTCCCAGAATCCCAGTTCAAGACCACCATGTTGGCTCTCAACAGCTTTTTTAGGACCAACAAAAATAGTCGATGAGCGTCATCAAACAGCAAATTTTGCTTACCATCTCACTCATATGCTAACAAACTATAACACAAAGACGGTAACTTCTCCATGGCGGAGCCTGTTGCCTATTTTTTTCAGTCTTTGCTTAACATCTGGAAGTGTTTGAAGGTCCAGCTACAACTCTCCAGCAAACCGACGGGAGAGGATGACTGATTACAGCATCATAGCATCACTCCCTTCCTGGCATACCATAGTGTTGAAAAGAGGGCTTTGGGACTGTAGATCTGGCACATTCCCTATGTAATTAAAGAGGGCTGCTCCAACAAAACAGAAACATTAGAGAGCAGTAGCAATAAGATTTGTTTCATTCTTTCAGATGGTTTATAGAAACTTTTCTTGTTCATTCTCCATCACTTCTCTCTCTCTCTCTCTCTCTGCTCACCATCTCAGATTTTGCAAATGTTTCTTTTATGAAATACAGCTTGCATATTCAGAGGATTGTGGGGAGTATAGTTCGAAAAGGGACCTTTCCCCAAACTCTGGATACTATCATCTATGACCTGTGAAGGACTGCATACTAGTCATGGGTCCGGAATTTGTCACATCCATTTGATTTGTGTTTCCATTTCATTCTGTCCATTTGGATGGCATGAAACTAGAAACCTGGAATGAAAATGGAGTCACAATGAAAGGCAGGCAGGAGCGGGTACCGGCTCTAAGCTTGCTTTTCGGATCGATTGTCACATGCATAGGCCCAAGCATTGGGGCCTGGCAGGGCCTGCAGTTGAGGACCGAGTAAGGAGCGCACCTTACTCAGTGCTCGGCTGCAGGCACCCCAGTGCTTTGGGCCTATGTGCCTGGGCCAGGCAGGGCCTGCAGCCGAGGAGCACTCCTTACTCAGCGCTCGGCTGCAGGCCCTACCACGCCCAAACGCCTAGGCCCAAACCCTGCACCTATGGGCCCAAAGCGCTTGGGTCTACGAGTTCAGGCTTTGGGCCTACACTCCTTACTTGCCACTCAGCTGCAAGCTGTACCAGGCCCAGACGTGTAGACTTAAAGCCTGCACCTACGGGTCCAGATTACCCGGGCCTACGGGTGCAGGCTTTGGGCCTACACATCTGGGCCTGGCACGGCTTGCAGCCAAGCACAGAGTAAAAAGCGCTCCTTACTCAGCGCTTGGCTGCAAGCCGTGCCAGGCCCAGATGTGTAGGCCCAAAGCCTGCACCCGTAGGCCCGGGCGTGTAGGCCAAAAGCCTGCACCCGTTGGCCCAGGCATGTAGGCCAAAAGCCTGCACCCGTAGGCCCGGGTGTGTAGGCCCAAAGCCTGCACCCATAGGCCAGGGCGTGTAGGCCAAAATCCTGCATCCGTAGGCCCGGGTGTGTAGGCCCAAAGCCTTCACCCGTTGGCCTGGGCGTGTAGGCCAAAAGCCTGCACTCGTTGGCCCGGGTGCTTTGGGATTACGAATGAGGCCCCCCACCTCCAATAATGGGCCAAAAGAAAACGAATGTTTCGGCCCTGAAAACAAAAAACAAATATCTGACATCCTGATTTTGGGAGGTTCAGACAAAATGGATTGGGAGGTCCACCAAAAGCTGGGACACAAAACGGATGAAGGTGAGCCCTGAATGCACATCGCTACTGTATACCATCATCTATCATTCGTGAAGGAATGTGAATTTTACAACAACAGAGACACAGAGGACATTTTCAGATGCTGGCATAAATAAAATAAATATCTCCCGTCCTCCGCAGGAGAGGTAGCCTTTTGCAAACAGTTCCCTTCCAACCATTACATATGCCAATTTGTTGGTAGTTGTGGGTGGAGAAGAGGTTTTAAGGAGCGGCACTTCCTTTTCGGGTTAGGATTTATTTTTTTTCATGCTTCTTGCCAGATTAAAAGAGTAACAGAGAACTTTATCCTACACAGGCCATTTGATTGAAGGGCTACAAAGGCAGCTGTCTGAATGGCAGGGAAACAGAGACAACTCATGGCACCCGAGGCTGGACTGCAGCCAACGGGAGAATGAAAAGGCTAAGTGTTGCTTTAAAAATATGCACCAATGCAACTGTGTGTGGGGTGGGCAGGGAGGGGGAGGAATTCAATTTCAAAGCTCCCATTTAATTGTGTGCATTAGTTGGTTTCATGTCAAGATAGTGAGGAATAGGTACAGTGCCAAACTTGTAAGCCTGTTTACTCGCAACTATAAAATCCTGACACTACTTGCAACGAATGTTCAAATTTCCTTGGAAAGTTATTTCACTTGGCCTTATCTTGGCTGTTGCTCACCTGGAAAATACCTTGTTTTTGTTCCTTTATTTCCACGGAAAAAAGGGGGAAACCATCAGGAACAACACAATTCTTTCGGTAGGTGAGAGGGCTGAAACTTATCAAGCCATTAATGATAAACCTGTTACTATGATTTCCACTTTCAATTACAAATTAGTCATGCCCACACATATATCCAAGACATCTGAAAAAGAATGTGAGTTCACATTCCCAAGTTAAGGGGTGATTTGCATATGAATAGATGTGTCAGAAAAATGTATTCATTATATGCTTTCATATGAGCAAGCTCTGATATCTTCATATGATCCTCTTCTCTCAATCCGTGCAGGGATGTCTACTAGGGACACAAGAGAGGTTTCTTGCAGGGGTTGCCCATAGGGTCTTCAACTCCCTTCCCAGGAAAGCAGTTACTATACTCTCAAGAATGGGAAACGTAATGTTGGTGGACAGGAAAAGGGATTTAAAGATGGGCTTGAAGCCAACCTTAAAAACTGTGGCATAGACACTGAGAACTGGGAAGCCCTTGCTCTTTAGCACTCTAGCTGGAGGTCAGCTGTGACCAGCATTGCTGTGGAATTTGAAGAGGCACGAATGGAGGGCAAAAGGGAGAAACCTGCAAAGAGGAAGGCACGTCAAGTCAATCCTGACCGGAACCACCTTCTACCTGGAAACCAATGTCCTCACTGCAGGAGAACATGCGGATCAATAATAGCCACCTACATGTTGGTGGTAGAAAATCTTTCAATAATTTTTTTTAAAAAAGAATAGCCACGTACAGACCCACCACCAAGACACTGCACTTGGAGGACCATCATCCTCAGGCTATGAGGGATTGCTTAAGTAAGTAGGTAAAGTAAGTACTAGCTGAATTAGCAGGAGCCCCCAGTGGTGAAATGAGTTAAACACTTGTGCCAGCAGAACTGCTGACCGAAAGGTCAATGCTTCGAATCCGGGGAGTGGTGAGAGCTCCCATCTGTCAGCTCCAGTTTCTCATGTAAGGACATGAGAGAAGCCTCCCACAGGATGGTAAAACATCCGGGAGTCCCCTGGGCACCGTCCTTGCAGACGGCCAATTCTCTCACACCATAAATTACTTGCAGTTTCTCAAGTCGCTCCTGACATGGAAAAAAAAGCTGAATTAGGAAGTGCTTAAAAGTTGCAGAAATGCCAGGCTTGCATTCAACTGGCATATATATTCCCACTGGGTTTTTATCTGTCTTTGAAATATACTAGGAAGTTGTTTACCAATTATTTTTTAAGCAACCACAAGCAGGTATTTTGTTAGCACCGCCAAGATCTTGTGTATTAAACATTATAGGCTAAACGTGTTTTTCATTAACAAAGCAGGAAACAAATTTCATGGAAATACTGCAACTGATTTGCTTTATGAGAACAATCATTATAAAACTACTAAGACCTTAAACATTTTAATGAAAAAGTCTCATCCATAAAGTCTGAGTGTGTGGTTGTTGCTTCTTTGTATAAATTCATTTGCATTTTTCTGATTTCATCCTTGATTTGCTTGAAAAACCAAATAGTATACAAATGTGAACGAACCACTGCTGAATCTATTGCTATTAGAAAAAGGATGTAATATACAAATGATTTACTACCATATATACTTGAATATAAGCTGACCCACATATAAGCCGAGGCACCTAATATTACCACAAAAAAACTGGGAAAATGTATTGACTTGAGTCTAAGCCGAGGGTGGGAAAGGCAGCAGCTACTGGTAAATTTCAAAATAAAAATACCATGGATACCAATAAAATTAATTGAGGCAGCCATAGGTTAAATGTTTTTGAATATTTCCATAAAACTGTAATTTAAGATAAGACTGTTCAACTCTGATTAAACCATTATTCTAGCCTTTTTCAATGTAAATGTGCTTATGTATCCTTCCAATAATAATAAAGAGAGTAAAATAATAAGTGCAATAAAAATAAGACTAGAGTAAAATAATGGATATGTAGTAACAGTAATAATAGAGTAAAATAATACATGGAATAATAAGAGTAAAATAATAAATGTAATAAAAATAATAGAGTAAAATCATTTAAATGTAATAATAATATAAATAGAGTAAAATAATGAATGATAGAGTAAAATAACAAATGTAATAATAAGAATAAAATAATAAATGTAATAAAATATTAATAGAGTAAAATAATGTAAATGTAATACTATTAAATGTTTGCGCTAGTTGCCAATTATGTTGATTTTGGGTTTAAAAATAATTTATTCCTTTTATTAGATATGATTATGATGGTGGTGCTAATTTTTATTGAATGTTATGTTTTTCTACTTTTTACATGTTGTTTGCCGCTTTGAGTCCCGGGAGGACAGTGGGATTGCAATAAATAAATAAACAAACAATTTATCTAATTTATATTCCATCTACATTCACAGACTCAGACAGGTCACTTTAAATCAGTGGTTCCCAACCTGTGGTCCGTGAACCACCAGTGGTCCGCAAGAAATAAAATATGGTCAGCGGGCCTAACTGTTATTACACCGTTGCATCGAGAGCAACTGGTCTCGCGAATCACTCTTATAGTGCCGAGGTTTATTAAATATGGTTTTCTGGGGGTGAGCAGATGGTGACTACTGGATGGCATATGTTCTGTATCAAAAACTAGAGCAGATGTGGTCTATCCAATGCAATTTCCTGAGCCACCACACCAAATAACCAAACCGAATCTAAAGTTGACCAAAAACTAATTTGTAACCCTTTTGGTACTAATGTTGGAGAGTGGTCCCTGGTCAAAAAAAAGGTTGGGAACCACTGTCTTAACCAAGTACAAGTCTTGACCAGTGAAACATAAGGAGTTTTCATTTTAAGACATTAAGAAACATGGAAAATAGGGAAACTGGCAGACAAATTCAGCATTCATCATTGCTCCTTATGCACTTTAAAATACTCTTCGAGTGTGAGGTAGAGGGGCACACTGACAAAGTGAAAGGCTGAAAGAAGTGAAAAAGCCAGGCGAGTTCAGGACCTGTATGAAGTAAGAGTTCATTTATTAAGCATAAGCTGGAGTTGAGAGAAGGGCAAATCAAAATCACTGGGGGATAGGAACTAAATCCCAGGAGGGGATGCCTTTAGAAATGTACCCTTTGTGTAGCTCCGCTTCAGCAGCAAAGTCTTGAGAAGCTAAATAAACTTCATCTAATGCCACATTTTAAAAGGGAGTTAAAGACACAGAATACTAATATGGAGTTTGGTACTGGTAAGTATAGCAGTACAGAACTAGCTAGTGGGAAAACATGCTTATAAACCAAAAGTACCAGTCAAGGAACATGAAGGATAGGGCTGTCAATGGCTACTCGCCATTATATGTATTGCCACCAGAATCCTTCTGAATGCCCGTTGCTGAGAAAATGCCATATCCTCCTTGTGGGCTTCCCATTGGCATCTGGCAAGCTACTGTGGGAATAAAATGTTGGACCAGACAGGTCTTTGATCCAGCACAGCCAATGCATACAGCACTTTTCACATAATTGGGTGCCTTTCCACATTCAGAGGCATGGCCATTGCCATTGGTACTTGTACTTTGGCTCAGCGTGATTATAGAGTATCACTACAAGCCATAGCACAAAGCTAGACTTGCAGCATTGAAAGCAAGTACCAATCTGTAATTCAACTCCCTTTCACTCTTGCCATGGCTGAAAAGCAGCTGAACAGAGAGAAGTGCCTATTCAGAAGCATGCTAGCTGAAAACTCTACCCTCATTTGCTTCCACATTTAAGTATGTATCATTAGCAGATGTTCCTAAGGATTCTTTCACTCTGCCATCACTACCATTTGTGCTCTTCAAAAAAGAAAGGAGAAGGAGATCTATAATTGTCCACTAGACATACCAAAGCAATGGGAGTAGAAAATGAAAGGTTGATTACAGGAACGACTCACTGTCAACACACATAAACCGCTTAATATAAATATTATGGAATTATTCTGGCAAGAAGGAAATGGAGGGGAAAGGATGACAGATGACATGAAGCAGAGATAAGTTCTGCATTAACAGGCTGCATGATAAAGAGCTTCATAGTGAATCGAAGACCATTTCTTTAACCTCAGGAATCCTCTTGTGAAAGCTATACAGCCTACTAACATTTTTAAATGCAAGGAGCACAAATTTTCAGAGTTTATGGTAAAGCTATCAGCTTCTATGACTCACGCAGAAATTGGCATGACTGTGCACATTTGGCACTCGATAGTTATGACCTAAAGTTCAATCTGTACAGGGCTGCAATGTCCAGCTATAATATGTAGATGCCCATTTTCCATCTATATGCAAAGAAATAAGATAAGGTTAAGTAAACTTCAGCTGTCCAGACAGATCAGTAGTTCCCAATCCATGGGCCACGACCCACCCTAAAATCAGACATGTGGTTGGGCTGTAATAACAGCCCAACCAAAATATTTTTTTCTTGGCGTCTTTGTTTTTAGGCCTGTTCTTGGGGTTATTTGGGGTGCCGATTCAAAAAATTGCATTGGATAGACCACATCAGCTCTCGATTATGGTTTTCTGTTAGCAAGCAGATGGCATATGTTCTCTATCAGAAACTAGAGCTGATGTGGTCTATCCAATGCAATTTTCTGAATCAGCCAAACAAATAACCAATCTGAATCTAAAGTTGACTAAAAACGGATTCATACAAATGTTGGAGAGTGGTCCCAGGTCAAAGTGGTCTCTGGTCAAAAAAAAAGGTTGGGAATTACTGAGATATATAAGCTGACCTCATGTATAAATTGAAGGTAAATCTGGGTTCCAGAATTAAGGATTTTGATGTGACTCGTTGATAAGCCAAGAGTCATTCCACAGAATGCCCAAGCACTACCTCAGAAGTCCAATTGCCCCAGCCACAGGGGCTGCCATTTCCTGCCCAGGAATTCAATAAGCCGAGAATGTATTATTTATTTATTTCATGCATTCCTACCCCGCCCTTCTCCCCTTGAAGGGGGACTCAGGGCGGCCAGTGCTACGGTGGACACAACAGAAGGAGACAGTGCTTCTTGTAGGTTTTCCTTGGTCACTCTACTCAGAGAAAGGGGTGGTTTCATTTTTGATGGAAAGTTATGGTACAGTACTTAAATTGGCATACAAAAATATCTAAATGTATACATCAGTATAAACAGGACTACTACCATATTGCACAGCGGGCCAGTCTGGCTAGTTCAACATCTGGAGAGCTACCAAGTTCCTAAGCCCTGAAGCAAATGCATACTCTCACACAAAGATATCCAAGTAAAATGTTGATATCACATCTATCTCCAATCCTTCCTCCACCCCATATAATGATCAAAATTAAGAAAAAAAGCCAAAAATGTGCATACCTATTTAAAATGACCATACACCAAAGGTGATGCACAATGTCCCATAAGCAGTTCATTTATCTCCTAAGAGCCACAATGGTTTATTGGAGAAAAAGCAAAACACATTGCCTTGCACCCCATTGGTGAATTAAATTGTATCAATCAAACCTATGCCACTGTGACTCAGATTATGGTTGCTAAAGATATCTGAATAATTACTGACTATCAAAATTCTGCAAATCACTTATTCTCAGCTGCAGCACCTAGACATTCTTATAACTGGACACAGAACAATGTCATCATCCGCAAGGATTCCCAGAGGACTTCCAGAGATATTTGTGGATTTCTATGGCTCTGCACCCACCTATAGGAAAACAGCTCCCCTACTATCACTGCTACTGTAATTTGAAAGAACTAGTTTATAGAATAAGTTTTAATGTTTACATTGGAAAGTGTATACTGTACTTTTTAAAGTTGTATATTATTTAATGTCATAGTACAATAAACAAGTCATTCAGCGAGAAAATGGCTGGGTTTCAGAGAGAAAAGCTAATTCTGAAGTGTGTTGGTTTTAGTTTTTTCCCCCGAGTCAGGAGTGACTTGAAAAACTGTAAATCGCTTCTAGTATGAAAGAAATCACCGTCAGCAAGGACGTTACTATAAGACACCTGGATGTTTGATGTTTTACCATTCTTGTGGGAGGCTTCTGTCATGTCCCCACATGGGGAGCTGGAGGTGACAGAGGGAGCTCAACCTGCTTTCCCCGGATTTGAACCGCAGACCTATCAGTCAGCAATCCTGCCGGCACAAGGGTTTCACCCATTGCGCCACCAGGGTCTCAGGGTGTTGGATGGGAGACTATCATAGCTACAGCTTCTTAGACAGGATGGTGAACACTATCTGAAATTGCATGGGGTGCTCATTAGGTAGATCGTGATCTACTGGTAGATCTCGAAGGGCGTTCTGGTAGATCCCAGGCAGATCGCAGGCACAGTGTGTATGGCTCCCATGCCATTTGTGAGGAATGCTCAGGGGCTTATTATACTCACATTTAGTTGAATTCATTCTTAAAATGTATTATATGGCTCTCACTGAAATACATTTCCTAATATTTTGCTTTTATGGCTCTCTGAGTAGTGGGTAGGTAGATCTTTGGGACTTGGTTGTTTTATAAGTAGCTCGCATGCTGGAAAAGTGTGAGCACCCCTGCTCTACAAAGTTTTAAGTAACATTAGAAGTGTAGTGCAACAAATGCTATCTGTGAAAGGAAATAATGTCCACAGTTTAAATCTGGCCTTGGACATTTACTGGTATCTGTCAAATAGTAGAGCCAAGTTCAAAAATAGGCAAAATGAATGAATGTGAATATTTTGACATCTAGGGACCAAACTGATATGAGTAAGGGGCACAACATTTATTCTTTCATGACTGAAGATGGTCTTAAGAGGTAAACATACCCAGTTATTGCTTCCCTGCTGTTCTGTGAATGACCTCTCCTCTCAAGTATTTCTTCTGAAACGTAAAGATTTGATCATCGAATCAAGTTCACAGAGAAGATACTGGGCCCCAAAGAGCATGAACATGGCTCCATGAGGCTCTTTTATTGTGTCGCTCCTTTCAAATGTTTAAACATTAAAAAGTTAATATGGGTGTCATTAAAGGGGGAAAAACTGGACTTTGAGGCTGGATACATTTTATAGCTAAATTTCCAGCTGTGTGCATGTCAAGTGTTCCAGCAAAACTGACTAAAGCCCTTTTGCAGAATCCCCATGCTGAATAGCAATGTTTTGTTTTTCTATGTGTCATTTGATCGGGAATGCTCTCATTACTGTTCTTTTCCTTCTGCAATTTTTATTTGACTCCAAAGCTCGTCCTCTCTTAAATTAGAAGCAGGCCTTCTTTATTTTAAAACTATTTTATACTAAGGTAAATGTGACGGTGAACAAAAGCTGTTTGTGCTTAATTAGGACTCAGGAGTCCAGGGTTTGAATCTTGACTATGGAAGGCTACGGGGTGAGCTTGGGTGAGTCACACTTTCTCAGCCTCAGAGGAAGGCAAAGGAAAGCCCTGCTGAATAAACCTTGCCAAGACAAATCCCATGAAAAGTCCAAGTCGGAAATGACTTGAAGGCACACAACAACAAGGGCTGAGTAAAGCAAGTTGTATCACCAGCCACCTGCTTTGAGAAACATCTTCAGCATGCCTGGAAGAAGCCTCCTTTGTATATGTATATTAATCTCACTAGTTTTAAAAATCCCAACCACACAGCCTTCTTGAATTTTAGCTTGAGACTAAAAAAGGGGGAGCCAATGTGAGGCCCCTCTAGATGCTGTTGAAACATAACATCTAGAGCACCAAAGACCTCCACCTATTACTTGGAAGAAAAAGTGAGATAGAAGGGTCATATTTATTTATTTATTTCCAACATTTCTACCCCGCTCTTCTCTACCCCCGAGGGGGGACTCAGAGTGGCCTAACAAAAGGCACAATTCGATGCCAACATAATAAAATACAATATAAAACCAAAAACATACAGCATTAAAATACATTAAAATACAATTAACATTAATACATCATACACATTCTCTTAAGTTAAGACAGTATTTCGTCCATAACAGGAGCATTGAGCCATAGCCCTCAACTTGCAATTACAAATCCAGTCCAAAGTGCTGTATCATGCTAATGTGCAAACGCCTGGTCCCACAGCCAAGATTTCACTTTTTTCCTGAATGCCAGGAGGGATGGGGTTGATCGTATGTCGCTTGGAAGCGTGTTCCACAGATGGGGAGCCACCACTGAGAAGGCCCTCTCTCTCATCCCCACCAACCGCATTTGAGAAGTTTGCGGGAGCAAGAGCAGGGCCTCCCCGGATGATCTTAAATTACGAGGTGGGACGTAGAGGCTGATGCGTTCGGACAAGTAAGCTGGGCCAGAACCGTATAGAGCTTTAAAGGTCAAAACCAGCACTTTGAATTGAGCTCGGAATTGGACAGGCATCCAGTGGAGCTGACACAACAGGGGGGTGGTATGCTCCCTGTGTGTAGCTCCAGTTAGTAATCTGACTGCCGCCCGTTGGACTAGTTGTAATTTCCGAACTGACTTCAAAGGCAACCCCACGTAGAGTGCGTTGCAGTAATCTATTCGGGATGTGACCAGAGCGTGGACTGTAGCCAGATCAGACTTCCCAAGGTACGGGTGCAGCTGGCGCATGAGTCTTAACTGTGCAAAAGCTCCCCTGGCCACCGTCGAGACCTGGAGTTCCAGGCTCAGCGATGAGTCCAGGATCACTCCCAAGCTGCGAACCTGCATCTTCAGGGGGAGTGTAACCCCATCCAACACAGGCTGTAACCCTATGCCCTGTTCGGCCTTTCGACTGACCAGGAGGGCCTCTGTCTTGTCTGGATTAAGTCATAAATGCCCCTTATCACCAGGAAAGCAAAGGTAACCCTCCTATGAACAGATCTTGCCAAGAAAACTCTGAAATAACATCACTATATGCCAGAAAAAAGTAGAAGGAACACAACTAACAACATGGATCAAACACAGAAAGGTATAGAAAAGCCCAAGGTCACCCAATGAAACTGGATATTCACTGAAGGTGGGAGACCAAGATCATATAGTCAATGATGAGAGATGACAGCTACCAGATAAACGTTGAAAAGGAAGACACATTCATGAAAGATAAAGTAGTTCATATGGATATCCCCCAGGCCAGGATCAGACATAGAATGACTCTGAAGATGAGCAATGAGATAGAACTACTTCTACTTTTTTGTCCTGTTAATGGACTTCCCAAGGGCATCTCCTTGGTCATTGTGAGAAACAGGACGCTGGGCTACACAGGTCTATTATGTTTTTGTGATCCCAAGTCAAAGGAAAACTGCTTACAGACAACAAGGACAAGGAGAGTATACAACCTTCAGGGTATTTCTCAAGAAATGCTTCAGATCCTATCCGGAAGGCCAACAATTCTTGTCTGATTATCCTAGCATACAAACATGGTTTAAACATTTCCTAGTTCATATTTGTACAAAATTACCACATGCTGGGCAGAAATACTTTGAGAGTAGCAAAAGTAGAGATAATGTCAGGAGCTGCTTCTAAGGTGATGACAATCTTACTGCAGAAGGGAAATTAGGGATACGTAACTGTTTTCATAGCACTATGTTATGCAGCAATATCGAATATTTTGCCTTTCAGATGTTATCGGATTATGACTTTCATCAGCCTTAACCCAAACTTTAGAAATTCCCCTTTTAAAAGAAACTACAGGTTGAGTATCCATTGTCTGGAATTCTGAACTACAAAATCCTAAATAGCTCACATGGGTGGTGAAGATATTGATATCTTTACTATCTGATGGTTCTGTGTAGAATTTTTTTTATGCCCTCAATTATTTAAAATATTGTGCATAAAATTACCTTGAAGCTATATTTGTACAGTATATGATACATAAATGCCACCCATACCTTGAAAAGCCCGAACTGGCCACGCCTTAGTCACTTACAGACTACACTACTGTAACACACTCTACCTGGGGCAGCCCCAGAAAAGCGTTCGGAAACTGCAACTGGTTTAAACGTCAGCAGCTACACTACTTACACTAGCAAGATACACGGAAAGAACTACTCAGCTACAGTGGCTTCCAGTTTGTTTCCGGATGCAATTCAAGCTTTAGACTATAAAGTCCAAAATGGTTCGGGCCCTGCCTACTTGCGGGACCACATCTCTTCCTATCAGCCCACACAAGCCCTGAGATCATCAGGAGAGGCCCTCCTCTTGGTCCCACCGCTGTCACAAGTATGGTTGGTGGGAACGAGAGAGAGAGGGCCTTCTTGGTGATAGTCTCACGGCTCTGGAACTCCCTCCCCAAAGAGGTGCGTTTGGCTCTCTTGTTATTGGCCTTTCGCTCCCAGGTGAAAACCTTTTTAAGGAAGCAGGCCTTCCCTGACAACACACAATAGCAGCTTTTCTCGGTCAGATGAGGCTCACATGGCCAAAGACTTGGAGCTATGAGACGTTTAGTTTAATGTTTAAATATTTTAAGACAACCTCAGTGGCCTGAGGCACAGGGATTTTAATGATTATATGTGGTAATTTTTATGCTTCTTTATGTTTATATAATTTGTATTTTATGCAATACGTTGATTTTTGTTTTATATGTCAGGTTAGGGGAATGATAATTATCAGTATTATATGGTTTGATTATTTATTTATTTATTTATTGTTTGCCGCTTTGAGTCTCATTAGTGGGAGAAAGACGGGTTCGAAACAAATAAACAAACAAACAAACAAATAAATAAATCTGAGTTTAGACTTGGGCTTCATCTCCAGGATCTCATTATTTATATGTATGTATTCCAACATCTGGGCCTCCTGGTGGCGCAGCAGGTTAAACCACTGAGCTGCTGAACTTGTTGACAGAAAGGTCGCCACTTCAAATCCAGGGAGTGGGGTGAGCTCCCACTGTTAAGCCCAGCTTCTGCCAACCTAGCAGTTCGCAAATATGCAAATGTGAGTACATCAATAGGTAATGCTCCAACAGAAAGATAACGGTGCTCCATGCAGTCATGCTGGCCACATAACCTTGGAGGTGTCTATGGACAACGCTGTCTCTTTGGCTTAGAAATGGAGACGAGCACCAACTCCCCAGAGTCGGACATGACTAGATTTAATGTCAGGGGAAAACTTTACCTTTTTATGCCAAAATCCAAAACATATCTGGTCCCAAGCATTTTGACCACAACACCCAGCCTGTTGTTACTCTACTTGTTACTCTAACCAACTAAGAAGTCATTTACTGCTGTTAAGCAGTCCAGAAAATAACTAGACTACTGATTATTAACATGTTATTTTTACTCTTGTGCCGCCACAAAATACAGAATGCTTTCGTGCAATCCACCAGTATCATGATTCTGAATGTACCATCCTTTGTGGACTCCTCCCACTCAGGCTTGATATACCACACCATGCATCCATCGTACTCAGTGTACATTGACACACTGGCTGGGCCTGTAGGGACAGTCACTTAGGAGTTCCTCTTCTACTCCAAACAAAAATACTCTAAATCCCGTGCTTGAACTAGTATCCCGTGTCCACTTTACCCCACCTATATAAGAGTTTTCACATAGATCACGCCAACCCAGCTACATCAAGTCCACACCCTGTCCCACTGTTTGAAGCAGCCAGCCTAGCAAAGCAGCCTTTCCCCGGGCACTTCTGTTAACTCTCTTTGTAGTTAACTTTGGGCAGAAAAGAGAGGAGCAAAAAAGAGGAAGGCTAGGTTTTTTTTTTTTTAAAAAAAAAATCAAATGCTAACTGACATGGATTTCTAGTACACTTTGTTTTCAACACATCTGATTCTTCCTCCCTTGTCACTGGCTCCTCTGTTGCTCACCAGCCTGCGGCATATCTCATAAAGAGACAGCAGCCATTGTCTCTCTCTTCTTCCTCTCCATTTGGCCACAACAAATCTGGGTATGATCAGTAATGAGGCTGGAAACTCATTATGTAACAGTAAAAATTAACAAATTACATGCTTGGTTGTTATGGGCCAAAAAATAACACCATTCTACTTCATTACAGAATCATAGTGTTGGAAGAGACTGCAAAGGCCATCTACTCCAACCCTGGCCATGGAGGACTACAGAACTAAAGCACCAATTCAACCTCTGTTTAAAGGCTTTCAAACATGGACAGTCTACTCCAGGGGTCTTCAAACTTTTTAAGTGGGGGGCCGGTTCACGGTTCCTCAGAGGGCTGAACTATAGTTTGGAAAAAATGGACTGATTCCTATACACACTGCACATATCTTATCTGTAATGCAAAAAAAAAAATCAATGAAAAACAAAACAATATTTGAAATGAAGAATAATTTTCACCAACATGAACTTTCAATGGGAAGTGTGGGCCTACTTTTGGATGACGAAATAGTCAAGTTAATTAGGGTTGCTGTTGTGTGCCTTCAAGTAATTTCAGACTTAGGGCAAACCTATCTAACATTTAGGGCAGGGGCCAGGTAAATGACCTTGGAGGGCCGCATCCGGCCCGCGGGCCTTAGTTTGGGGACCCCTTGTCTACACCTTCCAAGGCAATTCATTCTAATGCCAAACAGCTCTTACAATAAAATAAGTTCTTCCTAATGTTAAAATGGAATCCCTTTTCTTGTAACCCGAATCAATGTGTGTGTTTTAGTATCTGGAGTAGAAGGAAACATGTTGTAAGTTTTTTGGGCTGTATGGCTATGTTCCAAAAGCATTCTCTCCTGACGCTTCACCTGAATTGATACCAGGCATCCACAGAGGTTGTGAGGTAATTAAATTGGACCTTACAACCTCTGAGGATGCCATAAATTCAGGCGAAACGTCAGGAGAGAACACTTCTGGAACATAGCCATACAGCCTGAAAAACTTACAACCCAGTGATTCTGATCATGAAAGCCTTGGACAATACATTGAAACAAGCTAGCTTCATCTTCTACTACACATACTTAAATATAGTTATGCTGTCATCTTCCAGTTTTCTCTTCTCCAAGTTAAACTCACCCAGTTCCCTCAATTATTCCTTGTAAGGTTTTCCACACCTTTGATTATTTTGGTTGCCCTTCCCTAAATACGTTCCAATTTCCCAATATCTTTCTTAAACTGTGGTGCTCAAAAATGTTCACAGCATTCAGGGTCTAATTAAAGCAGTATAGAATAGCATTATGGTTTCCCTCGATATGGATACTATTGTATTAAGACAGCCTAGAATAGCACAGGAGCTTTTTTGGTCACTATGTCACACTGTTGAGTCATGGTCTGTGGTCTACAACTCCTAGGTATTTTTCATGTGCACCATTGAGGAATCCCTGGTAGCGCAATTGGTTAAACGCTTGCGTCAGCTAAACTGCTGACCAAAAGGTCAGCAGTTTGAATCCGGGGAGCGGGGTGAGCTCCTGTCTGTCGGTTCCAGCTTCCCATGCAGTGACGTGAGAGAAGCCTCCCACAGGATGGTAAAACATCCAGGCGTTCCCTGGGCAATGTCCTTGCAGACAACCAATTCTCTCACGCCAGAAGCGACTTGCAGTTTCTTAAACATACACGATTGTGAAGCCAGATTTCAACCATCTTCTATTTGCGAATTTCATTTTTCCTGCCTAAATATAGTACATGACATTTATACTGACTGACTGTATAATCATCTGTTCTGGGCCTTTCCTGGTATTAACAACAAGCGAACTGGTTGGTACTTGTTGGTGTTCTTTTTCTGAAAAGGAGGACAACACAAGCATAGCTCTAGTACACTGGGGCCTCTTCTGTTCTCCCAGAATCCTCAAAGATTATCGGCAGTGGCTTGGGATTACATCGGAAAGTTCCTTTAATACTCTTGGATGTATTTCTTCAGGCTGTAGAGACCTGAATTAAACTGGAGCAGCCATGCATCCCTGTTCTACTTTTTTTATACTGGGCTGCAGGCCTCCTATTGCAACACTTGTTCTATTTTCATCAGCTGAGGTTTTCTGTTGGTAGAAAATTGAAGCAAAGGTATTCAGCAGTTTAGCCTTCTCTTTGTCCCATTAGCATTCAGCCTTTTATTTGCTCAGTTGCTGTAGCTTTTCCTACAAAAGGTAACTTACTTATATAGTCATGCTGCAGGCACGGTTGGCAGAGATGAGAGACAGGGCCTTCTCAGTGGTGGCCCCTTGGCTGCGGAACTCCCTTCCTAGGAATATTAGATCAACCCCCTCCCTCCCGACCTTCCGCAAGAGAGTGAAAACTTTCTTTGTGACCAAGAGAACTTGGAACAATATGCAATGACCATTGGAATGGCCCATATTACGCTCATGGATTACGTGTTTAACTCTGAATGTATTATTTTTAAATGTTTTAATTGTTTTTAATGTACTTTTTGATTTTATTTTAATATTTATTTAAGTGTTCATTGCATTTTAAGGCACTGATTGGTACTTGTATGTAAAGCTGCCTTGAGACCCAGCCGGGGTGATTGAAAGGCGGGGTAGAAATGCTGCAAATAAATAAATAATAAATGTCTAGCCTATAAATTTTAGTCAAAAAATCAATCACCAAAAACTGGACCGACTTATCCATGAGTTAATGTAATTATTGTACTTTAACTCTTATTTTAAAAAGGGACCCATTCCCTTTTCTGACCCTGGACACCATATTAAAATCCATCAGTTTGGCCCCAAAACTGCCCTCACTTTATACATGAGCTTGACTTACACATATGGTAGCTTTAAAAGTAAAACTTCTGAAGTAAAAGGCACTCCTCATCTGTGGCTTAATGTTTATTTATAGGTCCCCCCCCCATCTTAATATGTCTCTGCTGCTTCTGTTTTCTTAATTTTTCACTGGTTTCTCTGCCATATCATGCAAGGTTGCTTTTGCAAAGTTCAAAAAAGTTACTATGACATAGAAATTATGAGGAATCAAAACCCAGAAAGTAAAGAAACTCAAACCAGACAAACTTTTTTCCATTTTAGAAAAGTTTCTTCCCTTCCCAATTGGCCAAAGACCACTCATGTTTGCTAACAACTATTTATAACCACTTCTCTAAGCTAGCTCCAGGCTACTTTCCGGTAAGGGTTTGAACCAGAGAAGGTAGAAAAGCAGACACCATCCTTGAACTCTAGTATATCAATACCTTCCATCTAAATTTGCAAGACTTGAGAAACAATAAGATTTTTCAAACGTCACTGATTCAATGAGTGGCCATGCATCAAAGCTCACTTGATGGTACATAATGCATACATATCTTCCAATGAGGGACAAGGAGAGAGGCTTCTGTTTCTTCTCCCATTCAACCTCTTAAATGCAAAGTGTTGTGCAGATATCTCATGGTTTATAGAGGGAACACAATCTGTTCTAATCCCTTGCCTCAAGGGAAACTGAATATAAAATGATTATCTTACTTTGGTTGTACATTGCGGAATTAATGCAGTTGGACACTTCTTTAATAGCAATGGCCAATTGCTATGGAATCATGGGAACTGTAGTTTTACTATTCTTCAGCCTTCTCTGCCAAAGACTACAACTCCCAGGATTCCACTGCAGTTAAAGTAGTGTCAAACTGCATGAATTCTACACTGTTGTAGATGCAGCCCCAGTGGCTCTCACAGGTTGCTTTCTGTGTCCAGAGCCTGATCTCAAATTGGTGATCTACGTTGTGCTCAGTCTCAATTCTTCTATCAAAATCTCCTAAAAAGCAGTACGTCAAAGAGAAGATAAGGGCACAGGGCCTTGGTTGCAGCACTAAATAATAGTGGTATTATTGTATTTATTTATTTAAAACATTTATATTCCGCCTTTTGCACACATACCCTCCCTCCGGCATCAACTGCTTCTCTGGCCAGAGTGAAGAGAGAGGGGGGCAGAAGGCAGTTGGGTTGCATCTTGTCTCCTGTGCTCTACCAATAATATAATATAATGTATATACATATAATATTTATATTATAATGTCATACCATACTAATAATACAATATTATAATTATAATTATATATTTTATTTTACATGTAATATTACTAATATTAAAATATAATTGTATAGTACAATATAGTAATATATAATACTGATATTGTACTATGCTAATAATATATATATATTGTGTGTGTGTGTGTATATATATATATATATATATATATATATATATAAGCTGATCTGAGTCCCCTTCGGGGTGAGAAGTGCGGCATATAAATATCATAAATAAATAAATAAACGGCACACATTCCATGCCGGAACATAAAATAACTATACACAAACACTAAAAACAGTTACACCCACTTAAATCATTGTTTAAACCATCTCAAGACACCATGTTGGCCCCGGTCAGCGTAGTGGGTTTGCTATTATTGCTTCATCGCACTGCCCCAAAGGCATGGTCCCACAGTCAGGTTTTTACCATCTTTCTGAACAACTGGAGGGAGAGGGCTGATCTAATCACACCAGGAAGGGAGTTCCATAGCCAGGGGGCAATCACTGAGAAGGTCCTCTCTCTCGTCCCTGCCAAATGCACCTGTGGCAGGACCGAGAGCAGGGCCTCCTTGGAAGATCTTAGTCTTCGCAGTGGTTCATAAAGGAATATGTGTTCAGACAGGTAAACTAGGCCAGAGCCATTTAGGGCTTTATAGGCTAAAGCCAGCACTTTGAATTGTGCCCGGTAGCAAACAGGCAGTCAGTGGAGCTGGCATAACATAAGAGTTGTGTGCTCCCTGTATGCTGTCCCAGTTATTAGCCTGGCTGCCTCTCATTGGACTATTTGAAGCTTCCGAACAGTCTTCAAAGGCAACCCCATGTAGAGCACGCTGCAGTAGTCTATCCTGCATGTAACGAGAGCGTGGACCACAGTGGCCAAGTCTGACTTCCCAAGATATGGGTGCAACTGGTACACAAGTTTTAATTGTGCGAAAGTTCCTTTAGCCACCGCTGCAGTGATGAGTCCAAGAGGACTCCCAAGCTGCGAACCTGCACCTTCAAGGGGAATGTAACCCCATCCAAAACAGGCTGTAACCCTATACTGTGCCTTGCGACTGACCAGAAGTAACTCTGTCTTGTCTGGATTAAACTTCAATTTGTATGGAATCAATATAAGGTGGATACAGCAGTATCGACACAATAATTTTGGGGAAATCTGCATAAGTATCTTACATAACACCTGCACAGTAGCCAATCCAGAGGTTTTAACCAGCATAGTCCTGATTGACATCAGCTCGGTTGAGAATAAGAAGATAAGATTTAATTTGCATTCTTTCAACTATCTAAATAAAACATCTGTGAATCACCTACAGCATCAAAAGACTCTCACAGTCTTTTCCATGATTACTTGGAAGTGAATCTTCACTTGATTCAATTGTATACAAGATTATAATGTTGACATAATCTGCAGATTTAAAGTGGATCTACATTGTAGAACTAATTCAGTCTGACACCACTTTAACTGCCTTTGGCTCAGTACCATGGAATCCTGGGAGCTATAGTTTGGTGAGGCACCAGCACTATATGGCCAAGAAAGCTAATGTAAAATGACAACTCCCAGGATTCCATGGCATTGAGCCAATGTATTCGAAGTGGAATCAAACAGCATTAATTCTACCGTGTAGTTCCATAACCCGAAGGGTCATTGGGTTATGGAACTCACTTCCAGAGGAGGTTGTGACAGCTGTCAGCCTGGACAGCTTCAAGGCAGGATTAGACAGATTCATGGATACCAAGGGAATCAGTAGTTACTGAAATGCACATCCAAGTGCCACCTCTGTGTTGATGGAGGCAGGCAGGATTTTCCCCGGGTACTGGTTGGGGGGGGTCGGGAGCAGGTGAGGGTTTTGCCCTCCTTTCTGCTAGAGATCCCTGTGTACAACTGGTGGGCCACTGTGTGACACAGAATGCTGGACTAGATGGGCTGAGGCCCGTTTCAGCATGGCTCTTCTTATGTTCTTATGTTCTTATGTGTAGATGAATGTCAGAATGAGACTCCTTGTATGTGTTACCGAAGGCTTTCATGGTCGGAATCGCTCTAACAACCATATCAGGCTACACAGAGAAGCCACTGAAATCCACAAGCATGTGGACAATTTCAACAGAAAGGAGGAAACCATGAAAATGAACAAAATCTGGCTACCAGTATTCTTAAAAACTCTATATCATGATAGTAAATAAAGAATAACACTTAAAAAACAGGGGAAACTTCAGGGCCAGCTAACACCTCCCAACAAAGGATTCCCCAGGCAGTAAGCAGACAGGCTTTGAAGCTGCAAGGCTATTCAATGCTAATCAAGGTGATGAATTGCAACATTCACACTTGCCTCAAGCAGACAAGAGTTCTTTTTCCCACCCTGGACATTCCACAGATATATATAAACCTCACTTGCCTAGCTTCCAACAGACCTCACACACACCCACAACCTCTGAGGATGCCTGCCATAGATGTGGGCGAAACGTCAGGAGAGAATGCTTCTGGAACATGGCCATACAGCCCGGAAAACTCACAGCAATCCAGAGAATCCTTGTAATCAACAGGACGGGTTGGAAAGGAAGGCAGCTCAAACATTTCTTTTCAACAGTTGTTTCAGTAACTTTGGAACAACTGACAAATAGTCATCTTTTTTCAAGTCTCAAAAAGAACATGCTAAATATATCTGCAGTTGACTTTGCAGAAATGGGGAAGGAAGGTCAGGCTTTCTGTTGCGATGTGACTTTTTTGAGTATTACAAGCCAAGCACAAACTGTGGTAAACCTAAACCACACAGGGAAGATAAACCTGTGGAACCAGTATGGTTTAGTGGTTTTAGTGGTGGACAGGTCTGGGTTGAAATGCTCAGCAATAAAAAAAACCCCACTAGGTAACCTTTGACATGCTCAGAGGGCAGTGGGCAGTGGCAAACCCTCTCTGAATCTATTGTCGAAGGCTTTCGTGGCCGGAATCACTATGTTGTTGTGAGTTTTCCGGGCTGTATGGCCATGTTCCAGAAGCATTCTCTCCTGACATTTCGCCTGCATCTATGGCAGGCATCCTCAGAGGTTGTGAGGTCTGCTGGAAACTAGGAAAATTGGGTTTATATATCTGTAGAATGTCCATGGTGGGAGAAATTTAAAAAACTCTAAAATCATAACAGTAAATAAAGAACAACATTCAAAAACAGGCGAATTCCAGACAAGAAAAAATTGGGGCCAGCTAATCACCTCCCAACAAAGGATTCCCGCAGGCAGTAAGAAGCCGGACCTTGAAACTGTCAGGCCATTAAATGCTAATTAAGGTAGCCAATTGAAACATTCACACCTACCTCAAACAGACAAAGAGTTCTTTCTCTTACCCAGGTGTTTGGAAGTTGAAGTCTCAAACACTTGGAGGGCCAAAATTTGCCCACCTCTGATCTACCCTGTAAAACAGGCCTGGGCAAACTTCAGTCCTCCGGGTGTTTTGGACTCCAACTCCCACAATTCCTAACAGCCGGTAGGCTGTTAGGAATTGTTGGAGTTGGAATCCAAAACACCCGGAGGACCGAAGTTTGCCCAGGCCTGCTGTAAAATTAATGCAGTTTAACACTACTTTTAAGTGCCACTGCGCAGTGTTATGGAATTCTAGTTGTGGTTTCGTGAGGCCCCAGCCCTCTTTTACAGAGAATGTGAAAAACCTTGTAAAACTACAACTCCTAGGATTCCACAGCATTGAGCCATGGCAGTTAAAGTGGCGTTGAACTGCCTTAATTCTACAGTGAAGATGCACCCTCAGATAAAATGCGTGATCAACTTGGTTCTCGACTCCTCTGGGTAAATCAAAAAAGTAGATGCACCCAAAGAAGCCCATAAAAGTAGTTCAAAAAACCATTTTGCGCCAGTTCTTTTGAACTACTTAAAGGGTGCGTCTACACCAGTGGCTGCTCCAGATGTTTCAGACTTCCACTCCCAGAATTTCTGATTGTTGGTCAAGTCAGCTGGGAGTGTTGAGGCCCCTTCCACACAGCTGTATAAAATCCACATTGAACTGGATTATATGGCAGTGTGGACTCAGATAATTCAGTTCAAAACAGATATTATGGATTATCTGCCTTGATATTCTGGGTTATATGGCGGTGTGGAAAAGCCCTGGGGCCTGAGGTCTAAAACACGTGGAGGACCAAAGGTTGGTAATCATGGATCTACACCAGGCGTGGGCAATTGCCGGCCCTCCAGATGTTTTGGACTTCAAATCCCAGAAATCCTAACAGCTGGTAAACTGGCTAGGATTTCGGGGAGTTGAAGTCCAAAACCCCTGGAGGGCCGGCAATTGCCCATGCCTGATCTACACTGTAGAATAAATCCAGTTTGGCACCCCGTACATGGCATTGCACATGGGGCTTGTAGGCACCAGCTCTCTTTGGCAAAGAAGGCTAAAGATCTTGCAAAAGTACAACTCCAGATGGAGGCCCTTCCACACAGCCCTATATCCCAGAATATTAAGGCAGAAAATCCCACATTATCTGAGTGTGGCCTCAGATAACCCAGTTCAAAGCAGATTTTGTGGGATTTTTCTGCCTTGATATTCTGGGATATAGGGCTGTGTGATCTGAGTCCACACTGCCATATATTCCAGTTCAGAATGAAAATGTACGGTAGAATTTTATTTAGCTGTGAGGAAGGGGCCTGGATTGACACTGCTCTATGTCCCAAGATCTGATCCCAGATTATCTGCTTATCCAAGACTATCTGGCAATGTAGATTCATATAATCCTGTCCAAAGCAGATAATCTGGGATCAGATGCTGGGATATAGGGCAGTATAGATCCAGCCTCACGTAGCTCTTAAAGGGGTAGCTATGGCCATTCTACTGTGTAGATGCACTCTAAGGCAGTGTTTCCCAACCTTTTTTGAGCCGTGGCACAATTAACATTAAAAAAATCCGTGGGGCACACCTCCAACCAAAATGACACAAAATGACACTAACACAGTAAAGAACGGCTGGGGGATGGTGGCCTGCTGGGAGCAGCTGCTGGGAGTGCCAAAGCCGGGGGAGCGGGAGGAGCCATGCTGGCTTGGCACTGTCCCCTCAAGGCTGGAGAAGCTGTGGGAGAGCAGAAGCTGGGGGCGGAGCCCGG
The DNA here is from genome assembly GCA_030556195.1 of Anolis apletophallus. Lineage (NCBI taxonomy): Eukaryota > Metazoa > Chordata > Lepidosauria > Squamata > Anolidae > Anolis > Anolis apletophallus. The sequence goes on along the minus strand of JARBWK010000010.1, from coordinate 63,975,502 downwards.
CAGCACCATGCCCCTCCCCCTCCCCCAGCGTCCTCCTCCATGCGGCTTCAGCGAGCAAGGGGTGAGAGTCATGGTGAGTGTCATGGCAGATTGGAGGCTGGCTGGGGAAACGGCCGAAGGAGGCGGTGCTCCGGCCCCTTCTTTTTCTTCGCCGTTGCCCGGCCTTTCCTCCTCCTCCCCCAAGCAGCAGGAGTTCGGCAGGAGGAGGGGGGAAGCAAGGGGGGCAGAGAGCTTTTCTCGCGGCACAGCAGAAGGCCCATCACGCCACACTACTGTTCCGCATCACAGCGGTTGGGAAACACTGCCCTAAGACATGTGCAACCTGGTTCCACAAAGGGCCCTTCCACACAGCCATATAACCCAGAATATCAAGGTAGAAAATCCCAGAATATCTGCTTTGAACTGGAATATCCGAGTCCACACTGCCATATATTTCAGTTCAAAGCAGATAATGTGGGATATTATTCAGCTGTGTGGAAGGAGCCTCAGGATCCTTTTACACTGTAATATAAAAAACCAGATTACCTGTTTTATTTATATACAGTATTTATATTCCGCCCTTCTCACCTCGCAGGGGCAGGCATGTAGCCAGGGGGCTAGGGGGGCTTCAGCCCCCGAAATTCTCAGGGTGGTCCGCGAAAAGGCCTTACTGGTACATTATTTAAACTGTTATGTTTATTCATATCATGATCTGATCACCATGCTCATTATATCCCACATTAATGGGGTTATTGGGATAACAATACAAAAGGTTTGCTAGGGTAGACCCTCTTCCACCCAGTCTCAGCCTCCCCCCCAAACTCAGAATCAAAATCCTGGCTACGGCCCTGCGCAGGGGACTCAGGGCGGATTACAATGTACACATGCATGGCAAACACTCAATGCCATAGACACACATATAGACAGATAGTCAGAGGCTATTTTACTTTTTTTTAACCAGGGAAGCTGTCGCTTCACCATCCATCTGTGACACTGATGAAGTACTCTCCGCACTCCCCGCATGCTTTTTGCTGGAGATTTTTTATGGCCTCATAAATTTGTTGCTAGCCTCCCCACACATAGGTGGTTCCTAAATTTCCTACTTGACAGATGCAACTGTCTTTCGGGTTGCAAAGGTCGACAACAAGCTACACAAAATTGGCCGGAAGCTCACTCTGACCCAGGTTGGCTTCGAACTCATGACCTTTCGGTCAGTAGTGATCTTAATGCAGCTGACACCCAGCCAGCTGTGCCACAGCCCCAGTGCTTTGAACTGGATTATCTAGCACTGTAGACTCATATAATCCAGTTCAAAACAAATCATGTGGATTATCCGTTTAAATAATCTGGATTATATGGCACTGTGGAAGGGGCATAAGGTCCTATCTATACTGCCATATAATGCAGTTTCTGAATCCAGATTAAGTGCCTTGAACTGAATTGCATGGCAGTGTACTCAGGTTGGATCAGGGCCATACCCAGGATTTTGATTCGGGGGGCTGAGTCTGGGTGAGAGAGGGTCTACCCTAGCAAACCTTTTGTATCCCAATAACCCCATGCATATGGGATATATTGAGCATGCTGATCAGATCATGATATGAATACACATAACAGTTTAAATAATGTACCAATAAGGCCTTCTCACGGACCACTCTGAGAATTTCGGGGGGGGGGGGTGTTCAGCCCCCAAGCCCCCTCCCCCGGGTAAATGCCTGGGTTGGATCTACACAGCTATATAATCCAGATTAACCACTTTGGATCGGATTATAAGAGTACACACTGCCATATAACCCAGTTCAAAATCAGATAATATGGATGTTGTATGGCAATGCAGATAGGGCCTCATACAATCCAGTTCAAAGCAGTTAATCTGGATTTAAAAAACTGGATTATGTGGCAGAGCCAGCCTAAACTACAGGAGCACCCAGGTGCGCATGGATCTTGGGAATCTGTCTCCTAGAAACTCAGGCCCCTTCTACACTAACTGTTAGGAATGGTGGGAGTTGAAGTCCAAAACACCTGGAGGGGCCCAAGTTTGCCCACGCCTGAGCTAGATCTACACTGGAGTTGGAATCTCTATTTTTTTGGCAAAAGAGGTCCCTGTCTCGATTTACGTACAAAAATTCGGTCTTGTTCGTAACTCGGGGGGGGGGGGCACCCTGCATATGGGTCTAGACTGGCCATATCATGCAGTTTTGTATGTGTGGATGTAAAATCAGTGTGTCTCCGCTTTACATACAAATCCGGCCTTTTGTTTGTAACTCGGGGGGACGACCTGTAGAGACTATCAGGGAGTTGAACTCCAAAACACCTGGAGGGCCCAAGTTTGCCCATGCCTGAACTAGATCTAAACTGGAGTTGCAATCTCTACATCTTTGGCTAAAGTGATCCCTGTTTCGATTTACGTACAAAAATCTGACCTTGTTCGTAACTCGGGGACACACCACATATGGGTCTACATCAGTGATTTTCAACCTTTTTTGAGCCGCGGCACATTTTTTACATTTGTAAAATCCTGGGGCACACCACCAAACAATGACACTCTAACGCAGTAATACATATAGTTAATACGTTTTTAAATGTATTTATACACTCACTTAGTGTGAAGCCTGGGCCTGTTTCGATGAACACAACATAGATATCCTGGCAGGAATGGTAAAAATATGCATCTGAGCGAATCCAAGATGGCGCAACCATAGCACTCTCGCATCACTTCTTAGGTGACGCGAGAGTGCTATGGTTCCATTTCTTAAAGGGACAGATGCACCTTATAGTTTATATATGAATGAAGTTCGAAAATATTTTCCCACAGCACACCTGATGATTTCTCATGGCACACTAGTGTTCCGCGGCACACTGGTTGAAAATCACTGGTCTACATCATGCCGTTTTGTATGCGTGGATGTAAAATCAGTGTGCCCCGATTTACGTACAAATCCTGTTTTGTTCGTAACTCGGGGACTACCTGTAAAAGCTATCAGGAGTTGTGGGAGTTGAAGTCCAAAATACCTGGAGGGCCAAGTTGGCACCAGGCCTGGTTTAGACGGCTTTTGAGCCTTCTCTGCCTCCCCAAACTCCCAGGATCGCCTAGCATTGAGTCAGGGAGGGCAGTTCAAAGAGAGGTTACACAGAATGGTCAAGGGAAAGGCTCTAACTACTAAGGGGAGGAAGGGGAGAGGAGAGGTGGCGGGGCTTACAGGCGGAACATGCGCTCCATGTCCTTGATCTGCCTCCGGGAGAACTCCTTGAACTCCGTGTAGGGATTGAAGACCTGGGAGAGGCGGGGCCGCGCCGCCCCGGCGTTGATGTCCTGCCGCCGGTTGAGTTTGGCGCTCAGCTCCGGGTCGGCGTCTGCGCTCAGGACGCCGCGCTCCTCCTCCACCTCCCCGCCCTCCCCGCCGTCCTCTCGGGGGGCCACGCCAGCCAGACCCCCATTCCCAGTCGGGGAGGAAGGGGGCGAAGGCGGCGGCTCGGGCTCCGAGGTGCTCCCGTCCCGCAAGAGCCGGCGCTGCAGCTTGGCGGCCAGTTCAGCCGAAGCCATGGCGGCGGCGTCCAGCGGCGTCCACCACTCTCTCTCCCTCTCTTTCTGCAAAAGCAAACAAAGTCCGCTCCTCTTTTTCCCGCCCCCGAACTTTATTCTAGGACTTCGGGGCGAAAGGGGCGGCAGCCAAGGCAAAGGCAAAGGCAAGGGGCCGGGCTGGGATTTAAGGAGGCGCCGGGGAATTGCCCGCCTGCCAACGGCTTCTCTCTCCATCGGGGAAAGTCAGTTCCACCCCTTCCCACTGGACTCAGCTGCAACCACGCGCCTCATCTGGCCGTCCCCCGGTGGATTGATTTGTACGTAAGTCGAGACGTGTACTGTTTTCACATCTGCACACTTTGAACCATCATCCCCACGTTAACATAGGCAAATCTGTGCTTCACCAAAGACTCTGGAGCAACAAGCACCTGAGGCAAAGCACCAAAATCAGTGTGTACAGAGCTATTGTACTGTCTATTCCAATGATTTTCAACCTTTTTTGAGCCGCGGTACATTTTTTACATTTACAAAATCCTGGGGCACACCACCAACCAAAATGACACCAAATGACACTCTAATGCAGTAATACATATAGTTAATATGTTTTTAAATTTATTTATACACTCACTTAGTTTGTATGAACACACAACATAGATATCCTGGCAGGTATGGTAGAAAGACACACACTAAGCTCTTGCTCAACAGCTGTCAGTCTCTCCCTGTTTTTAGTTTTTATCGCATTGCCTCGAGCTCACCGTCCTTTCTTTTTTCTTTTGTCCACCATTCATACTAGGACCTTCATCTGTGTCGTAATTTTGTCCAGAGCCCTGTTTGGCATTTGCATTTTCCCTTCTCAAAAACTTCTCCATCACTGTCACTCACTTGTCTTGCTGTGATCCCAAATTGCCACTGTCACTTGACGCGCAGCTGCAGCACTAACTCTAACTTTGTTTACTTAGCCGCCTCTGAGCGAATCCAAGATGGCGCGACCATAGCACTCTCGCTTCATTTCTTAGGTGACGTGAGAGTGCTATGGTTCCATTTCTTAAAGGGACAGATGCGCCTTATAGTTTATATATGAATGAAGTTCGAAAATAATTTCCCACGGCACACCTGATGATCTCTCACGGCACACTAGTGTTCTGCGGCACACTGGTTGAAAATCACGGGTCTATTATCCTATATGGGTCTGAAACATGGGTCACCTATCGCCAATACCTGCAACTCCTTGGACGCTTTCATCAGCGCTGTCTTCGCACAAAATATACACTGGACTGACTGTGACGAATGTTGCTGTCCTTGACCAAGCAGGGATCACCAGCATTGGGGCCATGCTATTGAGAACACAGCTGCGCTGGGCAGGGCACATCTCTAGGATGGAGGACTACTGCCTCCCAAAGATACTACTCTACGGTGAACTCGCCACGGGTCAGCGCAAGAGAGGCGCCCCCAAAAAGAGATATAAGGACTCCCTGAAACAACATCTCAGGCTCGGCCAGGTTGATCACCAACAATGGTCCACCCTGGCCTCACATCGGGAGGCATGGAGACGCACTATCCACAATGCTGCGGCCTCTTTCGAGAAGAAACGCCAAACAAGTCTCTAAAAGAAATGACAACGCAAAAAGAACCGCAACTTGGAAACAACATCACTCAAGGAGACTTTTTGCTGTGCTTTCTGCAACCTGACTTGCCTATCTCGGATTGGCCTTTTTAGTCATCAACGCGCTTGTAAAAAGCATGGGATGAGTCCTTCCTGAATCTTCGTTCATGAAGAAAAGCCAAGAAGAAGACACTTTGAACTGTGTGATATGGCCAGCCTTGAACCATATGGCAGTGTAGATCCAGCTATATTGTAAAGTTATTTATTTCGTATCAAAAGCATAAATTAGTATAAAACTGATGAAAATAGATGGGGTGCAGGCGGCTAAGTATCTTTTGACCAAAGAGTGTGGTGGAGGCTCCTTCTTTGGAGACTTTTAAGCAGATGCTGAATGGCCATCTGTCGGAGATGCTTTGAATGTGATTTTCCTGCTTCTTGGCAGGGGGTTGGACTGGACGGCCCACAAGGTCTCTTCCAACTCTATGATTCTATGAATTAAATGCAGCTTGACACCACTTTGCCATGGTTGAACACGATGGATTTATAGGATTTGTATTTTTACGCCATCTTACTCTGCCAAAGAGTGCTGGGATCTCACCAAACCACTGTTATGTGGTCAGTGTAGTAGTTATGTCCACTATTACTAGCTTTTTGAGGCTGAGATTGTTGACTTGCCCAACTTCCATACCGGTGGCTTCCAAAGAATCCTTTTGCCAGTCCTCTCTTAAACTCCTGGCATAAACTGCCCCAAGTCTTTCAGAGGTCAACATTACCTGTTTACAAATGTAAACACACACATTATTTCCTAAAATGGCTCAAGGAGTGACCACCATTCTGCTTCTGGCATTCCCTGCTTTTCTCCCGGTCCTGGTTTTACATTCACAAATGCTGTGAGAAACATCGGTGGAGGATACATTTTGCAAGAAAAGAAGGGAGATTGAAAGTTTCAACAGCCTTCTTTGGGACGTCTTCAAAGTTAAACTACCAAGTAGGTGGAGTGTTTGCTGTGGTTATTTCCAGAGGCTGGAACATGATTTTTGAATGTATTTTTTGTTCCTTAATTATGGGCCTGGCTTATAAACACACCAGCACATTTGTTTTGGAAGCAGAAGGATTTATACCTTTGGCGTTCATAATTAATGAAAACAGCCTGAGCGTAGGTCTCTCCCAAAGTGAGTTTTGCCCCTTTCGGGGAAATGAACTGATTTTACAAATAAGTATTTGGGATTGCAATCAAGAAAACAGCCAACCTAACCTGGCGAACCAGTGAACTGACCATAAATTGGAGATGTTCCTAAGGCATGACCATAAGCCTGAATCAATGGATGTACCTATAACACCTCTAAATTCAACTAAGTGAAAACTGAATACACTCGTACAAAATCTCTGTTAATAAATTCTCCCATCTCACAAGAAAGGTGGGATAGAAATAAATACATCTGAAATAACTTCTAAAAAGTCATATTTTTAGAATTTCTGATACTTTTTTTGCCAGTGCATTTGAACTGACCGGAGCCTCTTCCACACTGCTGAATAAAATCCCACGTTATCTGCTTTGAACTGGAATATGGACTCAGATAACGTGGTTCAAAGCAGATATTGTGGGCTATTCTGCCTTGATATTCTGGGTTATATGGCTGCGTGGAAGGACCCTAAGTGCTGGTGCCACACCACTTATTCTCTCGGCATTACTTTGCGAACGAAGGAAGGACTCATCCCACGCCTTTTACAAGCGCGTTGATGACTAAAAAGGCCAATCTGAGATAGGCAAGTTCGGTTGCAGAAAGCACAGCAGAAAGTCTCCTTAGGTGATGTTGTTTCCAAGTTACGGTTCTTTCTGCGTTGTCGTTTCTCTTCGAGACCCGTTTGGCGTGTCTTCTCGAAAGAGGCCGCAGCATTGTGGATAGTGCATCTCCATGCCTCCCGATGTGAGGCCAGGGTGGACCATTGTTGGTGATCAATCTGGCTGAGCCCAAGATATTGTTTCAGGGAGTCCTTATATCTCTTTTTTGGGGCGCCTCTTTTGCGCTGACCCGTGACGAGTTCACTGTAGAGTAGTATCTTTGGGAGGCGGTGGTCCTCCATCCTAGAGACGTGCAGTGCATCCTAGAGACGTACACCACTTATTACACTTCTAACTTTCAGGCAGTTAAATAAGTAGAGTAAGATCGTACCTCTGTTAGTGCATGTGCTTTTAAATCACATGTCAACTTATGGTGACCCATTGCACTTCATAGGATTTTCGTTGCTGGTCTCCCATCCAAGTAAAGGGATCTCGGGGTTTTGGTGGACAGCTCAATGAAGATGTCAACCCAGTGCGCAGCAGCAGTGAAAAAAGCAAATTCTATGCTAGGCATGATCAGAAAGGGAATCGAAAATAGGTCAGCAAATGTTGTATTACCTCTCTACAAATCTATGGTAAGGCCACATTTGGAGTACTGTGTACAATTCTGGTCTCCGCACCTTAAGAAGGATATAACGGAACTGGAAAAGGTACAGAAAAGGGCAACAAGAATGATCCAAGGGATGGAGCGGCTCCCTTATGAAACCAGGTTGCAACGCCTTGGTCTTTTCAGCCTTGAAAGACGGCGTCTAAGAGGTGACTTGATCGAAGTGTATAAAATCATGCATGGGATAGAAAAGGTGAATAAAGAAAAATTATTTTCTTTGTCACAAAACACTAGGACTAGAGGGCACTCCCTGAAGCTCCAAGGTAGGAAAATTAGGACTAATAAAGGGAAATATTTCTTCACCCAGAGGGTCATTGGGTTATGGAATTTACTTCCAGAAGAGGTTGTGACAGCTGTCAGCCTGAACAGCTTCAAGGCAGGATTAGACAGATTCATGGATACCAAGTGTATCGGTAGTTACTGAAAAGGACATTCAAGTGCCACCTCGGAGTTGGTTGAGGTAGGCAGGATTTCCCTGGGTACTGGTTGTGGGGGGTCAGGAGCAGGTCAAGGCTTTGCCCTCCCTTCTGCTCGAGATCCCCGTGTACAACTGGTGGGCCACTGTGTGATACAGAATGCTGGACTAGATGGGCTGAGGTCCGATTCAGCATGGCTCTTCTTATGTTCTTAAGTACTAACCATGGCTCACCCTACTTAGGTTACAGGATCTGGTGCCAGATTCTGCATTAAATGATGTGAAAAATGAACTCCAAAAGATTGCACTTAAAATGGTGACGTAATTATTTATTTACTTATCATGTTCATACCTCGCCCTTCTCATCCCGAAAGGGATTCAGAGCGGCCTTACAAGCAGGCAATAATTCAATGCCATATAAAACAGACATACAATTAAAATAAATATTTGCACTTAAACCAAAGAATTAGAGCATCTAAACATCAAACCAATTATTATTAAAACCACACAATCCAAGATTATAGTCTGGAGCCATACCAATCATCATTGCACAGGTTCCATATACATTTATTGCACTACTTAATATCTGAAGGCTTGGTCCCATAGCCACATTTTTACTTTATTTCTGAAGGCCAGGAGGGAGGGATCTGATCTGATTTCACTGGTGAGGTAGTTCCATAGCCGAGGGGCCACCACTGAGAAGACCCTTTCTGGTCCCCAGGAACTGCAGCTGCGAAGGAGGTGGAACCAAGAGCAGGACCTACCCAGAAGATCTTATTGTCCGAGATGGTTCATAGAGGGAGATATGTTCGGACAGGTAAGCTGGTTCGGAACCCTAAGGGCTTTATAGGCTAAAGCGAGCACTTTGAATTGTGCTCAGTAGCAGACTAGCAGCCAGTGGAGCTGACGTAACAGGGATTGTGTATTTCCTGTACGCCGCTCCAGTGAGAAATCTGGTTGCCGCCTGTTGGACCACTTGAAGCTTCTGAACAGTCTTCAAGAGCAACCCTACATAGAGCGCATTGCAGTAGTCTGGTAACTGGCAACATCTACTTTTTAACCATTTTTTAGCCAGCAGATAGGCTAATTATGGACTGAAGGTAGATTTTTCTTTTAAACTTCCAACATGTCAAAGGATTTTGCATTTTGGAGGGCTTTCACCCTACACCAGTGGTTCTTAACCTTTTCTTGACCAGGGACCTCTCTGACCAGGGACCACTTTCCAACATTAGTACCAAAAGGGTTATGAATCAGTTTTTGTTCAACTTTAGATTCAATTTGGTTATTTGCGGTGCTGATTCAGAAAATTGCATTGGATAGATCATATCTGCTCTAGTTTCTGATACAAAACATACGACATCCAGTAGTTGCCATCTGCTCGCCCACAGAAAACTTTAATAATCTAGAACTGATGTGTTAGTAGTAATCGTTCATGGTTAGTCAGTCTCTTCCTTCCTGACATCCCTGTTGCATCGTCACTATAAGAGGGTTTCGCAAGACCAGTTGCTCTCGTTGCTGCATGGTTTAGAGGCAATGGGGAGGCCATGGACCATATTTTTGTTCTTGCAGACCACTGGTGTCAGCATGAGCACCCGACTGTCAACCCAGCTCACTGTTTACCTAAGCAGTTTGAAAACAGGTTAGAGCTGTAAGTAGAGAAATTAGGTACAGTTAAAACAAGTGGGGTAGATATTTTACAACACCATAAAGAAAAAGGTCAGAAAATGCCAAAAGGAAGGAGGAAGTCCTGATAGCTCTTTGTCATAGAGGATGGAGCGACAGCACCCTCCTGTGACTAAATTTGAGTACAACCTCCAAAGCGCCAAAAAACTGGACATACCTCTTTTATGTTCTGCCTGTCTCTGTCCTGTCCAAAACAGCAATGAATGTGTACTGTGATCTGCCCTGAGTCCCCCTGGGGAATTAGGGCGGAATATAAATAAAGTGTTGTTCTGCTTTGAACTGGGATATATGGCAGTGTGGATTCTGATAACCCAGTTCAAAGCAGATATTGCGGGTTATTCTGCCTTGATATTCTGGGTTCTATGGCTGTGTGGAAGGGCCCTTAGAGTTCGTCAGAGACAGGTTCATAAAACTACAATCTTTACATGCTTTCCCCACCACTGGCAGAAACAGATTACAACAGATTTGTTGGCATTTGCTTCCCTTATGCCTGAGATAAACTGTATAAATGTCTCTCCCTCTGCACCACATGGCCTTGCCATTTGCCCATCCCAGAAGAGAGGGGCCTCCTTAAACCTCTTGGGGCACGCCTCCTCTTGCATATCTCCTAGGGTCTAAAATAAACCAGAACAAAGTCCCAAGTTCAACGCTATGCTTTGATATGCTGTCTCCCAAAAGGAATCAACAGAGGTTTTCTTTTCAATCTGGGTGTGGTGATGACTCTTATTTATGGCTTCACCCCACCCTTTCCCCAAAGAGATCGGGTCGGATAAGAAGGGACTAATGTGTTCCTTTCCTTAAGTGCATTTTTGCCAAAATGGGAGCTAGCCAAATTACTTTATCGAAAGGGAATTCCTTTGTCCCAAATTCATGCCGTGCCTGGGTTTTGTCTTCAGTGGGGAAGTTTGCCCAAGGGTGTTGCTTAGGTCATGAATAGGAAAGCTTTTTCAGCGGGGGTGTCACATTCCAGTGTGAGAGATGGGTGGCAAAGGCAAGTTTGGCAACATGGTTCTTTTACCTATTCTAAATTTATTATTTAAATTATTTAAAACATTTATATAATGCACCCTTCTCACCCTATAGGGGACTCAGGGCGGAGCACAACATCTATACAGCAAACATTCAATACCGGGACATAAAACCATAAATATATACAAACATTAGTATCACTTCCTCTCCATTGGCGCCCCCTTGTTGCGGGGGAGAGGCTTGCGTACCCTAATAAAGTTGTGAGCTATGCTGGCGGTGGCTTCCCATGCCAGACAGGTCACAACCGAAGGGTCTGACAAAGAGCGTCAATGGGTAGGATGGGCTCGCTAGCCTTTTGGCAACCATCCTAAGAGAAGGAAAACTCTGATTTCAAACCTGGGCAGATGGTGCTCATTTAACCCTGTAAGGTCAACCAACTAGAGAAGGAAACTCGAACCAAACCTACGACCTGAGGACCTCGCTGCCACCGTCCTAAGCTTGCTAGGCCCCGGCAGACGAACCTTTGGTTTAAAGGGTGAGGCCAGTTCTGTGCACGCTGCATTCCACCAGAAAAGTCAATTGCACAGGCTCGAAGGACACATCCAACCTCCTTGGTCATCAACGCGCTTGTAGAAAGCGTGGGATGAGTCCTTCCTAAGAATCTTCATTCGCGAAGTAATGCCAGAGAATATCACTTATATCCATTTTAAAATCAATTGCTTAAAAACCATCTCAGGACACCATTTTATTATTGCCTCATTGCACTGCCGCAAAGCCTTGACCCTACAGCCAGGTGTTCACCATCCTTCTGAAGGCCAAAAGGGAGGGGGTTGATCTAATATTGCCAAGAAGAAAATTCCATAACCATGGGGGGGAGGCAATAACTGAGAAGGCCCCGCCTGTTGTCCCCACCAAACGTGCCTGTGATGGTGGCGGGACCGAGAGCAGGGTCTCCCCAGAAGATCTCAGTCTTCACAGTGATTCATAAAGAGATATGTGTTCGGACAGGTAAACTGGGCCGGAGCAGTTTAGGGCTTTACAGGCCAAAGCCAGCACTTTGAATTGTGCCTGGTAGCAAACAGGCAGCCAGTAGAGCTAGCGTAACATGGGAGTAGTGTGCTCCCTGTATGTTGCCCCAGTTATTAATTGGGCTGTCTTTCATTGGACTATTTCAAGCTTCTGAACCATCTTCAAAGGCAAACCCACATAGAGCATTTTGCAGTAATCTATCCTGGAAGTAACGAGAGCATGGACCACTGTGGCCAAGTTTGACTTCCCAAGTTATGGGCACAACTGGCGCACAAGTTTTAATTGTGCGACAGCCCCCTAGCTACCACTGCAACCTGAGATTCCAGGTTCAGCGATGAGTCCAGGAGGACACCCAAGCTGTGAACCTGTGCCTTCAAGGGGAGTGTAACTCCATCCAGCACAGACTGTAAACCTATACCCTGTTTGGTCTTGCAACTGACCAGGAGGACCTCTGTCTTGTCAGGATTCAACTTCAGTTTGTTCATCCTCACAGCGACCAGGCACCAGTTCACGACCTGGACAGCCTCCTTAGCATCTGGTGGAAAGGAGTAATAGAGTTGGACGTCATCTACATACAGATGACATCAAACTCCAAAACTCCAGATAATCTTGCCCCATGGCTTCATGTACATGTTAAACACGGGAGACAATACTGAGCCCTGCAGGACACCACAGGACAATGGCTGCGGGGCCGAGCAGGTGTTCCCCAGCATACATGTGTTCATGTATTATACTGTATGTACACAAGTTCAGAAGTTTCTGGGAATCTTTACCCCCATGTTCATTCCTGATTAGGATCCAGCTACAAAAATCACCACGAATCCCGAGTACATAGTTATACTGGGCAAAGTGAAGATGTTATGTCTGTGGGAATATATTGACCCGAGTTCACTCACTTTATGTAATCATGGCAACTTTCATGCTACACAGTTATGGTATTAATTATTCCACTGTCATAAACTCCAACATTTTACATCTGGAAACTGGATCACATCTGGCCAAAGTGTATCATTCACAGTGTATGCCAAAAGATGATACATCTAGCCAAAGTGTATCACAGTATATGCCAAAAGATATGTGGCTGGGCACCAAGTACACAAATTGTATTACGGTAATGTGAAAAACACACAAAATAACTATTTTAAGAAGAGAAACCCAAAATGCATGGACAGTATAGAGTTTCGGATTCCCTTCCCATTCCACATCTAGTCTCAGTTCTACTGAGATGATGATGATAATGATGATGATGATGATTTGGCATTTGGAACTTTATTTTCAGCATCGTATAAGTAAATCCACAAGCAAAGAAAGGAGGGAAAGCAAAACCGGGACACTTTGGCACCTTTTACACTACCATATACAATCCAGATGATCTGCTTTGAACTGGATTATATGGCAGTGTAGACTCATATAATCCGGTTCAAAGCAGATAATGTGGATTACATGGCAATGTAGAAGGGGACCGAAAAAGAGCAAAGGCAGAGGATTAACTGGGGATGACCCTAATAAACAGACACATGAGACCCTTCCACACAGCCATATAACCCAGAATATCAAGGCAGAAAATGCCACAATATCTGCAGAGTCCACACTGCCATCTATTCCAGTTCAAAGCAAATCATGTGGGATTTTATTCAGCTGTGTGGAAGGGCCATTGAGACACTAACTTTACTGTCATGGCTGCATCCTATTCAATCCTGGGATTTGTAGAGGTGAGCTGTCTACCGGAGAATCGGAAACACCCCTCCCTTAACAACAAAGGCAAGGATTATTTAGGATGATGATTTGTCACTTAAAGTGGAATTATAGCATTCACACTATGTGTTGTGAAAGGGTCCCAAGTAAGGGAGGAAGAAAAGGAAGAAACCATAAAAATGAACAAAATTTGGCTACCAGTATTTTTAAAAACTCTAAAATCATAACAGTAATTAAAGAACAACACTCAAAATTAGAAATAATTTTATGAATCTGCTCAAAAGAAATGTAAACAAAACAGTGAAATTCCTTATTCTACTGATTATTAATCAAGAAGGTTGAATATTCAAACAGCATGTGTAGATTAAGGAACTTCTCTAAGAGCCCATGATATATGTTACATGTGAATATTCATATAGTCTAAATACCATGAAGGGGCCTTATCTTGGAAGTTAACCAGGGTCAGCCCTGGTTCGTACTTGGATCCTGCTACTAAACAATACCTTGGTATTTTCTGTGTTGTTTTATGCTTCCTGAAACTTTTGTGTTATGAAGGAAATACCAAATCAGCTCAATTTTTTCTGCTGGTGCATAGAAGTAAAAAAAATAAAATTTGCAAAAAAATATAATAAGCTGCATACTGGTATTTAGATAATAATCTACATACTGGTATTTCAATATATCTGGTGGTAGCCAGATCCTGTCTGATCTTGGAAACTAAGCAGGGTCCTCCTTGGTTAGTACTTGGACTAAAGACCACCAATGAAAATCAGGTGCTGTAGGCCAGTGTTTCCCAACTAGTGTGCCGTGAGCGATCATCAGGTGTGCCGTGGGAAATTGGCACTCTCCCCCCTCCTAGCAGCCCCCTCACAAGTTTCCAAGAAACAAATTGAGCCTTTCCGCTTGGAAATGTTTTTTTTAATAAAAAAACTATTTTACTGGATTTTGACCCCCGGAACTGTTTATAACAGCTTCATGACATCCATAGTTAACTGGAAGCAAGTTTCACTCAGGGTGAAATTTCACAAAGGTCTGGAGAACAAGCTCTATAAGGAGCAGCTTGAAGAGCTGGGCATGTTTAGCCTGAAGAAGAGAAGGCTGAGAGAAGACATGATAGCCATGTATAAATATGTGAGAGGAAGTCATATATATGTTGTGTTCATCGAAACAGGCCCAAGTTTAACACTGAGTGTATAAATACATTTAAAAACATATTAACTATATGTATTACTGTGTTAGAGTGTCATTTTGTGTCATTTTGGTTGGTAGTGTGCCCCAGGATTTTGAAATGTAAAAAATGTGCCGCGGCTCAAAAAAGGTTGAAAAACACTGCTTTAGGCTATACTTTTAAGAGAAGGAACTGATATAACCATCTCTGAGTATTCCTTGCCTAAGAAAATGCATGTGAAATGGAGTTGCCAGGAGTCAACAGTTGACATACACTTGCACACACAAAGGGGACTTTGAAAAAGTAAAGCCTTAATTCAAGGAGTAGTTAAGGATACTTGAGACTGCATTCTCACAGAATTGTATTCATATGTATGGAATGTAAGTCCTTTTGAGTTCACTGGATAATGTTTCCAGGCCATATTCATATGCATAGAATTACACATGTAAAACCCACAATTTAAAAACCAAGGGAGAAAAAAAACCTTTCAGATATCAGAGGGGGCCTGCTCACAATTAAAATCGCCCTTTAATTAAAGTTGTTTCACAATTCCACACCACCTTCTGCAGGAATATTTAAAATTTGCCTAGACAGATTTACCAAATTTGTACCATTCCTTACTCCGTGGTGGCACAGCGGGTTAAACCACTGATCTGCTGAACTTGCTGACCGAAAGGTCTGCAGTTCAAATCCACAGAGCTCCCATCATTAGCCCCAGATTCTATCAACCCAGCAGTTTGAATGTGAGTAGATCAATAAGTACCACTTTGACGGGAAGATAACGGCTCTCCATGCAGTCATGCCAGCCACATGACCTAGGAGATGTCTAAGGACAACGCCAGCTCGGCACCTTAGAAATGGAGATGAGTACCACCCCCCAGAGTCGGATTCAACTAGGCTTAATGTCAAGGGAAACCTTTACCTTCACTCTTCAGAACAGCTGCTCTTTGCTCTACAAAGATTCAAAAAGTGCAGAAGTGTTCCGGTGTTGCAATACTATGCTTCGGATGTGCCTGAACTTAGTTCTGCAAATGCAGGGAAAACCCATGGTCTGTTCTAACACCCCCACACATTGTAAGATGGAGAAGTATAGAAGCATAAGAGAAAAGTAAACAAGGAACTAGATTGAGTCAGAATGTGTTTTTACTGCAGGGCTTATCTGGAATATGTACCAAAGGATACACTCTCTAAACATGTGGAAATACATGTCACTCACCACAGATTAACAATAGCCAGGCCCTCCTGCTCATATAATACTATTTAGAGAATGTCAAGAGTTTAGACCAGAGCTGTCTAAACTATGCCTTGAGACATGTTAGTGTGTGTGTCGAGCAAATGGCATTGAATTGTTGCCAATGTGTAAGGCCGCTCTAGTCCCCTTTGGGATAGAGAAGGGCAGGATACAAATGTTGTAATAAATAAATAAATAAATAAATGTATTGTCAAAAGATTTCATGGTTGGAATCACTGGGTTGTTGTGCTAATCAAGGTGGCCAATGGAAACATTCACACCTGCCTCATACAGACAAGAGTTCTTTCTCCCTCCCATATATCCACAGATATATAAACCCCATCTTCCTAGTTTCCAACAGACTCACAACCTCTGCCATAGATGCAGGCGAAATGTCAGGAGAGAGTGCTTCTGGAGCATGGCCATACAGCCCGGAAAACACAACAACCCAAATAAATAAATGCAAGGATAAACTATGAGTCCATGTGAAATAATCAATAAATAATCCATTTTGAGAAACATACATTAATGGCTTTCATGAGACATGTTGTGTCCTGATACTTGTGTTATTGCAATTTATGTATGTGTCTGTATCTCTTATAGTAGGTTGGTTTAACCTCTGGTTTGCTAGTAAAACTGAATTACTGTGTTACAAAATGATGCATGTCTAAAAAGTGTGTCTGGAAAGCTGTGGGATAGACTTTTGTGTTTAACCCAATGCGGTGTTGAAGCGGGTTAAACCACTGAGCTGCTGAACTTGTTGGTGGTTCAAATCCGCGGGATGGGGTGAACTCCCATAGTTATCCCCAGCTTTTGCCAACTTAGCAGTTTGAAAACTTGTAAATGTGAGTAGATCAATATGTACTGCCTCAGTGGGAAGGTAACAGCACTCGATGCAGTCATGCCAGCCATATGACCCTGGAGGCATCTATGGACAATGCCGGTTTTTCAGCTTAGAAATAGAGATGAGCCCCCTCCCCTCGGGGAGTTGGACATGGCTTCATGTCAAAGGGAAACCTTTACTTTTACTATCAGTTAGACCAAAAGGCAGTCCTTTTTTTTTCCAAATTAAGTATTGGGGCAATCTTGAGCTAAATGTTTTTGAAGTATTTTTCTATCTGTGCTTCATAACTGACAAGAGTGGCCTGGATTGTTTGTGATCTGTGTGAATTGTACTACCCATATCTACAATTCTATTACACTATTGGTTGTAATTTCTGTACCAACAGATTTCTATCTATCTATCTACGTACATACATACATACACTCACGATTCTGAGACACACCCTGTTTTTAAAGATGTTATATGAGATCATATGAGAGGAAAAGCACATCTCAGCATTTCTCCTCTCTCATAAAAGGGACTGCCTCTTACAAGATAGAGTTGGCTGACTGTAATTATTTCCTTTGTTCAAAACCTGATTCAGTAATGTGCATCTCAAATCAGGAAGTCCCAAATTGTCCACATGGGTGGGTGAGATAGCTATACCTTTGCTTTCCAGTGGTTCAATGCACACAAGCTTTTATTTCATGCACAAAATTATCAAAATGTAAATTGTATAGGCTATGTCTATAAAGTTTTTTAAAATCAAGGATAAATTATTTTTGTGTTTACACTTGGGTCCCATCTCCAAGATACGTATCTCATTATGTACATGTCACTGGCTGGGGGGGATTTCATCTCCATTTTTAAGTCGAGCCAGCGTTGTCCACAGATGCCTTATAGGTCATGTGGCCGGAATGACTGCATGGAGCACCGTTTACCTTCTTGCCGAAGCTGTACCTATTGATCTACTCACATTTGAATGTTTTTAAACTGCTAGGTTGACAGGAGCTGGGGTTAACAGTGGGAGCTCACCCCATCCCATGGATTCGAACCGCCGATCTTCCGGTCAGCAAGTTCAGCAGCTCAGCAGTTTTACTCATTGCACCACTATATATTAAATAGTAGTAAGTCATGTCATCAGTTAGGACTCTTTTAATTTAACCTCTTTTTTCTGTGTTGCCATCATAAAATGTTCAGAAGCTGTCTCTACGTGACCCAGTTCAATTGTCCCAACTCTATACACTGTCTTAAAATACTCCCAATTTGCCTCAGGGTAAATTGTCTTTTGAGTCTGTGCAGTTTAACAAGATAATTCCTCTCTCGGATTGTCACCTTGTTGTGGTGGGAGGGCTTCTGTGTTCCAGTGAATCTATGCGCAAAGCCATCAGGAATCATGTACTCCCAGTAAGGTCACCCATGGCAGCAAGGTCACAGGAGATGAACCAGACAAAGAACGATCCTACAAAGTCCCTAACGGTGGAACAGACAGATGAGAACACAGTACAAGTTACAACGGCTGTGAAGGTGGACGAAGGCTGCAACAGAGAAGAGGCCACCAATTGCCATGGTATCATTGGATTAGAACCTTTTCTGTGAAAACTGTGTGTTGGTTGTTGTGCACTGATCCTCATACATAAATCAAACACAGGCTCAGGCATCTCCCAAGCAGAAGACAATCGTACTTGGCCATGACTGATTGCCTATGATAGTGACAAGATCAATTTTTTTTTAAAAAAAGAGCTATATGTTTCTCCCATTAATTAACTGTCCTACTGATCACACATTTGCAGTCCTATACTGTGATTCTGATGGATTGCAGTGCAATTGTTCTGGTATAATGTAGACTGAGCTAATCTGGTGTAGTTTCAACTTTTAATAAGACCTGTGTTTGATTCAATAGTAACATTTGTATGCTTTGGGCATATATATATATATATATATATATATATATATATATGTGTGTGTGTATGTATGTATGTAAAGGAAGAGCCGTCATGTGAAGACTACATCAAACAGAGAACCCTTACAACGCAGAAACACAAAACTTGCCAACAGAAATAGGCCTCAAGCAAGGTACGTTTGTAGCAAAGAAACTCCCCCCCAAAACCTAAAAGGCCCCCAAAACAACGAGTAAAAATAAAACTACATTTCCCAGCATCCTCTGGGGCTGCCAAAGACTCCCCCAGCCTCTACATTCTGACAACATGATTGGCTGCCAATAAGGGTGGATTTGCATAACTGCTGTACTGGCCAGCCAACATGAACATTCCGACCCATAACAAACAGTCAGATGACTGCCAGAGCCGCCTCCAACACTTTCAAATCAGAAGACCATGATGGAGATCAACACCATTCAAGGGGAGCTCTTCTACCTTTCTCAAAAGATCTCCAGTGGCTTGGAATTCCACATTAATAAGAGGACCATCCAGCAACAATGGGGTTTGCCAAGGAGGGTGCTCCAGCCCCTCTATATGCTGGCTCCAAGGGATGGAGGTCATCACCAACTACCTTCTGATGCCCAGCGCTGGAAGAGCTCCCTCAGATGGCCTGTCCATGAGGAAAGCCTCATCGGACATCGACCAATGGGTGCAAAAGACACAGAGCAGGACATCTTGAAAAAGAGAGGAGCAGAAAGTAAGCTAGACATGAAGATCTTGAGAAAGGTGGCTAAAAAGGATACGGAAAGGATTTTTATCAGTCCCCCAACAGACACTGGACGCACCTGTGAAGATAGAGATCCCCTGACAGGACAAGCCCTCCCCAAGCTGATCCGTCCTGGCCATGGTACAAGTCAAACCCGAAGGACTGCAGGCAAAGAGCTGAGGCACAAACATAAAACACCCAATTCCCTTCAACAATTCCAACCCTTACATACTCAGACTTTCTCGCATCTCCTAAATAGGGCACAGCAACGCGTGCCGGGTACAGCTAGTATATATATATACACATATACACACACACACATACACACACACACAGACAGTATATAAAGATGCACTATCCACAATGCTGCGGCCTCTTTCGAGAAGACACGCCGAATGGGTCTCGAAGAGAAACGACAACGCAGAAAGAACCGCAACTTGGAAACGACATCACCCAAGGAGACTTTCTGCTGTGCTTTCTGCAATCGAATTTGCCTATCTCAGATTGGCCTTGTTAGTCATCAAGATGCTTGTAAAAAGTGTGGGATGAGTCCTTCCTAAGAATCTTCGTTCGCGAAGTAATGCCGATATATATATATATATGTGTGTGTGTGTGTGTGTGTGTGTGTGTTAGCCACTTTGAGTCTCCTTAGCTACTGCTACTACTAATACAATTAATATTATTATTATTATTATTAACAAGTAGAGACACAACACCGTTGCTCAGATGATCCACTGGAACTTGTGCCACAAATACCATCTGCCTACGACAAAGAACTGGTGGGATCACAAGCCTGAAAAAGTTACGGAAAACGAACACGTTAAACTACTCTGGCACTTCCGAATTCAGACTGAGAGTTTTGGAGCACAATACTCCAGACCTCACAATCGTGGGGGAAACAAGTATGGATTGTCGATGTTGCAATCCCAGGTGACAGCAGGATGGACTAGAAGCAACTGGAAAAACTTACACGATACGAGGATTTAAAGATTGAACTTCAAAGACTCTGGCACAAGCTAGTCAAGGTGGTCCCAGTGGTAATCAGCACACTGGGTGCAGTGCCTAAAGACCTTGGCCAGTACTTGAAAACAATTAGTGCTGACAAAATTACCATCTGTCAGCTGCAAAAGGCCACCCTACTCGGATCTGCACACATTATTCACCAATACATCACATAGTCCTAGACATATTGGAAGTGTATGAAGTGTGATCAAATACAAAAGCTAGCATTTTGTTTGCTGTGTACTTATCTTGTTACATATCTAATAATAATAATAATGGTTTAGGTGCTGGATTAGGACTCTGGGAGATCTGGATTTGAATCTCTGCTTGGCCATGGAAATCTTTTTGGTGGCATTGGCCAAGGCCCCTTCCACACAGCTGTATAAAATCCACACTGAACTGGATTATATGGTGTGGACTCAGATAACCCAATTCAAAGCAGATATTGTGGATTATCTGCCTTGATATTCTGGGTTATATGGCTATGTGGAAGGGCAATAAATGCACAGAGCTAGGGGGCTAAAAAGCCACACAACACAAACCCACGAAGGGTCACAGAATGAATAAGGCAATCAAATGAAAATGCAATATAATGTATAATTCACAAATAATATTATTTGTGAATTATACATTATATTGCATTTTCATTTGATTGCCTTATTCATTCTGTGACCCTTCGTGGGTTTATGTGGAAGGGCCCCAAGTAACACTCTCTCAACATCAGGGGATGGTAATGGCAAATTCGCTCTGCATAAATCATATAATAGTTTTGCTCTGGGTTGCAGTAAGTCAGAAAAAAGTGACAACACGCTGCAATAGGAACACTAGGTTATTTTTAAAAGTTGGTAGTGAATTTTAGAAGGACAATTATGAATAGTGCCTGAAAGATAAGGGGTAGCTTACTTTCTCACAATAAATATGTGAGCAAAATATATGCTCTTTTTGTGCGGTAACCCTGGAATATCTCCCTAGAGTCCGGTGGGACTTTTGTGAATACATGGTCTTGAGATTGCAACTCAATTATTTAATGTGTTTGCAAAATAAGAGCTATTGTTGGTAGGCACCGCCAGGAAACAGATTTCAATTGGATAGTTAAAAAGAAAATGTTATGCTTCAAAAATTCAGAGCCAGTGCTTCCCTCCCTTCTCTGGGGTTTAGCCTGGAACAAAAAAAAAGTCAGAAAAAAAGTTAGCCTGTTTGCAGGCCAAGTCTATGAAGAGCCAACCATTTATTTACTGTAGGAAATAACCAATATACTTGCTAAAGCTTCCTGGTGAATGTGAGAAGCTGAATGGATGCCAAAGTTAAATCGCAGAAGGAATACCAAACTAATACGTAAACACAGCTGTCAGTGCAGAAATAGCAAAAGAAATGTAAAATCAAACATAGTGCTACAAGCCGTCTTTGTTCTGATGTGTTTGTTACAACTTCATAATCTTAAATCACAATATATAGCCGCTACAGGAAATAAGAACTGCATACAACATTAATAGAAGGAAAACATTAATTTTTGAGGAGTCTGCGTCTGGATTTGGAGCGGGAGAGGACTGCCCTCTACTGGATATTGTCTGCATAAAACTGTAAGCACACTCAATAATTCGACAATAATTCGAAAGCCTTCAACAACACACTCAATAATTAATTGAGAATTCTTAATTAACTCTTAAAACATGGGTCCTCAAACTTTTAAAGCCATGGCCCAGTTCACGGTCCCTCAGACTGTTGTGGGGCAGACTATGAACCAATCCCTACTAGCACATATTTTATTTGTAGTACAAATAAATTTGAAAGAACAATATAATATTTAAAATTAAGAACAATTTCAACCAACATAAACTTAGCACTATTTCAGTGGGAAGTGTGGGCTTGCTTTTTGCCGACGAGAGAATAAAGTTAATTAGGATTGTTGTTGTTGTGTGCATACAAATCATTTCAGACTTAGAGTGACCCTAACATCATCCAAAAGTCCCAGGCTCAGCCTGCTCCCCAGGCATAGCCCAACCAGTCAGCTTTATGCATCTCATTTTACAGTTGACACACACACACACACACACACACAGATTTCTTGCACACTTCAACAGACACCACTTTAGAATCCAATTGCCCTTACACACAGCCTATATCCCAGAATATGAAGGCAGAAAAGCCCACATTGTCTGACTGTGAACTCCGATAACCCAGTTCAAAGCAGATATTGGGTTTTCTGCCTTGATATTCTGGGATATCATCATGGCTTTCCTTCACGAACGAAGATTCAGGAAGGACTCATCCCACGCTTTCTACAAGCATGTTGATGACTAAAAAGGCCAATCCGAGATAGGCAAGTCCGGTTGCAGAAAGCACAGCAGAAAGTCTCCTTGAGTGATGTTGTTTCCAAGTTGCGGTTCTTTCTGCGTTGTCGTTTCTCTTCGAGACTTGTTCGGCGTGTCTTCTCGAAAGAAGCCGCAGCATTGTGGATAGTGCGTCTCCATGCCTCCCGATGTGGGGCCTGGGTGGACCATTGCTGGTGATCAATCTGGCAGAGCCTGAGATGTTGTTTCAGAAAGTCCTTATATCTCTTTTTTGGGGTGCCTCTCTTGCGCTGACCCATGGCAAATTCACCATAGAGTAGTATCTTTGGTAGGCGGTGATCCTTCATCCTAGAGATGTGCCCTGCCCAGCTCAGCTGTGCTCTCAATAGCTGAGTGATCTCTCACCTTGCTCAAGGATAGCAACATTTGTCACTTAGTCCAGTGTATATTTAGGATTGCGCGAAGACAGTGCTGATGAAAGCGTTCGAGGAGTCGTAGGTGTTGGCAATAGGTGACCCATGTTTCAGACCCATAGAGGAGAATAGACAGTACGATAGCTCTGTACACACTGATTTTGGTGCTTTGCCTCAGGTGCTTGTTGCTCCAGACTCTTTTGTGAAGCCTTCCAAATGCACTATATGCCTTTGCTAATCTGTGATCTATCCCTTTGTCAATCTTGGCGTCTGAAGAGATGATGCTTCCCAGGTAGGCGAACTGCTGAACGGACTTAAGCACAGATGTGCCTATGATGACGTGGGGGATGATGGTGTTCTTCCTGCGGTGCGGACTGGTAGAGAACTTCCGTTTTCTTCAGGTTGACTTCCATCTTCTTCGAGATCTGCCGTAGCCCTCTGGGATATAAGGCTGTGTGAAAGGGCTCCAAGTTATTTGCTTTGAACTGGATTATAGGACAGTGTAGGCTCATATAATCCAGTTCAAAGCAGATAATCTGGATTCAGAAACTAGATTATATGGCAATGTAGATCCAGTCTTTAACTGTTAGAGTTCAATGATGTGGAATTCTGGAGGGTACAAGTAAGCTACCACATAATCCAGATTATCAAAGCAAATACTCCACATTTTCAGGGTCTATACTGCTATATAATTTAGTTCAAAGTTGATAATCCAGATTTTATATCGCAGTATAGAAGGGGCCTAACTTCTGTGTGAAAGAGAGCTGATGCCACATTCAGCTACAAACTGCATTGAGCCATGGCATTTAACACAGTGTGAAACAGTATTAAATCTACACAACAGACACACCCAATATGAAGAGGAGCAGGAAGAGGAAGTCATATTAGGTTGTTGTTGGTTTTTTTCTTCATATCCTGGGGCTTCAATAGAGTGATTGTGAGAAGAGTTTTTAACAACTTCTAAAAGTGATCTTTCAGGGATACAGGAGCACTTACCCTCTATCCCTCACACGGGCAAACTTCGGCCCATCAGGTGTTGTGGGAGTTGAAGTCCAAAACACCTGGAGGGCCGAAGTTTGCCCATGCCTGCTCTATCCTACTAGACCAGTGGTTCTCAACCTTCCGAATGCCACGACCTCTTAATACAGTTCCTCATGTTGTGATCCCCAATCAGAAAATTATTTTTGTTGCTACTTCAACAAAATAGTAATGTACATATCTGATATGCAGGATGTATTTTCATTCACTGGACCAACTTTGACACAAATACTCAATACGCCCAAATTCGAATACTGGTGGGTTTGGAAGGGGGGGGGATTGATTTTGTTATTTGGGAGTTGTAGTTGCTGGGATTAATTGTTCACCTACAATCAAAGAGCATTTTGAACTCCAATAATGGAATTGAACCAAACTTGGCACCAAGAACTCCCACAACCAACAGAAAATACTAGAAGGGCTTGGTGGGCATTGACTTTGAGTTTTAGAGTTGTAGTTCACCAACATCCAGAGAGCACTGTGGACACAAACAATGTTGGATCTGGACCAAACTTGGCACAAATATTCAGTGTGCCCAAATGTGAACACTGGTGAAGTTTGGGGAAAATAGACCTTGACATTTGGGATTTGTAGTTGCTGGGACTTATAGTTCACCTGCAATCAGAGCATTCAGAACCCCACCAATGATAGAATTGAATCAAACTTGGCACACAGAACTCCCACAACCAATAGAAAACACTGGAAGGATTTGGTGGGCATTGACCTTGAGTTGTAGTTCACCTACATACAGAGAGCACTATGGACTCAAACAATGATGGATCTGAACCAAATTCGGCACGAATACTCAGTACGCTCAAATGTCAACACTGGTGGAGTTGGGGGGATGGAACTTGACATTTTGAGGTTGTAGTTGCTGGGATGTATAGTTCACCTACAATCAAAGAGCATTCGGAATCCCCACCAACGAGAGAATTGGGCCAAACTTCCCACACAGATCCCCCCATAACCAACAGAAAATACTGTGTTTTCTGATGGTCTTTGCTTGCCAACCTCTTTGACACCCCCCTTGTGACCCCCCAGGTTGACAACCACTATACTAGACCTCTCTCAAAAACGTGCCTGGGTATCATATTACACCTGTTTCTATCAGAATACATTGCTCTTCCCTTTTCGCCAAAAAGAACCAGCCTGGCAACTGTACAGGAGGAAGAGGAAGAAGGGAATGCTTTCAGTTTCAATTCTTCGTTGAGAAAGGAAAGCAAAGGACAGCAAAGACACACCCTGGACAGACAGCCCCGTTTCAGTCCTTTTACCCTCCAGGCTGTAAAGTGGCATCAGGTCCTCATTGGATTTCTGTTGAAGCAGAAGCGGAAGCAGAGGGTAAGTGTCACTTTCCATAGAGGACCGAGGATTAGTTGTTTAAGGAAGCAAATCCACACCAAGTATGGGCCAACTTGGGCCCTCCAGGTGTTTTGGACTCCAACTCCCACCATTCCTAACAGCCTCAGGCCCCTTTCAGGGGCCTGAGGCTGTTAGGAATGGTGGGAGTTGGAGTCCAAAACACCTGGAGGGCCCAAGTTGGCCCATATCTGGACCATAGGCTTCTGAATACTCATAGGCTTAAACACATCAGGCCTTTCTACTAATATAACAATTCAGTTTGAGTGTTTTAAGGCATGACTGTTTATTCTTCTGGATGCCCTCCAGTTTTGGCTTCTTTTGCTTGTTTTTTTTTCACTTTTGGAAATATAGTTGAAGTTTTCCAGGCTATGTGGCCATGTTTGGCTCTGGTCCAGTTTACCTGTCCAAACGCATATCCTGCTATGAACCATCACATAACTTAAGATCTTCAGGAGAGGTCCTGCTCTCGATCCCGCCACTCTCACAAATGCGGTTGGTGGGGTCGAGAGTCAGGGGCTTCTCAGCAGTGGCCCCCCATCTGTGGAATATCCCTAAGGATATCAGGTTAGCCACCTCCCTCCTGTCCTTTAGGAGACAACTAAAGACCTGGCTGTGGGCCCAGGCGTTTAACTAAAGGTATTGCGCATTGGATAATGGCAGCTGGACTTGAATATTGTGACATGCTGACATCGGAATTATTGGCTGGACTCTGGTTTTAGCGGTATGTTAATGTGACAGTTAATGATTTTATTGATATTTTATAATGTTTTTGTACCAATTGCTTTTACTGAATGTATTTTTGTATAGCAGCATTAATGCACATGTGAAGTCGGCCTGAGTCCCCTTGTGGGAGAAGGGCGGGGTAGAAATAAAGTTAATAAATAATAATGTTCCAGAAGCATTCTCTCCTGACGTTTCGCCCACATCTATGGTCGTCATCCTCAGAGGTTGTGATGTCTGTTGGAAACTAGGCAAGTGAGGTTTATATATCTGTGGAATGGTGTCCAGGGTGGGAGAAAGAACTCTTGCCTGCTTGAGTCAAGTGTGAATGTTGTAATTGGCCAGCTTGATTAGCACTGAATAGCCTTGCAGCTTCAAAGCTTGCCTGCTTCCACAGATATATAAAACCCCACTTGCCTAGTTTCCAACAGACCTCTCAACCTCTTTGGAATAACCTCAAAACTAAAATGAAAAGTTGTACAAAAATATATCGCTGTTGAAAGAAGAATGCCTCAATGTTATAATCATAACCATAACCAAAATCTAGGTACGTCAACTATGTGTTATCAAAGGCTTTCATGGCCAGAATTACTGGGTTGCTGTGAGTTTTCCAAGATGTACTGTATGGGCATGTTCCAGAAGCGTTCTCTCCTGATGTTTTGCCCACATCTATGGCATGCATCCTTAGAAGTTGTGAGGTCTGTTGGAAACCAGGGGTTTATGTATCTGTGGAATGTCCAGGGTGGGAGAAAGAGCCTCCGATGAACCAAGCTGGACACAGCATATGATTTGAGAACACAGAGATGCCGGGCTACTCAAGAACCACCATGTCAGGCTACACAGAAAAGCCATTGAAATCCACAAGCTTGTGGACAATGTCAACAAAAAGGAGAAAACCATGAAAATGAACAAAATCTGACTATACATTTGTGGCGGGCATTCTCAGAGCTTGTGAGGCCCGCTGGAAACTAGGGAAGTGGTGTTTATATATTTGCGGGATAATGTCCAGGATGGGAAAAAGGACTCTTGTCTGTTTGAGGCAAGTATGAACCTTGCAATTGGCCATCTTGATTAGCATTGAACGGCCTTGCAGCATCAAACCCTGGCTGTTTCCTGCCTGGAGTTATCCTTCGTTGGGAGGTATTAGCTGGCCATGATTGTTTCCTGTCTGGAATTCCCCTGGTTTTTTTTAGTGTTGCTCTTTATTTACTGTTCTGATTTTGGGTTCTTTTTAAAATACTGCGTGTCAGATTTTGTTGATTTTCATGATTTTCTCCTTTCTGTTGAAATTGTCCACATGCTTGTGGATTTCAGTGGCTTCTCTGTGTAGCCTGACATGGTGGTTGTTAGAGTGGCCCAGTATTTCTGTGTTCTCAAATAATATACTGTGTCCAAGTTGGTTCATCAGGTGCTCTTTCTGCCACCCTGAACATTCCACAGATATATAAACCCAGCTTGCCTAGTTCCCAACAAAACTCACAAACTCTCAGGATGTCTGCTATAGATGTGGGCGAAACGTCAGGAGAGAATGCTTCTGGAACATGGCCATACAGCCTGGAAAAATCACAGCAACCCAGTAATTCTGGCCATGAAAGCCTTTGATAACACATAGTTGATGTACCTAGATTTCAGTTATGGTTATGATTATAACTTTGAGACATTCTTCTTTCAACAGCGCTCTCTCTCTCTCTCTCTCTCTCTCTCTCTCTCTCTCTCTCTATATATATATATATATTTGTTCAATTTGTTTTTTTTTTTAGTTTTGAGGTTATTCCAAACTTTGCTTCTTTTCTTGTCATAGCATGTCTCTTGTAAATGAAAAGTTGAGTGATTAAAGCTTTAGAAAAGTTCTTTGTGGCCCAAAAAACCTGATGTAATAGTGTCAATGATCACATGCCTGCCCAGCCGATTAGAGATGCAAAGACCAGAGGGGATGATGACAATGTGTTATGCCATACATTGTCCCTCTACAATTCACAGATTTGATTTTAAATGTTTTTTGTAGAGGCCTTTAGGTCCACCATATGACAAAATGTGGACAAGACTTTCATTTATAGGAGCCATGGTGGCACAGTGGGTTAAACCATTGAGCTGCTGAGCTTGCTGACCTGAAAGTCGGCAGTTCGACTCCACGAGACGGGATGAGCTCCTGCTGTCAGCCCGAGCTCCTGCCAACGTAGCAGTTCAAAAACATACAAATATCAGTAGATCAATAGATACCGCTTGGGCGGGAAGGTAAAAGGGCGCCCCATGAAGTCATGACCAGGAGATGTCTACAGACAATGCAGGCTCCTCGGCTTGGAAATGGAGATGAGTACCATTTTAATTGCCATTTTAATTGCCATGGCTCAATGTGGCAGAATCCTAGGAGTTGTATTTTACAAAGACTTTAGTAAAGAGTATTTCTTCCTCAGTGAACTACAACTCCCAGGAATACATACCATTAAGCTATGTCATTAAAGTTGTGTTGAAGTGTATTAATTCTACAAAGAAGATGCACCTACAGCTTCACCATGATTACAAATGTGTGGTATTCTTGAATGCTGAGATTAAACAAATGATGTGTATTGTATCTACTAGAAATACGCAAAGGAAATGACTTCAAATTCAGGCAATATTGGAAATCCGATATATGACATGCTTGAAAACACAAATGATGTCTCAGCACTTAATGTGAAGGAGGAATATACAGATCTGTGTGATGGTAAATATATATAATATATATGTTTCATATAGTATTTACTGTTTAAACGAGGTTTGGATTTCTTTCTGTTACACTTCTTATGGTCTACAGTTGATTCTTGTGTCATAGATATCATTATCAACAGATTTTCTTTTCTTAATTAGAAATGTATCCATTTTAGTGGTAATTACTGTAAGTCAATCAACAAATGGTGCAAATTATATAACAGTATTGACACTTGGACAGCATCAATGCTCCACTTCTGCAGTAATTAACCTCTCTGGAGGATTTTTACACAGAGGCTGGATGGCCATCGAGGGGTGCCTTGTGTCTTCCTGTCTGGTTGAAGGGGGTTGGACTAGATACCCCTTGGGGGTCTCTTCCAGTGGATTCTCCATCTCTGGAAGTTTTTGAACTGAGACTGGATGACTGTCTGTTGGGAGGGCTTTGATTGCTTGGCTGAAGGGGGTTGGAGTAGACGAAAAGCTCTTGTTGCTGCCCTTGACTTTCCATCTGCTTTGATTACACTAATAATGACAGCTTCAATAAATGCTAGCCTTTTATATTGCTTTGAACACACAAGATAAATTGTTTATATGTTGGTATCCATCTCAGACCTTACATAAGCCTTATATGTCACAGAAGGATCTTGAATGAAATTTTAAGACAAAGAATGTGCCTTGAAGGAACTGATTTTTGGTTAAGGTGAAAACTGAATTAAAGTAGAATCCCTTGTCCAAATTAGATAACTGCAATAGTCCCAGCTAGCTGCCGACCTAGCAATAGATTTTGTGTTGATGAGAGTGTTCTACTTTGGCTATATTGCTGTGGCTTAAATAAAAAGACTGTTTTGCCCATCAAAGGGCACTAAAGACCCATTGAATCTGGTTATATGTTGAGGAAGTCTGAATATAATTCTTATGTTTTGCCATTGCGTTTGAAAGTGTCTTCTTTTTAATTGCCATATAAAGTTTCATTTCCTTAAATAAAAAAACACACCTGGAATACTATGTCCAATTCGGGCACCGCAATTGAAGGGAGATGTTGACAAGCTGGAATGTATCTGGAGAAGGGCCACTAAAATGATCAAGCATCTTCAGCTTGTTCATCCTCATAAAGACCATCACAGCAGCCAGGCATTGATCCAGTATCTGAGGGGCTTTCTTGGATTCAGATGGAAAAGAGTAGTAGAGTTGGGTGTCATCTGCATAGAGTTGGCACTGAAATCCAAAACTCTGGATGACCTCTCCCAGCGGTTTCATGTAGATGTTGAAAAGCATGGGGGACAGAATGGAACCTTGCGGGACCCCTCAGGTCAAAGGCCAGGGGTCCGAGCAGGTGTTCACCAGCTGGGAATGACCCTCCAGGGAGGACCAGAGCCACAGCAAGACTGAGCCCCCAAGTCCCATCCCAGCAAGTCGTCCCAGAAGGATACCATGATAGATGGTATTGAAAGCTGCGAGATGTCCAAGAGAATCAGTAGGGTCACACTCCCCCAGTCCAGTTCCCTACGGAGGTCATCCACCAAGGTGACCAAAGCCGTCTCGGTACTGTGCCCAGGCTTGAAACCAGACTGCGACTGGTCTAGAAAATCAGTGTCATCTGGCTAGATAATAATACACTTTATTTATATTCCACTCTACTCACCCCGAAGGGGACTCAGAGCGGATTACATGTACACATACTTAGCAGACAAACCCTGCCGTTTCCACATACACAACATATAGATGAACAGAGGCAAACTCTGGCCACCAGGGGGAGCTGACGCACTCCTCTCTCAGTGTTCCAGCGTCCCTTGTTGTTCCTTCCGCATTCCTCAGCGTTCCTGGAGTTCTTTAATGGCCTCATAATTCAGTCAAATTCAGATCTGCAGTTTGTTATGACGTAAACTCACAGTATCCGGCAGGAACAATATACTTGTATGGAAAAGGGGGTCACTTTCTTTCACTATTGAATAAAAATACATTAGGTCAACAGCAAGATACCACAACCACACTTTTAAAGAGATAGATACCATTCACTGCCATTTCAGAGCAGATAGCAAAGTGACTCCTACCATATAGGTCAGGGAGATCTGGAAAAAGATGTACAGTATGTGAAGGAGCTTTGGTGGAAGGCTTGTGGATGGTACAGGACTGCAGGAGTGTACGGTGGTCTTGCTATGCCTATGATGTTCCTATGCCTCTTCTCTTACTCCCCAGATACTGTGGCTGCAATTGTGGGGACACAAGGATCATCCTGGGCTGCCAAAAAGGATCCTTATTCATTAAAACCTGCTAATAAGTTCTCTTCCCCTGATTTCTACCCTAGATGTCATTTATGTTGGCTACCTAGACCAGGCCACAGCTTCAACAGCATTTGGATTACCATCAGGGGATGCTGACATTGTATCGCAACAACCATCTGGATCCAAAGGTATGGTTGCAGCAGAAGAAAAACCACAGAATCTGGATAGGGCTTATGAGACAACTGCTTCCCAATCAGTTGACAGTTTGTTTTCTAACGCATTCCCAACATCTTGTGCCCCAGCTTCCACCTCTGGCAAGAGTCTAGTACAGGCCACACATTGCATAGCTTCTTCATCTCGGTTCCTTTCAACATCTGGAACCTCAGTTCTGCTGCTTAGCATAATACAGCAATATTTTCCACTAACCTTGCCTAATAGAACAAATAGGAGCCTGTTGGAATCAGCACAGAATGACCCCAGGTCCTCTCTGCAAAGAGCCACACTGGAAATCTCATTATTGTATGGAGTTGCATACTGTGTGTGAATATATTGTGTATTTAGCTTTGACAGATGTCTGCTGTATCGTGATGTGAATTTTGATTTGATGAGATGCTGAGGGAGCAAAAGGGGATGGCATAACAAAACAATAGCTTGCATCAATATGTTATGTGGGCGACATGTGGAATGGGAACAATGATAAAATCAGATAGTTATACTGAGGATAGTAATCCCCACACTGCCCAGAAAGGAGGACCCATTAGTGTAAGGGACACTTATGCAGGTTTGACAGGGCTGTGAAGATCAGATACATTGCTTTATGCAGTATACCTGGGTCTTATGCATCAAAATATAAACCGAAGGAGAAACTATGAATAAATGGATATAATTTCAGTTATGTTTTTTCTAAGGAAGAGCACGTGGTGGTAAGAGAAAGAAAATGAGAAACAGGAAGCCCCAAAGAAGGTCAGCTACCAAATGGAAAACTTTATGCACTAAAAAAGGTAAAAATAATGATCTTGTGTCATTTAGTAAACTGTGTATTCAGAAAAATAAAGATAATGCAAAGCTACAGAACATCACAACTTTTTTGTAACCAAGTCTTTCCTTGCTTATTATTTTCACTGTTTAATTTAGTCCATCACTCTTGTTCTAGAACTATAGTAATAAACACTGGAATGACTGATCATCAATTTTTATGGTTTACAGGCAGTCTTTTCTCCAATTCTCTCTCAGTTTTCCTAAAAGTGTTTGGGAGGAAGTGAAAACTGGGGAGCATCTAGTATGTACCTTGAGATGTCTTTCCTGTTTTCCACCAAAAATGAACTCTGTTGTTTATCCTTGAGTGATTTGAAATAGTGTATCCCTCATCAAATTTCTTCTAGCCAAGCCTGAGGTTTAAATGAAATGGTTGTCATTTTCTAGGAAGCTAAGATACAGCAACTTTAACCAGTGCTTTCAATTGTTAATTTCATGTAGGAAAAAGGGTACAAACCAAGGAAATGCCTCATCTGGATTTCTCAGGACCCACGCTGAATGTGTACTGTGGAGAAGTTGAAGGTATTTTGTTTAAAAAAGAAATGAAAAAAGGTAACTATTGTTTTGGAATAGTATAATGACATCTCTTCAAGTTATTTAATACCAATGCAGATAACAATAGAAGAATACAGACTTAGCTTTAAAAGCAATCTGGATGTTAAAGATGTTTGAAATGGCAGAAATGAACAAATTATCTAGTATAATCAAAGGATTTAATAACTTGCAACCGTTTCAACAAAAAAGAAGAAAAGCATGAAAACATGAGAGATTGAAAAATTATTATTAATTGTATTGTATTTACATAGTACAAATTAAGATTTTATATATTATGTAATAGGGATGACTAATTTTTCATCAATATGTCTTTGGACATGTTGAAATTCAGTGTTGAAATTCAGTGTTGGCTCTACATATACAAAGAATACTCTCACTATCCTTGTGCCTATGTGAGCATGATGTTGATATGGAATTTAGACCACACTAAAATGAGAGGGAACTGCCAGGTAAGTATTATGCCAAACACTATTCATAACCAAAGTTCCACATTAAAAACTCACCATGAAGCGAAGACATGGAAAGAGGTGTTTATTGCATTCTTAGCCAAGAAGCAATGCCTGTGGGCTCCTGCCCTAAAATTACAAGCATAAGAGAATATGTGCTATGCAAAACCGTTTTATACAATCAGGTTACCAGTTTGAATAGTCCCTTCCCTGTCTCTGGTTGACCAGAAAAAGGGGCTGCCTAAGGATCCACACCGGGACTGGTCTAGAGTGGAGGCTACAGAGCCGCCACCATGAGAGGCACAGCCTAGAATTATAGCTTAATCCAGTTTTATAATAAACAGAGGCAGGATTTTAGAAAACAACTGAAGAAGTACATTCCAAGCCCCCTGTTTCTGAAAACAAACAAACAGGTTTTTCCAGGCAAACAAAGGGGTGTCTTCAGGAAGGGCTCTTCCACACATCCCTATATCTATGTAACATTTGTCGACCTCACCAAAGCCTTCGACACTGTGAGCAGGAAAGGTCTGTGGCAGATCCTGGAACGTCTAGGATGTCCCCCCAAGTTCCTCAAAATGATTGTCCTGTTACATGAGGGCCAGCACGGTCAAGTCAGATATGGCGATGCTCTCTCGGAGCCCTTTCTCATAACTAATGGAGTGAAACAAGGTTGTGTTCTTGCACCAACCCTATTTACAATCTTCTTCAGCATGATGCTCCAAAGGGCTACGGCAGATCTCGAAGAAGACGGCATATATATACGCTATCGTACTGATGGTAGCTTGTTCAACTTAAGCCGTCTGAGGGCTCGCACTAAGACTCTAAACTATCTAGTCCGTGAGCTACTTTTTGCTGACGATGCTGCCCTTGTCGCCCATTCAGAAGCAGCCCTGCAGCGCCTCACATCCTGCTTTGCAACAGCTGCAGAGCTGTTTGGGCTGGAAGTCAGCCTGAAGAAAACAGAAGTCCTCTACCAGCCCGCACCACAGGAAGAACACCACCATCCTCACGTCAGCATAGGCACATCTGTGCTTAAGTCCGTTCAGCAGTTCACCTACCTGGGAAGCATCATCTCTTCAGACGCCAAGATTGACAAAGAGATAGATCACAGATTATCAAAGGCATATAGTGCATTCGGAAGGCTTCACAAAAGAGTCTGGAGCAACAAGCACCTGAGACAAAGCACCAAAATCAGTGTGTACAGAGCTATCATACTGTCCATTCTCCTCTATGGGTCTGAAACATGGGTCACCTATCGCCAACACCTACGACTCCTCGAGCTTTCATCAGCACTGTCTTCGCACAATCCTAAATATACACTGGACCGACTATGTGACGAATGTTGCTGTCCTTGAGCAAGCAGGGATCACCAGCATTGAGGCCATGCTATTGAGAAACACAGCTGCGCTGGGCAGGACACGTCTCTAGGATGGAGGACCACCGCCTCCCAAAGATACTACTCTACGGTGAACTCACCACGGGTCAGCGCAAGAGGCGCCCCCCAAAAGAGATATAAGGACTCCCTGAAACAACATCTCAGGCTTGGCCAGATTGATCACCAACAATGGTCCACCCTGGCCTCACATCGGGAGGCATGGAGAAGCACTATCCACAATGCTGCGGCCTCTTTCGAGAAGACATGCCGAATGGGTCTCGAAGAGAAACGACAATGCAGAAAGAACCGCAACTTGGAAAAAACATCACCCAAGGAGACTTTCTGCTGCGCTTTCTGCAACCGAATTTGCCTATCTCAGATTGGCCTTTTTAGTCATCAACGCGCTTGTAAAAAGCGTGGGATGAGTCCTTCCTGAATCTTCGTTCGCGAAGTAATGCCGAGAGAGAGAGATATATTCCAGAATATCAAGGCAGAAAATCCCACAATATCTGCTTAGAACTGGGTTATCTCAGTCCACGCTCCGCTAATGTGGGATTTTCCACCTGGATATTCTGGGACATAGGGCTGTATGAAGGGGCCTGAACTCTATCGTCTGAGGTTAAATATATATTCCTGGGTAATGGCCGTTCAACTAGACAGTTTCGACAGTTTCTTATATTCAATACATTTAAGAAATAAATGTATCGTTCATACATTTCAGATTGGGGAAATAGATACATTACATAAAAGGATAAAAGTTACAAAGAAAGGAAGAGATCCTCATTTTTGTAGTTTTGTCTTTGAATGTCTAAGCAGGAATATGGTGGAATTATGTCCTTTTCCAGGTCGGCTAAGTAAAGAATGTTGACCTGAGCCATACCTGGGGCCGTTTCCTAGCACAAAACAACATCTGGATAATATTGTTCCTGGGTCAGGTTGAGGTCAATGTTTCCTGTCCCAGAGATAAAACAAAACACGTTTAATCGATTTATAGGAATAAAAGTGGAACAAAATTATCATTTATGGGGATAAAGGAGAGAGGCAAGGTCTAAAGGTGAGAGGCCTGGGAGGCTTTATGCAAAACAGAGAATAGCGCTTATCTCATTCTGGCTTGTTGACCTTGGAAAAGTAAAAATCCTTAACTATAAATTACTTTTTAAAGGTGGGAAAATAGTGATGTTTGATAACAATGGCCTATAGAGAATATTAGAGGTCTCTATAGGTTTCTGACACTGCAAGTTATTTATTCATTATTTATTTATTTATTATTCGGTTTTATATTCCGCTCCTCCCAGCAGGCTCGGGGCGGATCACAAATACAAGCATACAATAAGAACAATAAAAACATACAATAAAACATACAGTAAAAGCACAATACGTAGCCATGGTGGTACAGATCTACGATTCCTTGACTGAAGCAATTGCATTTGGATTTACCCAAACGCTAACCTGAAGAGGGCCGTCTTACATTCCCTTTGAAAAGGGAGAAGTTCAGAGACCGCTCGAATGTGGTCAGGGAGCGCATTCCAGATTACTGGAGCCGCCGCAGAGAAAGCTCTCTGTCTTGTACTGGACAGATGGCAGGAGCGGGACGATGGTACAACCAACAGATTTTGCTCTTCCGAGCGCAGTGATCTCGGGGGAACGTACAGGGTAAGGCGGTCCCTCAGGTACACAGGTCCTAGACCGTGCAAGGCCTTAAAACTTAACACCAACACCTTGAAGGCAATCCGGTACTCGATGGGAAGCCAGTGCAGTTGCCGAAGAATGGGAGTAATGTGCTCCCTCACTGGTGCTCCCACCAGCAAGCGAGCCGTGGCATTCTGCACCAGCTTGAATTTCTGGATTGTTGACAAGGGAAGGCCAACGTAGAGGGCGTTACAGTAATCCAGCCTCGAGATGACCGTCGCTTGGATCACCGTGGCCAGGTCATCCCTGGACAGGTAGGGGGCCAGTCGCCTAGCCTGTCGTAGGTGGAAGAATGACGTCTTGCTGACCATGGGGACCTGGGCCTCCATGGTCAGCAGGGAGTCCAACTTGACACCCAAGCTCTTAACCAAGGATGACGGGCTAAGTTGCTCGCCATCCAGGGTAGGCAACCGGCACTCATCCAGCCCAGGTCGACCAGGCCACAAGATCTCCGTCTTCGACGGGTTCACCTTCAGCCGGCTGGCACGCAGCCATCCAGTCACGGCTTCCAGGCATAGATGGAAACAATCGGGTATGGTATCCGGCCTGCCGTCCATGCTCAGGAGAAGCTGGGTGTCATCAGCGTACTGATAACACTCCAGACCAAAGTCGCGGGCCAGCTGGGCCAGGGGGCGCATGTAAATGTTAAATAATAAGGGTGAGAGGATGGCCCCCTGAGGGACCCCACAACTTAATGGGAGCCTCCCGGAGACCTCCTCTCCCCTCTCCACACGCTGTCCCCGATCCTGGAGAAAGGAGGCCACCCATTTAAGGGCAGTCCCCCTGACTCCAGTCACGGCTAGGCGGTGGGCTAACAACACATGATCTATGGTATCAAACGCTGCTGTTAGGTCTAACAAAACAAGCAGGGCTGACCCACCCTGGTCCAGCTGGCGGCAAAGTTGGTCTGTAATGGCGACAAGCACGGTCTCCGTCCCATGCCCAATACGGAAGCCGGACTGGAAGGGATCAAGTCCAGCTGTGTCTTCTAAGAACCGCTGCAGCTGATCCGCTGCTGCCCTCTCAATTACCTTGCCTAAAAAAGGCAAATTAGACACAGGTTGGTAATTGGAGGGAGCCGAAGGATCTAAATTCGGCTTCTTCAGCAGCGGTCTTACCATTGCCTCTTTCAAACCCCCTGGGAACACTCCTTGCTCAAGGGAGCTGTTGATAATCTTTCCCAGGGGGTCTCGTAGCCCCTCCCGGCAAGATCTAACAAGCCAGGAGGGGCACGGATCAAGGGAGCAGGTAGTTGGTCTAGCTGCAGCGAGTAACTTATCGACAGCTGCTGCGTCCAGCAGTTGGAAGCGGGTGAAGGTGGGCCCGCCGAGTGGCGGCGGGGTCTCGAGTTCACATACTGTATCAAGAGTGGCTGGGATATCCCGGCGGAGAGTCGAGATCTTGTCGGCAAAAAAGTTCTGGAATGCCTCAGCTGTGGGAGCCAAACCCCTATCATTTGGGACAGTCGAAATTGTTGTCAGTGATTTTAAAGAGTTGAGCTGGGCATGAACTAGCTGACTCTATCAAGGAAGAATAATGAACCTTTTTGGCTTCCTTGATAGCACGCTCATAAACATCCTTAAATTGTTTATAAGCCGATCTCGATGCTCCGTCACGGAGATCCCGCCACACGTCCTCTAGCTGTCTCTTCCTCCGTTTCATCGCCCGTAGCTCCTCGGTAAACCAAGGCGAGCGATTACTGCGGGGGATGAGAGAGCGTCTGGGGGCGATCTCGTCTAAGGCTGTGGAAAGACAGGTGTTCCAGCATTCCACTTGCCTGTCGACTGAGTCACTGGTGAGCTCCAAATCCCTCAGAGCATTCAGGAACCGAGTGGGTTCCATAAGTCTCTTCGGGCGAACCATAATAGGTTCGGCACCCTTACCGGGCGGAGAGGCCACCTCAAGACGGACTTCCAGGACACCGTGATCCGACCATGGAACCTCGACTATAGAGGTTAGGGTCACTTGGACCCCGGCCGCGAAGATCAAATCCAGGGTGTGCCCGGCCTGATGCGTGGGACCGGTCTTACAGAGTGAGAGTCCTAGTGTCTCCATGGTGGACACCAGGTCCATGGCTGCTGGTGAAGGGGAGGCGGTGTCGGCGTGGACATTGAAGTCCCCCAACACAATAAGTTTAGGGAACCTCAATGCCCACTCCGACACCACCTCCAGCAGCTTAGGTAGACTCCCTGCCGGCGCGTCGGGTGCACGGTACGCCAGCAGGAAGGCCACACTCTCACTGGAATCCCACACAAGGCCCGCACACTCCATTCCCGGGATGTTCGCGGTCGGGACAGTCCTGGAATTAAATTTGTCTCGACTGAGAATGGCCACTCCCCCCCCCCCCCATCTCCCTGTCCGCATCTGGTATCTAGCCACATAACCTGGAGGTGTAAGCTCGTGTATAAGGACGTCGTCTCCCTCCTGCAGCCAAGTCTCTGTAACACAGGCTAGATCTACATCATGCTCAAGGAAGAAGTCTCTGATGGTCCCAGTTTTGTTTCGCACGGACCTGGCATTGGCTAGAACCAGAATCGGAGAGGAGATGTTTGGAAGCCCACCATCTGTGTGCCTGGGGATAGCTCGCAGGTCAGAAGGCGGCCGAGTCTTTCTTCGACTCTGTCGCCTTCTCTCATAAGGCCTGCGCCTACCTACTTTTTTCGTGGGGCACTGATGCACAGTTATGTATCAGTGCCCCATGAAAAAAGCAGTTTATCCCAATCCTGAATTTCTTTTTTCTGGTGGTAGCTTCTAAATATGAATAAATAATGATATTTCAGCCTATAGGCACTGCTCACTCACAGCTCAGTAATGCAGTATGCACAGTAACATAAACCATAACTTATATCTAATTAAGCCCAAATTACCATGCTCTCCAATACTATATCAAATAAATAATGTTATAGGTGTTCCTTCTTACAAATAATTGCATAAGGTATGCATAGCTAGCATATATATACACAAACGTTCAGCACAGGAGCGATTGGCATATGAGAACAGACAGGGTAAGATTATTTATTTTAATTTAAAATATATCCCATCTTCTTTCTAGTCTAGGATTCAACGGCCCCTTCCACACAGCTGAATAAAATCCTACATTTTCTTCCTTGAACTGGAATATATGGCAGTGTGGACTCAGCTAACCTAGTTCAAAGAAGACATTAGGGGATCATCTGCCTTGATATTCTGGGTTATATGGCTGTGTGGATGACAGGGAGTCTTTCGCTTAGGGCTCTTCCACACAGCCATATAACTCATAATATAGAGGCAGATAACCCACAATATCTGCTTTGAACTGGGTTATCTGAGTCCACACTTCCATATAATCCAGTTCAAGGAGGATTTTATTCAGCTGTTGAGTTCTGCTGAATGCAAGAAACACATTAATGTAACTACCATATTTGTTACAGGTGTTCATGTGAAATGTATCCAGGATCCTAATGGACAATGGTTTTCACTGCCAGAATTTGAAGTATTAGGAGGATATCACAGATCAAAAAACTGGAAGACTTCTATTCGTTGTTGTTGTTGTAAGAAAACATTAAAAATATTAACAAAGGTATGTAGTTCATTTATAAGTCCTAGAGTCAGGTTCTCTGCATTGTAATATCAGCTTCTGCACCCCAACTATTTTTTTCTGCAAGTATAGCACATTTTTAGTGGAAGCCTTTGAAAATTAATGTTTTGCTGCTTCATAATATTTTTATGTAGATTTTTTGTCACCAGGCTAAAATTTGATAGTCCAAATGACAGAAATGACTTACCACTGTATTATTAATTCACTGGCTCTTTTCCCGGTGAGCTAGCAATTGGATTTATTCTGAATAGGAATGTAATATAGCTATACTAAGTAATATAGAAATGGACAAGTCATTATGATGCAGGTGTACACCAGTTAAATTGGAGTATTACTTCTTTAAAAGCAAATTTGATACCAGAGACAGAAATACGGGTAACATATAAGGAAGAGGGAGAGGTTCATACAGCACAATACGAAAGAGTCATTCAATCTATTTCAGAGGACTTTATAATTTGAACTAATATTATGTGTTCAGTGTGTTGTTGAAGGCTTTCATGGCTGGAATCACTGGTTTGCTGTGAGTTTTCTGGGCTGTATGACTATGTTCCAGGAGCATTCTCTCCTGACATTTTGCCCACATCTATGGCAGGCATCTCAGAGGTTGTGAGGTATATTTGAAACTAGGTAAGGGAGGTTTATATATCTGTGGAATGTCCAGGGTTGGAGAAAGAACTCTTGTCTGTTGGAAACAAGTGTTAATGTTTGCAATTAATCCCCTTAGCTAGCATTGAAAAGCCTTGCACCTTCAAGGCCTGGTCAATTCCTGCCTGGGGAATCCTTTGTTGGAAGGTGTTAACTGGCCCTGATTGTCTGGATTTTTTCTGTTTTCAGAGTGTTATTCTTTATTTACTGTCATGATTTTAGAGTTTTTTAAATACTGGCGGCCAGGTTTTGATCATTTTCATGATTTCCTCCTTTTTGTTGAAATTGTGCACATGCGTGCGGATTTCAGTGGCTTCTCTGTGCAGTTTGGTTGTAAGAGTGGTCCAGCATTTCTGTGTTCTCAAATAAGCTGCTGTGTCCAGGTTGGTTCATCAGGTTCTCTGCTACAGCTGACTTTTCTGGTTGAAGTAGTCTGCAGTGCCTTTCATGTTCCTTGATTCATGTTTGGGCGCTGCGTTTGGTGGTCCTTATGTAGACTTGTCCACAGCTGCATGGTATATGGTAGACTCCTGCAAAAGTGAGAGGATCCCTTTTGTCCTTTGCTGAACGTAGCATTCATTGGATTTTTTTAGTGGGTCTGTAGATAGTTTGTAGATTGTGTTTCTTCATCAGCTTCCCTATGTGGTCAGTGCTTCCCTTGATGTGTGGTAAGAACACTTTTCCTACACCCAGCGCCAGTGCCCAAACACGAATCAAGGAATATGAAAAGCACTGCAGACTAACTTGATGAACCAACCTGGACACAGCACATTATTTAAGAACACAGAAATGCAGGACCACTCTAACAACTACTTTGTCAGACTACACAGAGAAGCCACTGAAATCCACAAGCATGTGGACAATTTCAACAGAAAGGAGGAAACCATGAAAATGAACAAAATCTGGCTACCAATATTTTAAAAACTCTAGATCAGGATAGTAAATAAAGAATAACACTCTGAAAACGTGAATTCCAGACATGAAACAACCAGAGCCAGCTAACACTTCCCATAAAGGATTCCCCCAGACAGGAATCAGCCAGGTACAAGGCTTTTCAATGTTAATCAAGGGGATTAATTGCAACATTTAGACTTGTTTCCAACAGACAAGAGTTCTTTCTCCCATCCTAGACATTTCACAGATATATAAACCTTCCTTGTCTAGTTTACAATATACCTCTCAACCTCTGAGGATGCCTGCCGTAGATATGGCAGAAACGTCAGGAGAGAATGCTTCTGGAACATGGCCATACCACCTGGAAAACTCACAGCAACACACTAATATTATGTGCATGTGAAATTAATCTGGTCAGGTAAACCCTGTATAAATAAACAAAATCCCTTTGAACCTTTTAAATAGCAAATGTCAGCTTCTTCTCAAAGGTACTCCAGAATGGCCTTTTGGTTTATAAGGACTCACTTTCCTTTTGATTTCAATTTTGGTGGCTAAAATCTATGTTTTTCACCCACTGCATCCTAGAGAACAACAGGTAAGGTAGGCTTACCTCCTGTCCTTCTTTTTCCCACTGTTTTGCTGTTCATGTATGTTCTGTATGGGATTCCCAATGCAACTATTTTTAAAACTTTTCCTGTTGATTGGAATCCTGTACTTTCCAAACTTAAGCTTTGTTTACATCAGATGTACTGTGGTAATCTGACCCTGAAAGCCTTTTAAGACAGCCCCTGTCTCGCCCCATTTTCTCAGTATTGATGTTGCTAAAAAAAACTTCCCGTAGATAAAGGATCAGGAGAAACAGTAGGATTTTAGCAAGTGTAAAAAGCCTTTTCAATTATAATAACTACTACTACTACTACTACTACTACTTTATTGTATCCCACAGCCAGGTACTTATTTATTTACTTCATTTATACCCTGCCTTTCTCACCTTGCAGGGGACTCGAGGCATCTTTCAAAATCTGGGAAGAATTCAATGCCGTAACATAACATTACAATAAAACCAATATAACCATAAAACATACCCTGTCAACTGTTAAATAATTAAAACATATAAGCAAAAACACATAAGATAATTTATTTATTTTATTTATTTATTTTATTTATTTAAATAAATAAATAAAATAAGATAATGAAAATAAAGTTTTGGCGGTAACCCCGCCCAGACCCCATCAGGGCATAAAAGGCGCCCTGTGCGAACACTTTGCAGTTGCCCGTCGAACCATGCTGGAGAGTGAGAAGTCACCCCTTTTTGAAGCAAGGTGTCGACCTCTTTCAGGATTGGCAAAGAAGGGTTGATATTGACGATGAGACCCGTCAGGGGGAGCTCTTCGAACTCTAACGTACTGTATAGCCATCTTCGACAACCTTGAGCACCTACGCATCTGAGGTGATGAGTCACAAAGCATCAATGAAGTGCGCCAGACGGTCCCCAAACAGTAGATGGGGAGGTCAGTGGGTGGAAGGTAGGGTGGGGTGAGGCTGTATGGCGGTGAGATCTGTACCTGAGAAGGTGACGGTATCGTCCTATGAGGCATCAAACGTGATGTCTGGGCTGGTTGTTGCCTGACGCGTGCCGGGAGCGGGAACGCTGTGGTTGTTGGGACCAGCGTTGCTGCTGTTGATGCGGCTGCAAGCTCGGCAGAGGCCGAAGGGTCTGACGGTATGGATATTGACGGTACGGCTGGCCGTATCTACAGCCGGTATGTTGATACCAGCGTGTCCTCTGCGCCTGAGATTGATTCTCGATACCTCACTTTGCGGCCAACAGTTTGCAGTCTTGATTAGCCTTTAATTTGTTGTTGATGCCGGCATTGAAGAGGCACAGGGCATTAAACGGTAGATCCTCAATAACCTGTCTCGTTGAGGTCGAAAGTCCCGACGATTGCAACCAAGCGTGTCGCCTGATGGCAATGGCATGGGCGATCATTTTGCCAGCGGTGTCACCAGTGTGTTTTGACACTTGGATCTGGTGATGCGCTAGGGAGTTAGGGAGTTTGGGTCGGGATGGTGCTTCATCCATTCCAAGCCTTCGCCATCGGTATGATACCAGGCCTCGATCATTTTTGAGGTGGGCGGTATCGACTATGGGGTTCTCCAGGAGGCCTGGATAAGCTCAAGGATATATGGCAGGAACAGTAGTAACGGGGACGGTGGGGCCTCTAACTGGACCTGTTTAAAGACCGGGTCAGTCACGGCTTTGGAAGTCTGCTTGATTTGCAAACCCAGTGTGCCCCCCATGCGAGCCATTTGGTCGGCAAATGCTCGCATATTGTTGGTCGGCGACAGAGGGTCCACCTCATAAGCATCATGGGTGGTGACTTGTCAATAAGGAAGGGGGCCTTCAAAGGAAAGGAAGTGACAATCCTAAAGGAAATACCCTTGGAGATATTGGAGAGGAGGAAGAGATATGTCTTTCTGACCAACATTCTCAAAAGAAATAACATAAAATTCCGCTGGGAAAAAATTGAAGGAGTAATGACTACCTACAAAGGACGACAGCATTGGCTAAATACAGAATTAAAGGCAAAAGACTTTCTCAGGAAGTACGGTGAAAATTTAAGAGAAGAAGGGACTAAGAACACGTACTATAACAAGAAGGATCATGAAAGGGAAAGAAAAGCAGATAAGGTGATAAATGATCAGAACGAAGAAGAGGAGGAAGGTGAAGAAGAAGAGGTAGAAGAGGAGGAGGAAGAGGAGGAGATAAATGGATCAGAGGAAAAAGAACTGGAAAAAGAACTGGAGGAAGGCCAACTATTGGACTTGGAACTAAAGAACTTA
Organism: Anolis apletophallus; assembly: GCA_030556195.1. Taxonomy (NCBI): domain Eukaryota; kingdom Metazoa; phylum Chordata; class Lepidosauria; order Squamata; family Anolidae; genus Anolis; species Anolis apletophallus. The sequence goes on along the minus strand of JARBWK010000010.1, from coordinate 63,931,498 downwards.
AGAGGAAACTCCCTAGACCAGGGCTGTCCAACTGGCGGCCCTGGGGCCGTATACGGCCCCCAGCCCCTTCCCTACGGCCCCAGCCTACCCTGAAATTTTTTTTTTAAAAATTCGATCTCCGGGGGGTGGGGCTGGGTGACGTCACGCGTGGTGCCAGCGCCGAGACTGACGTCACCCAGCCCCGCCCACTCCCTTCCTCCTCCATCCCGCCTCTCCCCCCGGCGCACCAATCGGGAACGCCGGGGGGGGGGAGAGAGGGAGGGAGAAGGCGGGCCTAAAGGGGAGGAAGGGAAGCGCTTCCCTTCCTCCATAGGCCCACCTCCTCCGTCACCCTCTCCCCCAGCGCTCCGATCGGTGCACCGGGGGAGGCGGGACGGAGGGGAGGCTGGCATGACCCTTTAGCTGGAAGGGCGTAGCTGAGGAGGGCTCTCCTCAGCTTTGCCCTTCCAGCTAAAGGGACACGCCAGCCTCGGAACCTAAGATATGTTAAACAAAAATATTTTGAAGGGGCTAATAAATCAGGAAGACTATTGGCTTGGCAACTCAAGGGAAAAAGAAAAAGAAGTATAATATCAAAAATAAAAATAGGTCAAGAAGAATATAATAAGGATGAGGATATTAGAAAAATATTTGAAAATTTTTATGCAGAATTATATAAAGATGAGAATATAAACCAGGATGAGATAGGAGAATACTTGGGGAAATTGAAACTAGACAAAATAACAGAAGAGGAAAGATAACTGTTAAATAAAGATATATCGAAGGAGGAAATCGAAATGGCAATAAAAGCTGCAAAACCAGGAAAAGCTGCGGGCCCAGACAGCTACCCAGCGGAGTACTACAAGTTGTATAGGGAAGAGACAATGGACATCCTTGAAAAGCTATTTAATGGAATATTAGAAAAAGGAGTTATACCTGAGACATGGAAGGAATCAAATATAGTATTAATTGGTAAGACAGGGAAAGATGCCACAAGCCCAGCAAATTATAGGCCCATTTCGCTGCTGAATTCAGATTATAAAATATTCTCTTCAATAATTGTGGAGAGACTAAAAGGATTTCTGGGTGTTTAGATCAAGAAAGACCAGAACGGATTTTTACCTAATAGACACTTAAAGAACAACATTGGGATAATATTAGATACAATCAAATATTATGATAAAAACATAAATAAAGAAGTCGCTCTGGTGTTTGTTGATGCCGAAAAGGCCTTTGATAAAGTAAGCTGGAAATACCTAGGAATACTTTTAGAAGAGCTGGACTTGGGGCATCAAGTAAAAAATGTTTTTCAAGCAATTTATTCAGAACAAAGTGCAAGAGTTATTGTTAATCAGAAAAAAACGGAAAGAATAAAAATATATAAAGGCGTAAGACAGGGGTGCCCACTGTCCCCACTATTGTTTATTTTGGCATTGGAAATATTATTAGAAAACATCAGGAAAGACGATATGATCAAAGGAATACATATTAAAAAGGAAAAGATTAAAATACAAGCTTTTGCCGATGATCTGGTGCAGATCCTAGAAAACCCTAAAGAATCAATCCTGCATTGGCTAAGGAAAATAGAAAAAATTGGGAAAATTGCTGGATTTAAAATTAATAAAGACAAAACCCAGATATTAACGAAAAATATGGGGAAAAAAGATATACAAGACTTACAAGAAAAATCAGGGATTAAAACAACCAACAAAGTAAAATATTTAGGGGTTTATTTAACCCAGAAGAATTCCCAATTGTTTAAAAATAATTATGAAACAAAATGGAGAGAGATAAATAGAGAACTGGAAACATGGAAAAAACTGAACTTGTCCCTACTAGGCAGAATTGCTGCGATTAAGATGATGACCCTTCCCAAGATGAACTTCTTATTCTCGACACTCCCAATTATTAAGAAAGATAATCAGTTTGATGTATGGGGAAGAGACATAACGAGGTTCATCTGGGGGGTGGGGGGACCAAGAGTAAGGTTGAAATATCTTCAAGACTCAAAAGAAAGAGGAGGACTTGGGGTCCCAAACTTCTGTCTTTATTATGAAGCAAACTGTCTGGCATGGACAAGGGAATGGTGCAAGCTAGAGAACAACAGGCTGCTAAACTTAGAGGGGTTTGACTTAAAGCTAGGTTTCCACGCATATATGGTATACAACAAAATAAAAATAGATGCAAACTTTCGCAACCATTACATCAGGGGTGCATTGATAAAAGTATGGGCAAAATATTATAAAAAAGTATATACAAAAATGCCAATGTGGGTTTCCACAAAGGAAGCTTTTCAAATTAGGCAAATTGACGATACAAAATGGGTAACATACAAAGAACTCCTCAGGTAGGATGGACGAGAATATGCATTGAAAATGAAACAACAACTTATGACAAAACATCTAGAAATGAATTGGTTCCCATATCTCCAAATTAAAGAAATATTCAAAAAAAAATAAAGAAATTGGATTTGAAAATCAAAGTAATGAATTGGATGAAATACTATTAGGAGCAGATCACAAATTGGTGGGAAAATATATAAAGTGATATTAAAGTGGGAAAATGAAAAAGATCAATATAAAGACCATTTACGTAAATGGTCAAGAAATATTGGATATAAAATAAAGATGGAGACATGGAAATCAATATGGAAGAACAACATAAATATATCTTACTGTGAACAATATAAAGAAAATTGGGTTAAGATACTGTTCCGGTGGTACTTAGCCCTGGAAAGATTGGCTAAGATATATAAAAATTCCAGCCCGAATTGCTGGAACTGCAATGGGAGAAACGGCACCTTTCTCCATCTCTGGTGGCTATGCCCCAAAGCAGAGAAGTACTGGAAAATGATCAAAAAAGAAATTGAAAAAGTTCTTAATAAAGATCTGAATGGGAAACCAGATGAGTTATTATTAGGGATACTTGACCCCAAACTAAGTAAGATAGAAAAAGAGACATTCTTAATAACTAGTACAGCAGCAAAAATGCTGTATGCAAAATATTGGAAATCCAAGAGCAAACCCACAAAAGAAGAATGGATAATAAAGATTATAGAAAATATACAAATGGAAGAATTAACTGAAAGGCTAAGAGAAAAAGAAAGAAATATAACAGCTAACAAGGATAGATGGAATTTGATTAAACAATACTGTAAAGTAGAGTACAATATAGAGTTGAAATTCGAATGGTAATTACAGAAAGAAATTAAATAAAAGAAAGAAATTTAAGTTTAAGTATATATAAGGATTTATGAATATCCCTCTTTTATGTTCTTAGGTAATAATGGAAAAACTTGATCTAAATGAAGAAAGATTCTGGATGGAATATATGACTCATTAATATCTTCCTACCCTAAAAGCAAGACAGATATGTGTTACCTCCCGAACCTATCTCTTTTAACCTGTACACTGTATACTGTATATTCATGTTTTCACATCTTGTACCTTTTCTCCCCCCCCCCCCGATCCCTACCTCCTTTCCCTCCCCCCCCCTTTCCCCTCATGTTCTTTGTTTCACGGTTTTGGATGGGTGTGTGTATGTGTGGCTGTATGACGTGACGGAGTTCTCTGCACATGTTATTTTTATGGAAACTTAATAAACATTCTTTATTTTTAAAAAATTAAAAAAAATACCGAGGGACAATACCAAACCCGAATGGAAGGATTCTTGTGGCTCATTTTCTCCTTCTTCGGACTCAGATTGGGCAGTCGGGGAGGGAGACAAAGAAGGTGGTGGAGGTGGCGGTGGGCGAGGAGAAGACGGTGTCGGCAGTTGTCGCCCGGGCCAAACGCACTGTCTGCCTCCCTTTTTTCCGGGGTAGTCATCACCGGGAAGATCTCCTGACTGGCAGGGATCACATTCGGTGGAGGTTGCTGGTGAACCTGCACCACAGTATCGACCGATACCCCTGGAGAGTCAAGAGGTTCCTGAGGGGTGTATTCGGCTGGCTGGTCTGCCTGGGAGAGTTGTGCCAAAGGAGATGGCTGAGCCGGTGGGATCAGAGAAGACCACGCCGATGAGGTGGCCAATGAGGTGGTTGTAATAATTCTCAACGAAGTCGAGGAGAAAGATTGTGGCACTGTTCTCTTCTTCGGTGGTGGCTGTGATGAGGTTGGCGGCGGTAGGGACTTTCCTGGTGTTGGCGGAACCGCAAGCAATGTCGCCTTCACTCGGCGGGATTCTTCATGCGCTCTTTTGAATGCAATGCACACAGCAGCAGAAGGTGGCAATGTAGCCGCAGCCGACCTCGTGAAGCGAGTCAAGCGAGCGGAAGCCATTGAGCTCGCAGTGGACAAGTGTTGTGCCTGCACAGTTTATGTCGTCACCGTGCAAAGCTGCTTGGATTGTCTCGTCTGCCTTAAAGACTTCGATACTGTCGACATCGTCGAGTGAGGTCTTGGTGGTGGTTTCTTTTCCGCCTAAGTCAAGCACACCAAAGAAGCCGGAGCTGCCGAGGTAGACACCAAGGACAGATCTGCTGAGGATGGACCTGCTGAGGTCGACGCCAAGGGACGAGCAGTCAACATCGATGATGAAGGGGCCAAGGATTGCTGGTACAAAAGATATCTTAGCCAATGAGACTGATTTTTACGGGATTGGGGTGTCAGCGCCTGGCAATGACGCCAAGAAGCGGAGATATGAGCCTCGCCGAGGCAAAGGAGGCACTTGGAGTGCTTATCCAAGTCAGGGATCTTCCGAGAACACTGCGTACAGTGTTTAACACGAGTTGCTGTCATAGCGAGGAAATTCTGATGCGAGCCTTGCGGTGGAAAAAAAGGAATTGTGGGGCGCCTTTTATGCCCTGCTGGGGACTGGGCAGGGTTACTGCTAGAACTTGAAAAGTTTAAACTTGGGAAGTTTCCATGGGGCCTGCGCAGACGCAGTCACTCCACATGTGTGCATTCACAGAGACCACAAAAAGAAAAGAAACATATTTATTTATCTTATTTATTTTGCACCTTTCTCTACCCCAAGGGGGACTCAAGGGGACTTACATGTGATACCTTTACAGTGCCGTAAAACATACAATGTTTACTTAAAATAACTTGGATTAAAAATAAATATATATTAACATAGTTAAAATACGTTCCAGTGTTAAAACACGCCATCCAGGGATCAGTGTCTAAGGCCATTCCGTAATCAATTGCACATATTAAAATCTTGAGTTTATACTTGGTAATTAGTCCATTGTCCCCGAAGGGTCTCACGGTGTCTTATACATGGAACAAGGTGCCTAAAAACAACATAAAATGAAAACAATTTAAGAATGCAATTAAATAAAACATATAAACATGAAACAACAACTAACACTCAATTAAAAGCAGCACTCATTACCAATGGGGCAAGTGACCAAACTGGGAATGGGAGAAGTGCAGTGCTGTAACCATAGGAAGAGGGCATGGGATAAATTGCGAGGCTGCATAACAGTTTTAATACAATACTTCAATGTCAGAGACTTTGTTTACTAAGTTATATATGTTAGTTAAAGCTTATATGTGCATTTTGTGAAGGAATCTGAATATGCCTGTATAGAAAATATTGCTTCTTTAATTCCTCAAATTTTAATTGTATTTTGGAATAAGTCTAATAAACATGGTTTTTCTTTCAGAAAGGTGTGCTTCCTAAGCTACCGCACCACAGAAAAAGTAAGGTAATGATCGCCACTAAAACTAAAAGGTTAAATTTATGTATTTTATTTATTTCCGGTATTTCTACCCCGTTTCTTCTCCACCTCTGAGGGGGACTCAGGACAGCTTACATTTGGCAGCAATTCGATGCCATTACATATTAACAAGTAAAATACACTAACCATTAAAATACATAAAACATTAATTAAAAGTACATGAAGCATTAATTAAACAATAAAGCTGTATCCTCACCTGTGTCGCCTTACCAGTTCATTTCAGCCAAAGTGCTAATTTATGTCTGCTGTCCGAAAGCCTGGTCCCAGAACCATGATTTCAATTTCTTCCTGAAAGCCAGGGGGGAATGGGGCCGATCATATCTCCTTTGGAAGCGCGTTCCACAGGCGGGGGGCCATGGCCGAGAAGGCCCTGTTTCTCGTCCCCGCCAGCTGCGTTTGCAATGTTGGCAGGAGTGAGAGCAGGGCCTCCCTGGATGATCTTAAGTTACGAGGTGGGACGTAGAGGTAGATGCGTTCGGACAAGTAAGCTGGGCCAGAACCGTATACCTCATGTATTGACTGGCGAATCTACAATATGACCATAGGAGAAATTCTGTTGTCATGTCTAATTAGTGTTGACTTCCCAGGCATGCCTTTTTACTACATAAACCTTACATGTATTATTTTCTCATATTGCCTCCATTAAACCTCCTCTTTCTTAGCAGTGTTGTAGTATTAGATGTATATACCAAATTATACATAAAAATTGATTCCTTGTATATTTCTTACAATTGCTTTCCAATTAATCCTTTCTCTTTTCATGTGTCAGCATATGTAATATCCTAATACAGTTAGCCCTTCACGTATGTGAGTTTAACTTTTGCAAATCTGATTATTTACAGGTTTGATTAATATGGTAAATATAGGAATCTCAAGGTCCTTCAGTGAAACTTTGTGATCAGCTTCTGGCAAAAGTTGACCCCAATGTTGCGCTGGAGGACCTAGAGATTCCCAGAGATACATTATCTCATGAAATCGGCAAAAGTTCAAACCACAAATATGGAGGGAGAACTGTATTTCACATAATCACTGACAGATCAGGCTTACCTTCTCTTTGATCTAAGTGTTGCTACAGAGAAACCAGTAGGTCCTCTGTACTTCTTCCCCCACATTATGTTTATGAGGTGATTTTGAATTGCATGATTATTATGACTGACAAGACTTTTCTCCAGTCTTTTGTGTCATCAATTCATGAAGACATACTTACTTAGGCAATCTCTCATTGTCCAAGTATGATATTACAAGTGGCGGTGAATATATAGGCGACTGTGGAGCCCTATTCTTGATCCGCATATTCTTTCACAGTGAGGGCATTGGTTTCTAGGTGGAAGGTGATCCCAGTCAGGGTTGGCTTGACATGCCTTCCCCTTGACATGTTTCGCCCTTTCACTCTCCATTAGTGCCTCTTCAAATGCCACAACACTGCTGGTCACAGCTGACCTCCAGTGAGAGCGCTCAAGGGCCAGGGCTTGCCAGTTCTCGGTGTCTCTGCCATAGTTTTTAAGGTTAGCTTTGAGCCCATCTTTAAATCTCTTTTCCTGTCGACCAACATTCCATTTTCCATTCTTGAGTCGGAAGTATAGTAACTGCTTTGGGAAGCAGTGATTGGGCAACGTGGCCAGTCCAGTGGAGCTGACGGCATAGGACCATTGCTTCAGGGCTCGTGGTCTTTGCTTCTTCCAGCACACTGACATTTATCTACCTGTCTTCCCAAAAGATTTGCAGGATTTTTTGGGGGCAACGCTGATGGAATCATTCCAGGAGTTAAGTATGACGTCCATGTTTCACAGGCATACAACAGAGTTGGGAGGACAATAGCTTTATAAAAATCACCTTGGTATCCCTATGGATGGCCCAATCCGCAAACACTCGCTGCGTCATTCAGAAAAATGTTGTACTTGCAGAGCTCATTGAACCTCGAGGAAACCAAAGTGCTCTTCCAGCAGTCACCAGCCTTGGCAGCCATCTCCCCACAAAAGGCAACATTGATACTGAAATACAACACCACCTGAGCTCTGCAAGTGCAGCGTAAAGACATATCTGTGACTGAGGAGAGGAAATAAACCTAGGAGAAGCCTTTTGCAAGTGAAAGTCCCTACTCTGTGAAAACATACCCAGTGTGCATTGCTAGTTCCAGTGTCTTCTTTCACTCATAATTATTTGTGTATTTTCTTACTCTCCCCCCCCCCAGATTTTTCTTTTCTTTACACAGAATATTGGAATGGAGAAAAATAGTTTTGCAGCATCTTCTAATTGGTAGCAATAGGAGCTCTCTTGTTCGGAAAGATTCGAAAACTTGCATTTTCTATTAACAACTTTTATGATTGTCGCAATAGAAGAAGCTTGTGAAAATGTTGGAGTTCTGCCATTATTTTTAGCTAAACAGTACAGCTTAAAGAATACAGTGGAATCACTTATGCCTTCTTTCATTTCATAGGGAAAGGCTCCAGTTCATCAGGCACCTCAGATCCAGTCATCAGGTGAGGAAAAACTTTGGTATACATGAATGGGGGGTGGATGGATAAATTGATAGATGGGTGGTTTGAACATTATCTAGATGGACATATGTACACATTGGCAGCCAGCCCCATAATGAGTACTTCAATAACTTCAGTAGGTCTATGTCCCTGGAAAGGACTAAACATGAGAAAATCAATCTGGAGGTGTCAAGAAGGGCATCTGTTTCCCCAGATTTGCTAAACAGGTACCATGTGTACTCACATATAAGTAGAGGAAAATCTTTGGGGCCAAATGAATGGATTTTGATATGATCCATGCATAAGTTAAAGGTTGTTCCTCAGAGACAGGGAAATTCCAGCATAACCTCAAGGACCAGCTATCCCTAACTGTTGCCATTATTTTCCCTCCCAGGCAAAATCATGTCCAGTTCCAAACTGAAGATAGTAGAATGGCTCAATGCTTCTTTTAAGTTCAGACAGAATAGATTGAGTTCTAACCTTTTATCACTCAGAAAAGGTTCTCTTTTTTGCTAAAAGATAGAATTCTTATATTAATCTGTGGGTAATTCAACCCAAATTTTATGGCCATTTTTGACTAAAATTTCTAGAGTTAATAGATTGTATGGGTATATACAGTATTTTTAGAAAGTTGTTATGCAGTGCTGGAGTGGAGGCTTAAAAGGTGAATCATGGCTTCTGGGGGGTCTTCTGAAAAGCAGGGCTTTTTGTTAACAGGCAAAATGTTTGTATCCGGCACAACAATCTTTGAGGTTGTGTAGAGTTCTGCAATAACCAGCTCCCCTGTGACAATCCACCGCCATCTGGTGAAAGCTGAGAGCTTAATAATAGAGTTGTGTTTAACTGAGCTTTATAGAAGCTCTCCAGAATCAGTTATGTAGTCTTCATTGTAGTCCAACAGCGTGTTTAGATCTCTGCCAACAGCTGCTCCCCAATTTTTCTCATTTCCCTAAGGCTGCTTCACTATCCATCTCTTCTTCTACAGACAATGCCTCAACACAAATTAATCCTTCCGACTGCCCAATAGTCAAACGTGTTTCTGCCCCAAAACCAGGTAGATTTGCAGTTTATTATGACGCAAACTCACAGCATCCAGCAGGAGCGATATACTTGCATGGAAAAGGGGGTCACTTTTCTTGACTATAGAATAAAAATACATTAGATCAGCAGCAAGATACCACAACCACACTTCTGAAGAGGCTATTCTCTGCCTTTTGAGTGCAGATAGCAAAGTGAGCCTGTGGTGGCTCCTGGCATATAGGTCAGGGAGATTTGGGAAGGGGTATACATGAAAGAGTTTTGGTGGAAGGCTTGTGGATGGTACAGGACTTCAGGAGTATATGGTGATCTCACTATGTCTATGATGATCCTATGCCTTTCTCTTACTCTGCAGATAAGTGCAGGTACACAAGGATCATCATGGGCTGCCAAAAAGGATCCTTACTAGTTAAAACATGCTAACAAGTTCTCTTCCCCTGATTTCTACCCTAGAAATCAGGGAAGAGAGACTTATTCAAAAATGTGGTCAAACAACACTAAGCCAATAAGATTTGGCTGCTCCCACAGCAAGTCATTCACAAAATAGATGGTTTTTTTTGGCTAGAAATGAGATTGTTTGGACCACATTTTTTGGACTGATTTGGAGCACATTTTAAACTTGGCAAACTGTTTTTAAATATATATTTATTATCATTTTATGTAATTGTGTATTTTATTGGTGTTTTTATATTGTTGGAAGCCGCCCTGAGTCTCTCTTTCGAGGTCGAGAATAAGACGGGTTACAAATGTTCTAAATAAATAGATAGATGCTATGTATGTTGACAGTCTGGACCAGGCTACAGCATCAACAGCACCTGGATTCCATCAGGGGATGCTGATATTCTGTTGCAACAACCATCTGGATCCAAAGGTATTATGGTTGCAGCAGAAGAAGAGCCACTAGATAGGGCTTGTGAGACAACTGCTTCCCAATCTGTTGACAGTCTGTTTTCTGACTCAATCCCAACAGCCACCTCTGGTGATAATCTAGTACACAACAACTTCTTCATCCCAATCCCTTTCAATAATAATTTCCTTACTAATTAAAACCTGCTAACAAGTTATCTTCCCCTGATTTCTACCTAGATGTTATCTATGCTGAAGGTCTGGACCAGGCCACAGCATCAACAGCACCTGGATCACCATCAGGGGATGCTGATATTCTGTTGCAACAACCATCTGGATCCAAAGGTATTATGGTTGCAGCAGAAGAAGACCCACCCAGACTAGATAGGGCTTGGGAGACAACTGCTTCCCAATCTGTTGACAGCCTGTTTTCTGACTCAGTCCCAGCAACCACCTCTAGTGAGAATCTAGTACACAACAACTTCTTCATCCCAATCCCTTTCAATAGCCAAAGCCCTAGATTTGCGACCTAGCATAATACTGCAATATTTCCCAGTAGCCATACCTGGTGGAACAAGCAAGAGCCTGTTGGAACCCTTTCTTCAAAGAATCACACTGGAGATGTCTCATAATTGAATAGCATCACACACCCTGTGATGTGTAGTGGGCTTTGACTGATGCCTGCTGTGTTGATATGATTTTCATTTGAATTTGATGCTCCCGAGGGAGCAAAAGAGGATGGCATAGCAAAACAGTACCTTGCTCCAATATGTTATGTGAATAGCAGGTGGAATAGGAACATCTCTCGGTACAGACGGTGTATTACTTGTCTGTAACTTCAGAGCTAAAGTAGACCTTGGGGAACTATTAGTTATTCCCATGGAAGCCCCCCCCCCCCCCCACAGAGGCCCAGATGAACCATTACTTCACCCCCAAACGTGGGGGTCTGCAGGCTTCATGTTACAATTTGCCCCAAATTGTGTATAAATACTTGCTCTATGTTCTTGTATTCTATCCCTTTCCTCCAGCATCAAACCAAAGAATTGGCATCCCAAGACGCCTGCGCAGAACACCAAAACAATTCTTGAATAACACAAACATGCAGATGAAGCTCGAGATCATAAAGAATCAACTGGATGACCTAAAGAAAGACCTGGATTTATCTGATCTGAAGCAACAAATGAGTGACATTTACCAGCATACTCTGCCACTGAAAACATCAGTAGAGAAGATCATGAAAACTCTAGGCATTGAAGAGCCACAATTATAAGGAAATATGCTTCCCTTACCACCTTTTCTTTAAAAACAGCTAACTCTTGCATGAACCTCAAGTGAAAGATAGTTGTGTTGTTCGGTATGCACTCTGGACTCACATTATATCACTATAACACTTTAAGTGCCATAATGACCTTCTGTGGAATTCTGGAATTTGTAGTTTAGTGAGGCACAAGAGCTCTGGCTGAGAATTCTGAAGGCCCTTCCCTAAACGCCAGATCCCAGAATTCCCTAAAAGGTTGCCATTGCAATTAAAGTTGAGTAACAATCTAATATGATAGGACCCTATGTGTCTCCTTTAAAAATCAGCACTTGAGCCATTATTAGGTAACTAATGGAATGGAGCCCCTGGTGGCGCAGAGGTTTAAACCATTTAACTGCTGAACTTGCTGTCCGGGGAGCGCCATGAGCTCCCGCTGTTAGCCCTAGCTTCTGCCAACCTACCAGTTTGAAAACATGCAAATGTGAGTAGATCAATAAGTACCACTCCGGTGGGAAGGTTACGGCACTCCATGCAATCGTGCTGGCCACATGACCTAGGAGTTGTCTACAGACAACGCCGGCTGTTCGGCTTAAAAATGGAGATGAGCACCAATCCCCAGAATTGGACACAACTGGACTTAATGCCAGGGGAAAGTTTTACCTTTACTAATGGAAGGAAAGTGTCATGGCCAGCAGTCTGTCTGGCCTCGCTCAGCTACTACTGGGGCGGGGGGCAGGCTTTCAGCAGAAACGGAGACTCCTCACTATATTCAGTAAGCTTTGAGAAAGGTACTTTGATTGCGCTTTTCCTGCATGGCAGAAGGTTAGACTAGAGGGTCCATGTGGTCTCTCCCAATCTATGATTCTAAGGGTTAACCATACCCCATCCTTTGAAACAAGAAAAGCATCACAGGCTTCAGTAATTAGAGGTAGGGGCTAGATGAAACGAGCTCCAGCTGAGATCACTAAATAAAAAAGACTCTGTGGAGTGGTTCTGGGGAGCAGACAACATTGCTTTCGGATTCCAGATGCTTGCTCTTTTACTCTTTGGTCTGTATTCCTGATTTATTTGCTTTTGACTTCTGGATCTTGCTATTTTGGCTGAATGTTCAAGGACTTAAGAATTTGGATTTCTATATTAAAGAACTCTGGTCTTTGGCTTATCTCTTGTTTGTTTAAACCTCAGCACTGATATTGAGACTCATTTCATGACAGAGAGGATCCTATTGGCTGTATAAGGAGGATACTGAAATAAAGAGCAACACTCAAAAAACCGGGATATTCCAGACAAGAATCAATCAGGCCCAGCTAACACCTCCCAACAAAGGACCTCCTGGCAGCAACCAGCCAGGCTTTAAAGCTGTGAGGGCATTAAATTCTAATCAAGGTGGCCAATTGCAACATTCACACTTGCCTCAAGCAGACAGGAGTTCATTCTACCCTGGATATTCCAGAGATACATGTATAAACCCCACTGCTAATTCAATGCTGCATGGAACTCATACAAAGGGGAAAGACAGTGCTGTTCTTCCATGTGTGAACCATATGTGGTAGATCTACTATGCAGCTCTTAGTACAATTGGTCCCCCATACCCATACATTGTGCATCCACAGGTTCAACCAACCACAGCTTGAAAATATTGATTATGCTGAGCACTAAACCGATATGTAGGCATACCCTACTATAACTCCCCACAATTTCACAGATTGTCATGCCATCTTCAGTAATTGTCCAGAGGATACCAAAGGCCCACAGAATTGGGAAATGACGTAGAAACCCATTTTGGAGAAATGTTGATCTCTTTACCATCTTTATACTTGTTTTCATGCAGATATTGTTTCATTCTTCCTTGTCTTTAGTTATATTTTAAAGCTGTTCTCAGGAGTATTGCACTGCAACTAAATAGCTGGATCATATAGTATTTGACCACTGATTGTGTCGCAACACAGACACCTTAAAGGGCCAGACCAAGCAGTCTTTAAAGTAGAGTTTATTCAAAAAGATAACAAAGTCCCCAAAACACTTAGTACTTCAGTGCAATAGATAAAATAACTCAAAAATAGAGACCAATTGGTCCAAAAACTTCAAAGTGCAGAAAACCCGGGTTAAATTGGCAGAAGATCCACCTTATTCCCAAAACAATAAAACAAGGAAAAAGGTACACAAAAAAACAGTCATCAAAAGGAAGGAATACGAAGAGCGAAGCATCAAATGGAGTCCAAAGTCATCACACGGGAAAGCAGCCAATGGGTAGCTTCTGGCATCAGCAGAAGCGAAGCGTCGGAAGCGAATCCAGTCTGGGTTGGGAAGGGAGAAGTCAGCGATGTCAAAGTAACAAACCAGGTCATACACGAAGCAGGCAACAGGAAATCGGAATGTATCACAGTAAACCATGCCAAACGCGGAATGGGCAGCAGCAGGTCCACAGAGAGTCCACATGAATCCGGAATCACAGCACAAGACATGGGCACCAGTAGCACCTTGCCAACTGCAAAGTGCTTCAAGCCTCAGCCCTCCTTTTATTTACAAATCTTCAGAGCTTGAATGAGCCAACACCCTCTCATTAACTTCCACACCTGTGACCACAGCTTCATATGAAGCTCTTTGCCTCCCTCTCCAATCCCTCCATCTCCTGTCAAGACTTAACTCTCCCCAAGATACAGTTTGATCCTCTGAACTCCAGTTCTCATCCCCAGTAAACCCTACAAAAGTATCATTGATTGTGGGTTCTTCACAGATATCTTGCACTTCCCTCACTTTAGTCCAGTCCATGCTGCCAGACCCATCCTCCGAATCCCCATCCCCACTTTCCATAACAACCTCATCATCAGACCCCTCATCCCCAGAAAAGCCCTCAAACGATTCCTCATCTGTAGGCTCTGTAAGTATCTGCCGAATCCTCTTCCGTTGTTGCTCATCATTTGATCCCTGCTCCTGAGTAACCCGTTTGCCTTTCCTCACGACAACACCCTTGTTTGCAGTGTTTGCAGCATTACTCAGAGGCTCTACTACAACAGATTGATTCAGATTGCTAACTCAGATTAGAAGATGCAGAGATGGATGACTAGGCTTTGCAGTTTTAAAGCCTTCCAAAAACGAGGTAATTTTGTTCCTGTTAATTACTGTGCAAAGGTGCTAATGCCCAATAAAATCAAGTGACATAAAAATACGTACTGGATTTAAAACTTTGTTAGGTTAGCCTTAACTTTCAGTTATAAACCATATAGATTTTAGTAATCTTTGTGATTATGGGAAAGTTTACTCAAGGAAAAAGACAATGGAATTGGCACCGACTCTATTTTGTCTAGCTTTGATGTCTGAATGTGACACAAAATGACCATAAGGGAATCACTACTTCATCTCAGAGCACATGAAAGACGACCAGGGATGCACAGAATGACTCAAAATCAACCCCATAAGGTGCTCAATAAGATATCATTGACTGTAACAAAATTCAAGAAATTACTGAAAGAATCAGGATTTTTGGAGGCAAGAATAATTACAGATTTATTTGCTTCTGCAAAACTGATTTGTTACATCAGCTTAGGAACATTTGTTTCTATAGCATTCACAAATGAATGATGTGACTAACAGCCTGTTTTTAGAAAATGTGAAAGACATCATAAACTAGTTACTAATTTTTTTCTTTGACAGATTCTCTTATGTCTTCGATCCCACTTTTTAATTTCAGACCACCTGCTCCACATTTTATCAGTGGAGCCTATGAACTTCTTAGTGCATCTGAGGAAGTAGAGTGCATGCCACAAAAATGCACACAGAAATCTGTTAATCTTAAATGCATCAGAAGGTCCTTTTCCCTCCCCTTCTAATTCTGAAATATGACTAATATGACTCTCTAAATATTGCTGATTACTATATTTTAATGTGGAGAATTATTTAGAGAATGTGTTGATCAAACCTTGCTGGAGCAGCTTAAATAAACATTTATAAACATTTTGCTGATTTAAATCATGATGCAGAATCCCTCAGGGTGCTGATTTTAGAGGTTGCCACACCCCCTCTAATTTGGATTTGGGTACTAAGTTATTACAGCGTGAATCCTTTGGGATTTTTACCCTTAAAACTGTTCAACCTAAGGGTCTAAATGACACCATATAGCTCCTTAACACTTTCATCACCTGCTATACCTGTGCTGGGCCCCTTTAATTGCTTTACTTCATATACTAGTTGTTAGAACCTGATATTCGGGGCCTGGAGTTTGGCGCCCGAAATCCAGATCCCTGACAGACACAACAGCTGATAAGGAACCTACCAAATCTTGAGCGTAGGAAGTAGCGGCCCGCAGCCTTGGCGGGAATGGCTGCGCGGGAACTGGGAGAAAGCAGGAATGTACTATTTTAAATGCTGGAGGAGTGTATATAAGGAGGAAGGGAAATGGCGGGATTCACTCTTGGTTTTGTATGCATTAGTAGTACTGTAGTAAAGTTCCCAGTGTTCCCAGATCATGGTCTGTATAGTCATTTGGAAGCAGTTGCAGTTAGCTGACACTAGTTCCTACCTGCTGGCTATGTGCTTGCTACAGAATCAAACAATTGCACAGCACTGTTTAGGAGAACCTGTTGTAAGTATCTATGCCTCTTTTGTTATTTATGCCTTACATGTTAGCAATATATGGAAATATTTATCCCTTTTGGGACATGTTCTTATGTTCTTATGACATGTTCTAGCTACCTGTATATATCCCTTTTAGTTCCACTTCTTCATTGTATCCTCATACTTATCCACCCGAGGAGGATTTGATATTTTGGAGAACTTGATGTCCACTTCATTGTACTCTTTATATTTTCTCCACCTGAGGAAGATGTTGGACAGTCGAAACTCTACGTGGATATCCTCTTGCAAAGGACTGGAAGCTCCACTCAGTAGTATCTTTACAGAAAATAAGGGATCTTATGCCCTTAGGAGAAGTCTGCTTTACAGCAAGAAAGACTCTACTTTTGCGATTGGAGTAAAAATCACTGTATATATAACAGTTTTTTGTTCCTTGTACATCGCTCAATGCTGTATTATATAAGTTGGATATACGTTTAATATTGTATAATATAAGCTATAAAAATTATCTTTATGATTTATGTACTATGGCTTATAGTGGATTTGTTTTTTTAAGGTTGAATAGCTCAGTACAAGTGCCTGTTGTTTGGGGAAGAACAATGGAAATGTGTCCTGGAAAATATTTAAACTGCTAAATATTAGTGAAAGGAAAAGTTATTATAAGACGGGCCAAACTAAAAATACCTGTGAGGAAAAATTGAAGGGTCTCGTTTCCAGAATAAAGGGGAAAGATAATAATAATAATAATACTTTATATACCACTCTATCTAGGGGGCAAAGTCGTGTCTGCACACTGTCTGGGCTGAGCTAGCACTGGTCACTCTTGAAGATTTGTTGAAACCACCAAGTTTTCAAGATAGATCTAAGGAATTAAATAAGACTATCCTCATGATTGAACAATTATAATAAGCATAGCAAGAGTAGTGAACTGTTCCTGGGGAGTGGGGTAAATGATGTAAAAAGGGATACAGGATGATGAAGAAAACAAAAGGAATACTTTTGAGAACCTTGTATAAGATTAACAAGACTCTGAGTTATAGTCAGTCTATTTGCATTGGTTTGGCCTATATAATAGATGGATAAACCCGAGACTATGATTAAACGCTCAAGCATACTGAGGTATAAATATTCAATAGTATTCCTGTACATTTGTATTATGTAAAGATAATTCAAGGGTGGTTCACAGGTGGGAATGGGGAGGTTGCGGCACTGGAAAAATAATACTTGTATATTGATTGTTGAATTTCAAAGATTGTATGTTTCTATGTATGTGTGTGTGTGTATGTGTGTATACACACACACACACACAAAGTGCTTTGCTTTTGGAAATTCTTGATGTTTCTATGAGAAAAACTTGAGTATTCTACAAATCAATATTTCTTCATGCATTTATTGAAGAGAGAGAGTAAGTCTGCTCAAATCGGAAAGCACAGAAGTATTAGTTTAACAGAAGGATTGCCACAGTAATGCAGAGACCATATTGGATGCTAGTGTATCAGCTGGAGAAAAATTGGAGCAAAAGAAGACCAGATACACCGTCCTATGAGAATCCTTGGTTGTCAGGGGTTGGCCGTGACATGTTGTGGAAGGCCCAGTGCAAGATCCCATCAAAGGTATTCTGGAATATGACAGAGAAAAAGAAAGGCGTTTCTGCTTTTCTACTTGTTCATAAACAGAAAAAAGGCAATTTATGAGAACAAATGATATTACTAAGGGGGTTTTTCCCTATATCAGGAGCAACTTGAGAAACTGCAAGTCGTTTCTGGTGTGAAGGAATTGGCCATCTGCAAGGATGTTGCCCAGGGGAGCCCAGATGTTTTATAATCCTGTGGGATGCTTCTCTCATGTCCCCGCATGAGAAACTGGAGCTGACAGACAGGAGCTCACCCCACTCCCTGGATTTGAACCACTGGCCTTTCGGTCAACAGTCCTGCCGGCACAAGAACTTTAACCCATTGTGCCATCAGGGGCTCCAATTGAAGGTATGTTGCTGTGTTTTATGTCATAAAATCTCAAGAATGTTATTACCTCCCCTAAGAGAGAATCCAGCTCATCTTTGTTCAGAACAGGTTCAGTCCCAATTGATTCTTCCATCACCTAAGATTCAAAATACTATGTTAGAGCACTATCCTATGTACGAGTATTTACGAGACCTGCTACATTCAAAGTGTCTATTATATTAAATTCAATGCAGTGAAAATGCTGGCAAGTGGAATGAACTAGAAGTTTTATATGTAGCTTACTATTATTAAGGAACATCATGTGCAATGTTTTCCAAAACAGTCGTGTTCAGGACCTTATATGTTCAATCTGAATATACTGTACTTTGCTTTTACAAGGTCTGGTTGGTTTTTCTGATCAAGTCCTGATTGGCGGTATTACAGTGAGATCACTAAGAATGTATCTCCGACATAGAGCATTTGTAAAAAGATGTTTAAAAATCCAGTAGATGAGTAGAAAATCCTATTGGTTTTCATGCAGAACTTTTTCACAAAAGTATAATCATTCTTCCAGCCGCAGATACCACCTACATCCAAAATGTCACAATTATGGTGACAGTTTCTACCATCATATTTGACACCATCATGGGTTAAGTGTACTTGGGTTCTCTCTTTTTCACTTCTTCTCAAAGGCTGCAAACGGGAGCTGGGAAATATGGAGGTGCCACACCATCTCCTTAGCTGCAAGAGGAGGTAACTCTGGATGTTCAAGGTGCTTTTTGTACTCAGTGGGGAGGAAGATAAACTTCCAGCTCCAACATAAATTCTTTCTTTCCCTGGGATAAGCAGAGCATGCTCAGCTGCATCCCTTCAACCAATCAGTGACACAGAGGACAGAGCTGCCCTAATGATCACCCTGGTGGTTGTTGTGCACCTGGAATATTTATTATTTATTTATCACATTTTTATACCGCCCCTCTCAGCCCGAAGGCAACTCGGGGGGTTTACATAAGGCAGTCTCTGCCCTCCAAACAATAACCATATAACACAACAATTAGCAATTAAAACATACAATTACAGTCTCAGCGTCACGCTGAAATCACTTTCCGTCACATCGTCATCATTCCATATATCTAATTAAACCGTTATATTTCATCAGCAAATGCCTGCTCAAACAGCCAGGTCTTGACTTTCTTGCAAAATGTCAGGAGGGAGGGGGCCGATCTGATGTCACTAGGGAAGGTGTTCCAAAGCCGAGGAGCCACCACTGAAAAGGTCCTGTCTCTTGTCCCTGCCAATCACGCCTGCGAAGAAGGCGGGATGGAGAGCAGGGCCTCTCCGGACGATCTTAAACATCTCGATGGTTCATAGGGAGAGATGCGTTCAGACAGGTAAGTTGGACCAGAACCGTTTAGGGCTTTAAAGGCTAAAGCCAGCACTTTAAATTGTGCCCGGTAGCAAACTGGCAGCCATGTAGAGAGCATTGCAGTAATCTATACAGGATGTAACCAGAGCGTGGACCAATGTGGCCAAGTCAGACTTCCCAAGGTACGTGCGCAGCTGGCGCACAAGTTTTAACTGTGCAAATGCTCCCCTGGTCACCGCTGAAACCTGGGGTTCCAGGCTCAGCGATGAGTCCAGGATTACACCCAAACTGCAAACCTGCATTTTCAGGGGGAGTGTAACCCCGTCTAACACAGGCTGTAACCCTATGCCCTGTTTGGCCTCTCGACTGACCAGGAGTGTCTCTGTCTTGTCTGGATTCAATTTCAATTTGTTAGCCCTCATCCAGTCCAACACAGCGGCCAAGCACCGGTCCAGGACCTGAACAGCCTCCTTAGTAGTAGGTGGGAAGGAGTGACAGAGTTGGACATCCTCTGTGTACAGATGACACCGCACTCCGAAACTCCGGATGACCTCCCCCAGCGGCTTCATATAGATGTTAAACAACATGGGAGATAGTATTGAACCCTGAGGAACCCCACAAGACAATGGTTGTGAGGTTGAACAGGTGTCTCTCAATAACACCTTCTGAGATCGGCCCTCCACTGCCACTGCAAGACAGTACCTCCAAGGCCCATTCCCACGAGGCGTTTCAGAAGGATACCGTGGTCAACAGTATTGAAGGCTGCTGAGAGGTCCAGCAGAACCAACAGGGACACACTCCCCCTGTCCAGATCCTGGCGTAGGTCATCCACTAAGGCGACCAAGGCTGTCTCGGTACCATGCCCCGGCCTAAAACCAGACTGTGCCGGATCCAAATAACCCGTGTCTTCCAAGAGTACCTGGAGTTGTGAGGCCACCACACGTTCCAGGACTTTGCCCAAAAAGGGAAGATTGGAAACAGGTTGATAGTTGACGAATTGAGTGGGGTCCAGTGATGGTTACTTCAACAGCGGTTTTATAACAGCTTGTTTTAAGCTGGCTGGAATGTTGCTTTCCCGAAGGGAGGCATTAACCACCACCTTAACCCACTCGGCCAATCCCCCTCTGGCCTCCTTTAGAAGCTCAAGAGTCCTCAAACCTGGTCCAAGATATTGGGTCCCAAACTCACTGTACTGTTACAGTACTATAATCCACTTTACCTGCTATGGTAACATCCTATGGGACCTGTAGTTTAAAGAGCATTTAGACCAGGCCTGCACAACCTGCATCCCTCCAGCTGCTTTGGCCTCTAACTCCCAGAATTCCTGGTTATTGGATAAGCTGGCTGGGGCTTCTGGGATTTGAGGCCAAAAAAGCTGGAGATTGTGAAGGCCTGAAATATACTATTCAACCAGAGAGCTTTTGACATTTGTGAAAGTACCAACTCAGAAACAGGGGCGGTCCTACCGGTAGGCAAAGGACGCCGCTGCGTGGGGTGCCATCTGGAGGGCAAGGCGAGGAAGGGCGCCTCAGGCGGTGTGCAGACCCTTCTTGTCTCTCACGCCATGAAGCAAGCGTGCGCGTGTCGCCTTGCTCTGCCAGGGGACTGGCTCGCTCTCGCGCGCACGCTCTCTTCTCCTCTCTTCTCCGCTCGGCCTCAGCTCCTCTCTCCAGCCATTTTAGGTGACTGAATGGATAGGTAGTGCGGCTTAGGCTCCGCCCACTTCGGTCAGCCCAGCAGTAAGGAAAGCTTCAGCCTCCCTCCGCCCGCTTGGCTGGTTGCGACCTCAAAAGGTGGGGGCGGAGGCACAGCCGGCTCGTGCTTGTCACTCAAAACGGGTCAAGGGAGGAGAGGTTAATAGCGCGTGCCTGCCTGCCGGGCGCCAAAATAATGTTTTTTTTTGGGGGCGCCAAAATAATGTTCGCTTACCATTTAAAATTACCCTAGACCGCCCCTGCTCAGAAATTCCACAAGATATTACTATGGTAGTTAAAATGGAATGTAAGAACCTACTGCTGCTGTTGCGATTAGTAGTAGTAGTAGTAGTAGTAGTAGTAGCAGTAGCAGTAGTAGCTCGATTTTTCTCCAAGACTGGGATCCAACGTGGCAAACAGTATCTAACAGTCAAGTTGAAGAAAACTTGGGAATCACTAACACATTGCAGTTGAATCTTCCCAAGGTCACCTGATTTAATTTTTGCCTACTGGCCTTGATAAAACTGGAAAGATTATAGAACCTCTGACCTTCACAGATAAAAGTGCTGGAGTAGTGTTTGCAGCTCCTTCCAAGTCGTTGGTTGCAGAGTTGCCAGAGCAGGATTTGCAGACCAAGATTCCACTGGAATAGAATAAAAGAAAGCTCTGAAACACACTTAGTAGGCATAGGTCTGTATTTCATAAATTATGAATAAATCTGGATAGATCTCCTTCTTCAACAAGAGGTTGAGGACATTCATGCCATAATGTTTTCTCTTCCATCTTTAAAATGGCAACTGAAGATTCTGCTGAGCTGCTCCTCTTCTTGATACTTTCCTGTAGTTAACTCATCTCTGATACTAGATGTATGTTTGAATGTACTTTTAAATGTCCTTAGTAATGTTATTACTAAGTAAGTTTGCATCCCAGTCTACATGTACATTGCCCTTGGGAGCTGCACAATTCAAATGAGCGAAATTTGTACAAAACACTCTTGCTCACAAGCACTTCTTTCCTGTGATGCTTGTCCCACATGAAATGTGGATAATGAAAAATGCTTTGGCTATTACATACCTTAAACTGCATCAAATAACCATTTGAGGAAATAAGGATATCTTTGGTCTTTTTGGGTATAATCATCAATACCTGATTTTATCTGCATGGGAAGGAAAGTGGCAAGGCCAGTGGAAAGCCCTGAAACATCTATTGCAGTAAGTCATGTCGCCTTCTTTCCTGCAAACACCACACTTGTCGCCAATGGTCAGTTTCTACAAAAAGGAAAGTTGGAGTCAGTTTATACTGTAGAAAGAATGGTCTTTTCTCCTCACAGAGTCATTCTGGAATGTATGTGTTTTCTTTCTGATATGATGACTGTTCCCCTGTAATTACTTAGATCTCTAACCTATTTGATCCTTAATACATAAACATTCAAACCTGAATAAATAAGGAAGAGCAAAATACAATTTAAATAATAAAAACTGGCAGAAGATGATCCAGCCTCTCTCATTTTTGTCATTGTTATGTGCCTTCAAGTTGTTTCTGACGTACTGCTACTCAAAGGTAAGGCAATGATGGAGCTTTCTTGGCAAGATTTATTCAGAGTAACTTTGTCTCCCTCTGAGGCTGAGAGAATGACTTGCCCAAGGTCACCCAATGGGTTTCCATGGCTGAGCAGGGATTTGAATCCTGGTCTCCAAAGCCATAGTCCAATGCTCGGACGAATGCACCACACTGGTTCTCCTTCATCTACCGTGTTTCCCCGAAAGTATGACACCCCCGATTGTAAGACGTATTGGGGGTGTCAGAGGGGTCGGCTTATATAAGCCGTACCCGAAAGTAAGACGTACCTCGGGCGGCATGGCGTGGCTGGCTTGGCTGGGCCCGGAACCCTCCTCCTCTTCCGCCTCTTCTTTCCAGCGGCGCCGTCCATCCTCCTCTTCCTCCCAGCAGCGCCTTCTCCCTCTCGCCGGTTCCGTCCCCTCCCTTCGGTGAAGGGAGGAGGGGCGGAGCCGCCGGGCGAGAGGGAGAAGGCTCCGCCGGAGTCCCGCCCGCACGGCGGCTCAGGCGTCTTTCCCGCCGCCGCCCCGCTCGTCCGCGCTCCAAACGGGAGCCGGGCGGTGGCGAAAGCGCTTGAGTCGCCCTGGGGCGGGACTTCAGCGGCGCCTTCTCCCTCTCGCCGGATCCACCCCCCCTTCACTGAAGGGAGGGGCGGATCCGGCGAGAGGAGAAGGCGCCGAGATCCCGCCCGCGGCGGCCAGGCGCTCGCCGCCGCCCGGCTCGCCCGCCGCGTTAGCGGGCAAGCCGGGCGGCGCGAGCGCCTGGCCGCCGTGCGGGCGGGACTTCTGGCGGCGCCTCCTCCCTCTCGCCGGCGGCAGCTCCGCCCCTCTTCCCTTCAGTGAAGGGAGGGGGCGGATCCGGCGAGAGGGAGAGCGCCGCTGAAGTCCCACCCCAGGGCGACTCAGGCTTTCGCGCCGCCCGGCTCCCGCTTGGAGCGCGGACGGCGGGCGGCGGCGGGGAAAGATGCCTGAGCTGCCGTGTGGGTGGGACTTCCGGCGGCGCCGTCTCCCTCTCGCCGGCGGTGGCTCCGCCCCTCCTCCCTTCACTGAAGGGAGGGGGCGGAACCGGCGAGAGGGAGAAGGCGCTGCTGGGAGGAAGAGGAGGATGGAAGGCGCCGCTGGAAAGAAGAGGAGGAAGAGGAGGAGGATTCCGGGCCCAGCCAAGCCAGCCACGCCATGCCGCCCGCGGTAAGTCTTACTTTGCTTACTTACGGGGTACCGTCGGCTAATGTAAGCCGCACTCGAAAGTAAGCCGTAGTGGGGATTTTGGGGGTCAAAAGAAAGTAAGACGCTGTCTTACTTTCGGGGAAACACGGTATTTAGTTCTTAATAAATGCAGGTAATAGTACGGACTAGGGATGTGTGAAACAGCACAGAATCTGTTCTGTTTTCGATGTGTTTTCACACATGCACACACTTCTGTTTTTGGGAAGATTCTTCCCGAAATGGAAATGGGACTCAGGGTTTCTCCTGGAATCTTCCCAAAAACAGAACGGGAGGCACTCAACATTCAAAATGAAAATAAAACCAACATAGAATGGATTTGCACACCTCTAGTCCACACCACATTGTGAATTAAATTTAAAACAGGTGCTGTTTTACCATTTGCCTGGCATTTGAAAGCTGCAGCACAAGATTTAATTATTAGTTACATTTACAGGTAGTCTCTGAGTTACAAACATCCAACTTACAAAAAATTCATAGTTAAGAACAGGGTTGAGACAACAGGAAGTGAGAAAAATCTAGGAAGGGAAAATCACTCCTGATTTATCATGGAGAAAAGGTGTCTCTACTGAAGCTTTCTCACCAATCCTGCATAGAGCCCCCGGTGGCGCAGTGTGTTAAACCCTTATGCCAGCAGGACTAAAGACTGACAGGTTGCAGGTTTGAATCCAGGAGAGCGTAAATAAGCTCCCTCTGCCAGCTCCAGTTCCCCATGTGGGGACATGAGAGAAACCTCCCAAAAGGATGGTAAAACATCAAAAACATCTGGGCCTCCCCTGGGCAACGTCCTTGCAGACGGCCAATTCTCTCACACCAGAAGCGACTTGCAGTTTCTCAAGTCGCTCCTGACAGGGAAAAAAAACAAAAACAAAACCCAAAACAATTCTTATTTCCGGAGCAGGCCACATTTTTCCAAGTCCACTTCTCACAGGGATAGAAAGTGAGATGAAATATTTTGAATATTTTGCAAAGACAGCAAAACAAACACCACTGGGGTGTTAACCATTTCCTATGCTTTGTAACTTGTGGACTGCCTGCATATCCTGTTTTCTTCCAATAAGTCCACTGACCTAAAGCTCACTGAAGCATGTGAAATAGTCCACAAGATGGTTAATACTGACCAGTTGTTTCTCATTTCCCACATGTTGTACAGCTGGCAGTACAGTCACCGGCATTGGAGATGAGGAAGGCAGTGGTTGCCTCAAAGAGGTGCACACAGGTTCTTTGATAAGTACTCTCCGCCCATCATCTGTTGTCCTCTGCACATATACAGGACCCTAATCAGGTATAAGAAGTAAGTATCATTTTTATTCCAGAAATTCTCATTTTTTTGCTTTCCATGTGTGTTGAACCTCAACTTCCTTAATTCCTGGCCATTGTCTACACTAAATGGAAACTGAAGTTGTTATTATTTCAATTATTTATACCCCTCTCCACCCCCGAGGGGGGATTCAGTTCACATACAGCCAGATTTTAGAGGGCTTTCTCTTACTTCCACCCACTTTCAAAGATACATCTGCTGAAGACACAGAAAAGAACCTTCTCAATAGTAGCTGCTGGCTCTGGAACTATCTGGCATAGGATACTATATTTATTTATTGAAATATTTATATCCCATAGGTCTCATAGCAGTTTAAAATAAAACAAAAAAATTAAGAGTTTCTCAGTTTAAAACACACGATTTTAAACTGGAAAAAACAATTTGAAATAATATAACCATAAAATGTTTGTAAAAGGTAAAGGAAAAGGTTTTCCCTTGACATTAAGCCTAGTCATGTCCGACTCTGGGGGGTGGTGCCCATCTCCATTTCTAAGCCGAAGAGCCAGCATTGTCCATGGATGCCTCCAAGGTTATGTGGCTGGCATGACTGCGTGGAGTGCCATTACCTTCCCACTGGAGCAGTACCTGTTGATCTCACATTTCATGTTTTTGAACTGCTAGATTGGCAAAAGCTGGAGCTAACATCCCGCTCCCCGGATTAGAACCACCAACCTTTCGGTCAGCAAGTTCAGCAGATCAGTGGTTTAACCTGCAGTGCCACCATAAAATCAGGGTTGCCCAAAGGCCGGATTTTAACCAAGTACTGAAATTATTCCTATGTTGGCACCAATCGGGCCTCCAGAGGGAGGGAATTTCACAACAGGGATGCCACCATGTCCTTCCACAATATGTTTCTCCTTTTGGCGGGACACAGAGAAGGACATTTCTGCTAGATCTTAATACTCAGGCAGGTGAATACAAAGAATTGGCCCACTCCTTGCTCTTCTTTTATCAGCAGATAAAAGACCTTGTGACGTGAACAAGCATTTGGTGATTTTGTAGCTATGCAGAAAAATCTTTAATGGGTATGTGTGTACTTTATTGTTGTTATTCTTCTCATGGGTTTAAATGGTTTTAAAGTACTTCTGTTTTAATATAATAGCTTATTTAACTGTTTTTAAACCTTTATCACTAATTTTTAATTCACATTCTTTGTTGTGAGCCATCTTGCATCCCATTTAGGAGAAAGATGGATTCGCTCAATCCATCAGTCCGTTTGGAAGACAAAATGCTGACAACCACCGTTCTAGTCCCTATTTGGTAGCAATGTAAATAATACCCAAAGTGACATTGTATTTGTTTCATCTGTTTGTCTGTGGTGCAAAATTAAAAACGTTGCTTTAACAATAAGAGCAGCATTTCTACACTTGAGGGAAGTAGGTTAACTTGTTGGAGGAAGTATAGGACAATATGGCCCATACAGTACCATAGCCAGGATTTTGATTCTGGGGAGGGGGGCTGAATCTGAGTGAGAGAAGATCTACCCTAGCACACCTTTTGTATCGTTATCCCAATACCCGCATGCATATGGGATATACTGAACATAGTGATCAGATCATGATAGGAATACACATAACAGTTTAAATAATGTACCACTAAGGCCTTCTCATGGACCACCCCTCAAGACCCACCTTCCCCCCGGCTACGACCCTGAGCCTATATAGTTCCATCCTCCAACACCTAATTCCCTGTTCTCCAACACTACTGTCTTTAATACCTGGGGCCAGCTCTGAAAAGTGTGTCTTGTCTCCTACCTGAGCTAGCCATTGGGAAAGATGCATGGACGAGGTAGAATCCCTTTGGACCTACTCCAAAAAGAGCAGTATGAAGATACAGTGCATTACTGGCTTCTGAGATTATACCTGAGTTTCAGAAAGTGGCTTTCTGTTGCTTTCTTCTTCCTTATTCCTGTCTTGCTTCACCTTCCCAGGTGAGCATGAATTGCACCTCCATGTCCCACTGCTCCAAAACAGAAAGACACATGAAGCAAGAGGGAGGAATAAAAAAAGGTAAGCAAAGGTACGTGGAAGTCAAAAATTTCCTTTTGAGGAAAAATGGCATATTTCTTTAGCAGCATTGATCTAATAATGGAAAGCAGTTACATCCAGATTACAGTTCTCTTTTTACATGAAGCCTTGTAGAAAATGAATAAGGGGAAGGAGAGAGAATAGTTGTTTCCTCCGCTCCTTTCTAGACTTTTGTTCTGTACTGTTCTGTTAGTTCTTGGCAGCAGTGGTGTGAGTTGGGTTGGCATGTGTGCTACAAAGGTAAGTAGTGAGAACTTTGGTTATATTTGGGAACTACATCCCTGCTCACAAAGCTGGTGTAGATACCTAGCATATTCTAGCTATTTAGGAAGTCCTTGATTACACAAGCCAACAAGTATTGACCTAAAATTATATCTGATGAAAAATACTTGTCTTCATCAGATATAATTTTAGGTCATTCTTATAGAGTTTTTTGTGCTGAATTCAGATCTGTGTTAATTTTTTCTCTATCACTTGTAGTTTTTGCGACGAGGCTAATGAAATAATAAATGCATTTAGACACTGATATCCATAGTATCTAACTGATATCAGTGCATAAATACATTAATTATTTGATTAGCCTTATTGCAAAAACTACACGTGATAGAGAAAAAATAAACACAGATCTGAATTCACTGCAAAAAAACTCTATAAGAATTATCTAAAATCATATCTGATGAAAAATACAATTAACAACATATTTTAAAACATCCTAAGAATTATATAAAATAGGTGTCTGAGTTACATTTTATATGTTTAATAGATGGCAGTGGAGATGTATTATAGAATTCCTGAAGTCAGCTCCAAAGAACGGCTGTGAGGTTCCTCCAAGCAGACGAAAAGGACAATCGTGGTGGTGGAAGGAGAAATCTAGCAGCATCTTTCAAACGAACTGGATTCCTTCAGCATTTCTTTTTGTGGATGTTATTCCACTTCTTCAGAGAAAGATTAATACTGTACTGATAGTATTCAAGTATTAAAATGCATTTATATGTTGTGGAGTCGAATCATAATATTATAGGACATAGAAAGATACAAATTGTGACTTCAGCTTCAAGGAATAATAAAATACAACCCCTTTACCACCAGATTCAGTATCCAGAGTTTCATTTACTCACACAACAAAACACATCTCACCTAGAATGATTGCAAGCCTCTCTAGGTCTTCCATTGTGATTTTATGGTATGTTTCCAACCCAAGTATAGTCAAAATGTGGGGGTTGCTATTATCTGTGGTTCTAGGTGTCCAAGTTTTGTTTGTGCCTTGGAACATATCTCCCACAGGTATGGTGTTGTAATTTATAAGATGATAAAACTTTTTCAAGTAGCTGTTCTTTGAACAGGTTGAAAGAAAGCAATAAATCTGCTTTCATTTTACAGTTTCATTGGCATCAAGGACTCCTCTGATGATAAATATTTTATTACAGTATACTTGTGAGAACCTGCACATTAATGTAATGTATATAGTGTGTCAAGAAACCATTATCTCTGTTCATTCCTCCCTGAGTGGATTGGAATTTGTCAAAATGTTTTAATTTGGCCGTTTGTCTTTGCAATATTGCTTTGTTGTTGTTTTTCTTCTTTGTTCTAGAACTCCTACTTGTAACTTAGGCCCCTTCCACACAGCTGTATAAATTCCCACATTTTCATCTCTGAACTGAAATATATGGCAGTGTGGACTCAGATAACCCACTTTAAAGCAGATATTGTGGGTTATTCTGTCTTGATATTCTGGGTTATATGGCTGCGTGGAAGGGCCCTCAGAAGCTGTAGACCAGTGGTTCCCAAAGTGGGCGGTACCACCCCCTGGTGGGCAGTGGGGCAATCTAGGGGGATGCTGGAAGGCTCAGGAGAATTTGGGGGGCCCTGAACTGCTGTAAGGGGGGGTGGGGGCGGTGACGTGAGCCAGGTGACAGGCTACCTTCCATCTGTCTCTCTCTTCTTCCCTCCTCCTGCTCCCTCCTCCTCCTCTCGCTAAGCAAGGGATAATAATAATAATACCTTTTGGGTTCCCTTCCAACTGGTTGAATCTTGTAACAATAATAACAATGTCCTTCAACATATTTAGTGGAACGTGGATTCAGTGCAGTAACCAATTTATTAACAAAAAAAGAAACCGATTGCAAAATAGTCAATCGCGATGATTTGAGATTACTGCTGATGAAAATAGAGCCGAGGATTACTAGATTGGTAGCACATACCAGGTTCATCCTTCTCATTAAGATGATTTCGAATGTTTTAACTTTTTTTGTATTACCTTTCTATTCTAATTTCAATAAATAGTTTCATAATTTCAAACTTCAATGTTTCTAATTTACAACTTTTTAAAATTATATTTTAGGAAAAAGGTGGAAATATTAATACATATATCTTTCTGTTTAATTGCTATTTAAAAATTAAAAAAATTAATTTTAGGAAAAGGGGAAATATTCGGTGAGTAAATTTTTTTTTTCTGGAAATTTTTTTTTTTTTTCTGGGGGCAGTAGGCCAAAAAAGTTTGGGAATCACTGCTGTAGACTGGCATTCGTTAGTAGAATTGCTGTTACCTGGGAATCTCTGTCAGTGGTGGTACAAGGCAGGCAAGGTGGAAGGCCTTGGGACATCCATCACAGCAGATCAGCTCCCCACCGTCTCTGCAGACAGCACATTCATCATCATTCTTCTGGCCCAGCAAATTGAGAGAGAGGAACCAAAGCAGAAAGAAATCTCAGTTTTGAGCCAGATTCTCTGGATGTGGCTGCAGATGGTGTTGCTGAAGCTACTTTCACCCATTGGCCAGGCTAGGAATGTCTGCTATTAGCATAACTTTTAAAGCATTTACAATTACAATTTAATAAGCTTAAAGGGTATAATTCAATTTATACAAAAGGGAGGTGGGAAGTTTGGGGAAGGAAGAGGTTAATCAATTGGAAGCGTTCATATATGTCTCATCAAAGCTCTGAAAAATTACTTTTTGAATTACAACCCACAAAATTCCCCCCAGCTATCATATTCTAGCCTCAATCATATTGACACAGCTGATGCAGTTGGATTACATGGTTACTGAAAAATCTGCAGTGGCTATGGCATTTTGATAGCTATACAGTACTCCAAAAAAGTAACTCTGTACAGCAGCTCTAAGTCCTCTGGCAAGTTTCCCTTTAGTTCCCTAGTTATTGCTGGACTGCAAATCCCAGCAGCCTTAGCTAACATACCTAATGGTGAGGAAAGAATGAAACAGCATTTCTGTTTAGCTTAGAAATGTTTGGGGGAATTCCATCTTGGTTTAAGTTCTACCAAGGAAAGACATTTTTTCTGGTGAAACTCTTTTGTCACAGGTAAATCTGACACCAGTTTAAGGAACTGCAGAAATACGGGACTTTCCATGTGAGGCAGACTAAATGTCAAGGCACCAATATCATAACACAAGGAATGGAATTAAACATGACCTTTGTTCTACTCATCTGAGGAGAATCTACCATTCTTGTGACAAACATTTAGGATCTCACTTAGCTTTGCCCAATGTGACACTACACACTTGTTTCACAAGAAACTGTCGTGTTGCTCCCTTTCCATCTCTTACCTTTTTAAAAAACCCATAATATTGACAGTACACATTTCCACTGCTTAATCCGCTTCTTTTTTGTTGGAAATAGCAACCTTCTCAATCCTTCACTAGTTATTTGGTTACTGTATTGCATATGTTTGTACTGGTTTACAATTTTACCTTAACTCTTTGCAGTAGGAGGGGCTGTAGAACATATGATCAGAACTGGGCTTATTCGGGGCTCAGACTCCATTTTAATACAGTTCAGCTTAGAGACTTCAGTAGAAACAGGTGTATGCTTTTAAGAAGTTAGTTGAAACTGACTGCAAAGACTCTATTAGACTCTCAGAACAGAGAGATGCTCTGGACTATGGACGATTGATTCTAAGAATTATGTCCTCTGTTACACAGATAAACTACTTCAAATCCTATATGTAAATGGATTGATAAACAAAATTCCTGTATGCTGAATACATGAAGTTTGTGAGTAAACCAATTATGCTATTTTAAAGAAGACTGCTTATTTTTGTCTTTTGGGAGCATGATTTAAAGGCAAATATATTTGAAGGGATAATAGATGTTCTGGGGCAACTAAAATAACACTTCTGAAAATTTGCTGAATATATATATATATATATATAGAGAGAGAGAGAGAGAGAGAGAGAGAGAGAGAGAGAGAGAGAGAGCAAGCATTGGCATATCTTTGTCCCTAACCGTTCAAAGATATATTTAGGATATCGGTTTAAAAGCTGAGAAACCTAATTGCCTTGTGTGAATGACATGATTTTTTAAAAAAGAGGTTACAGTATCATTTTCAAAAAGGTTATGACTTCTAATAGAGTCATCCCTTCCCAAAGATCATAAAATCTCCAAAGGGCTATGGAGATTTCTATTTTCCAAAACTTTTCCTGTATTTTTCAGTCTCATATAAATTCTAGATCATGTGAAAATGCTAATTGTTCAAACCTGTTCAACTCCAAGGTGACAATGTATTTGCAGTTAAACTGTAGAAACCTAGGTTCACATTGTCTCACAGCCATGAAACTCACTTTGTATCATTTGCCCTCAGCTTGACCACTTTCACAGATAGGGACCATCATGTGTATACCATCTGAATTCCATTTAGGAAAGATGGAGCACAAATGCGATAAAGTGTAAATTAAATATGATTGTTTGATGTGTGAACAATTTTCATAATATGAAGACAAAAGAAAACACACACACAAACTGAGAGAGTGGAGCTGTGAGAACCTTGTGATGGAGAGGGAAAAAATATTCTCATTACCTGTTGAGTTGCTGAATCTTCAGCCTGAAAAGTTAGCATGTGGCATCCATCTGGCAGGTTTGTTTTTTGGTGTCCATTCTGCAAAGTCAAGTCAACTTTATTTATACCCTGTCCCATCTCCCCTTGGGGACTCAGGGCAGCTTGCAAAAGCAAAGATAAAATAATAAAGTATTGTAGAAAAGGGTTGGCAACTATGGCCTTCCACATATGTTTGGTCAACAACTCCCTTTTGCTGTCCCTAGCAAAGCCTGTGATGAAAGATGATAGGACCGGCAGTACCATCATCTAGAGGACTACACTTGCCAAACATTACAGTAAAGGACAAATCCCCTGAACACAACAGGACCTATTTCCAAGTAAGCACGCACAAGTTATGTTCTTGACTATTGGTCAAAGAGTGTCCTTGTCCTTGTGTGTTTCTATAACTAGGGTCCTTTCACATTACACAGCCTTAGCACTATGATTCTACTTTAGCTGCTATGGCTCCATCCTATGGAATTCTGAATGTTCCAGTTCAAAATTTTAAGTCTGGTGAAATGCAGTGCCTCACCAGACTACACATTTCAGGATTGTATAAGACATAGTCATGGAAGTTAAAATGAAATTATAGTGCTGCAGTTCACTTACATAGCCAGGGACCTGGGATTCTTTGGCTTTCACACTCAGCTTCATTTCACAACCTTTATTCCTCTCTCCAGGGTCTTCCAATTTGCTTGATGCATAAAATTGACTACTGACTTTGATACATTTCTTTGTATCACCTGAAAACAACAAGATTATATACTGTCTGTATGCCATCAGAAATGGAATTTTAAAGTAGTCCCTGTTATAATAGATTTCTTGTACTTTAGTTATTGCGGGGAAACTAAACAAAAAGTTCATTCTCACCATATGTCAAACTGCTGTACGCTAAATAGTGCAGAACAATAATATATAGGCGAAGAAAAGGATAACCAGAATGGTCAAGAAGCTGGAACATCTTTCCTATAGGGAAAAGTAACACTATGGGGAACTGTTTAGTTTAGAAAAAGGGGGTAAGTGAAGAGCAACATGATGGAGGTGTATAAAATGATGCATGGTGTGGAGATTGTAAACAGCAAAAACATTTTTCTACTCTTATAACATTAAACTTTTGATGATTAGTGGAGAACACACAGGGCATGTAAAAGGAAATACATTTTACCTCACATACAGTCACTACCTCCAAGTTACCTATAGACTTGTGCCAACTCTATCAATTTCAAGGAATTTGCTTCAGCAAGGAATACTTCACTTTTGTTGCCTTGACAATCAAAAGAGAATCACGGTGGTACAATAATGTGATGTGAAAATGCCCAGTGAAACTTCATTAAAATAAACATGACTGGGATTTCATAAAGCAGAAAACAAGCAAATTCCAAACATACAGCTTGCCTTTATCCATACACGTGTAATAGATAGGATAGAGATGAAGCTGTAGGTAAGTGCAGTACTGTTGTCGGAGGGAGAAGAAGATGTCTATTTATAGAAAGTTACTGTTTCAGGAGCCGCGGTGGCACAAGGGGTTAAACCGTTGAACTGTTGAATCTACTGACTAAAAGTTGACAGTTTGAAGACGTGGGTTGGGATGAGTTCACACTGTTAGCCCTAGCTCCTGCCAAACTAGCAGTTTGAATACGTGCAAATGTGAGTAGCTCTATAGGTATCGTTTTGGCAGGAAGGTAATAAAGGTGCCCATGCAGCCATGCCGACAACACAACCAGGAGGTGTCTATGGACAACAGGCTCCTTGGCTTGGAAATGGAACAAGAGCATCTCCCCATGGCCAGAGCTGAGCACCTCCTCCAGAAAGCTGGACACCAAAGGGGAAGCCTTTACCTTTGTTCTGTGTTTTTGTATGTACTCAGAGTGGAGTACAACATACACAAATAGGCAAATATTCAATGCCTCTAATACAGTGAAATAATAATGTTTGCCTATCTTTGTATGTTGTAATCCACTCCGAGTCCCCTCAAGGAGATAGAGTGGAATATAAATAAAGTGTTGTTGTTATCATTATTGCCAGTTTTAACTGTGAATGCATACATCCAACCATGTTTTAACATGTGTCATGTATTTTTTTACTGTGTTTTTATTGATTGTAATCATTTTTTAACTGCTGTGAGTCGCCCCGAGCCACTTGGAAGGGGCGACCAAGAAATCCAAATAATAAATCATCATCTTCAAATGTTTTTACCTGTTGTGCATCCCCACTGAATACCTGGTAGGCTGAGAGATGATATATTAATAGTATAAGTAAACAAATTAGTACTGAGTCACTTTATTTAAAATCAAATAAATAAAAGACTATACTATACTTACCGGTAAGAAGTGGATAATGTTGAGTCTCAACATTCTCTGATTTCTTCACTGCTTTTGTCCTTGGAAGGGAACCTGTTGATTTCCAAAAAAAAAACATGACAACATTAAAAGCAGGATATGCACCCCCACCCCCCTGCAAACCCAAATGAGTAGTAATTACAGATCCCACTCAGATAACATGTGTTGTGTGGGTTGTTATCAGAAGGCAACACACAACTTATTTACACAAAAATGGAAATGAAATTAAAATATTGAACATTATGTAGCATTTAATATAAGTAAAGTCTTATAAGAAGAAGAAGCATATTATCCTTAATTGAATTTTCTCTGGTGCTTTTGTTTTGTGTGCATGGATGAGGAAAGCTATCGTTTACTCTCTATTCTTCCTCAGCTGAATCCTAGTATCCACATAGAATACAGCAATGCCAAAGAAAGAGTTTTGTACCAAGGTGAGGATCGCCTTTTGCTGGAGACTGAGAGTGGTGAAGAGAGTCCTTTGCTTCCACTGCCTTCCTCTTTCCATGAGGAGGCTTATGTTGCTGAGTCAGTGCCTTGGGACTGGTTGGGAGTTTCCGTGCCTTGCGATGCCTGCTAAGATCCATACCTGAGGGGGTAAACGGAAACCACCAAGATTGCATGGGGATTTTTGGCTATACCTATAGAAACCTTGTCTGTGAAAAATGTAAGGAATACTTATTGAAGTAAATTTTATTATTACTGGATTACTGGTTACATCCTTAGATATACTTTATATACTTTAAAAAGCTAAGGAATTATATTTTGGGTATTTTGTTAAGTTATTTATTAATATATTTACACAATTAGAGTATCTATACCCTGCCCTTCAGCCAAAAAAAAGTTCATAGAGTGTCTTAAAATTTGTGAATTTGATAGTTCCTTGTCCAGAAGCTTACAACCCAAATAAAGCACACAAGGAAAAGAAAGTGATAATAACGAAGGGGGTTAAGTCTAGCATATACTGTCTACTCTTTCCTTCCTCCAGGCCAGGGTTGTTGCAGCAGAGATGGATCTGACATATATAGAATACTCAGGCAGTTATTTTGAAGAGGAGGAAACATCATCCCCGAGTGAGAGTCTTATGACCTTCCAAAAAATGTGAAGTATATATAGGACTGGATCCAGACATATCTATTTGAGCTTCAGTCATGACTTAAGTTATATATAAAGTAAAGGTAAAGGCTTCCCTTGATATTAAGTCTAGTCATGTCGAATTTAGGGGAGTGATTCTCATCTCCAATTCTAAACCGTAGATACCTCCAAAGTCATGTGGCCAGCATGGCCGCATGGAGCACCATTACCTTCCTGTAAAAGCGGTACCTATTGATCTACTCACACTTGTATGTTTTTGAACTGCTAGGTTGGCAGAAGATGGGGATAATGATGGGAGCTCACCCTGCCTCGCAGATTTGAACCACCAACCTTTTGGTCAGCAAATTCAGCAGTTCAACCCACTGCATCACCAGGAGGTCATTATGTTATATATAGTTGATTTTAAATTAAATATCAAATAGTCAGGATCCGGACTTTTAAGTCTCCACTTCTAAACCTATCTTTTATTTATAATTCACCTGTAAATAGGCTGTTGTGCCATAAGAAAATACCTTTAGAAAAGCTGTTTTGAATGTTCTGCAGCTTGGAGTATC
Organism: Anolis apletophallus; assembly: GCA_030556195.1. Lineage (NCBI taxonomy): Eukaryota > Metazoa > Chordata > Lepidosauria > Squamata > Anolidae > Anolis > Anolis apletophallus. The sequence continues at coordinate 63,895,700 of JARBWK010000010.1, read as the reverse complement.
TCTCCATGATGTAATCCTTAAAAACAACCCTCCAGAAGTCCTGGATAGATGCTGAGTCTTGGCTCAACAGCCATGTTAACATGGCGTGAAAAGCTTTGTGACAGCCTTCCTTTTCCTTTAGATGAAGTGTCTCCTTAAAGAAGAAAGAAAAGAAAAAAAAAGAAAGGCAATTGAGACACTACATAGATTTGAATGGACCCTTAGCATATTCCATAGAGATCCACTTGGGAGCATGGTTTAAGATTCAACCCACAGGTTGGTCCTACAGTACACCATGCAAGATCCATCTCTGATTAATTTGATTCAGAACTGCACCATAGAACTTCCATAGAGATCCACTTGGGAGCATGGTTTAAGATTCAACCCACAGGTTGGTCCTACAGTACACCATGCAAGATCCATCTCTGATTAATTTGATTCAGAACTGCACTCAGAGGAAGATGTGTACAGTCAGAAAGAAAGAGAAATGCATGGCCATGAAGAATACTAGCAATGATCATGCTAGTATTCTGTTTGTATGTTGAATGTCTTACATTTACTTTCTTCCTTTTCGCTTGATAATTTATATGTCTTGTCCACCATATGAATGAAATATATTTTTAAAAAATCCTCATAGAGAAATCAAGAGACAGTGCAAAAGTGCAAAATAAAACACATGGAAACTCTAGAAGCAAAACATGGATATGTTGGCTAAATAGGAACTTAAATTTAGAAGTATGTATTCTATACTTCTGTATAGAAAGTATATGGATGCCATAAAAGAAATTGAGATTTACCTGCATTGTCAGCTGAAAAATAAACTAGTTCAGAAAAGCTTTTGCTTCTCACCTGAAACTTCTCTTCAGTGACAACATCATAGTCTGCAAGTCCATGAAGTAATGGAAAGACATCATCCACAGCCATTGAAATCTCTGTGCGATAAAGCTTCAATAATTTCCGCATGTCTCCCTCTCCCAGTGGTCTATTGGAACTAAACATCCTGGGTCAGAGTACAGCATGGTTAGGAGCATTCGTCCACTGCATCCGTTCTTTCCCTTTTGTCATCCAACATTTGCCAACCCGCACCAGACGAAAAAAATCGATATACAAAGGCAGAGAGCCTTCAGAATAAATCTAAGTTCTGTCAAGTACAATATACCAAGGTGCCCCCTAGAATAGGCATGGGCAAAATTTGGCCCTCCAGGTGTTTTGGACCTCAACTCCCTTAATTACTAACAGCCTTGGGCCCTCAGGAAAGAGCTTGAGGCTGTTAGGAATTGTGGGAGTTGAAGTCCAAAACACCTGGAGGGCCAAAGTTTGCCCATGCCTGCCCTAGATGTTATACTTCTCACTTTCAGCTCACCTGTCTCTAAGAATTCAAATATATAAGCAGATATTACGAAAACGTGTTTTCCATCTTGAAACTCACTATTAAGCACCCAGCTTTCATGCATTTTGCTCACTTTATCCTAACAAGGGAAGGGTGTAGCATTCACCTCACCTGCCATAAGTCAGAGAAAATGTTGTATCTGTTTTCTCCACTTTCTTGTGCTTTTTATATTGTTCAGTCCATGCACAAATGTAGGGGTGGAGTAGAATTAAAAAAATTCTTGAGAAAATGGATAGAATCCCAATGGAAATCTTTTGGTTCATCTGAGAGGCTGCCGTTATCTTCAATTATCTGCTTCATTATCTGAAAAAATTGGGAGAGTGCTTCACTCCACCCTGTACCACCTGCACACCATATATGTGACCTTACATGACTGGAAAATAGAAGGGTTGCATTGCATGGGGGAAGCACTGTGTTTCCCTCTTTCCATAGTGTGATGCCATGTCGAATCTCTAGAAAACAGAGGTGATAATAGCCAACCACAGAATCATTCTGAGAAGTCATTCAAGGCAATGTTGTAGTTGATAATTATTGAATTTAAATATAGACACTGCTTCCCTATTTCAGCCCCTCTGCAGGACATTGGCCTGGAAGACAAAACAAGGGCAGGCAGAAGCGAAAGAATCTTGGATGACCCAACAGAACATCTTCCCATCTCTGACAAAAGATAAAGAATTAAATCACCAACATTTTCATCCCTTTTCATGATACTCCAAATGTGCTGCTTAAGGCAGTTGTCTCATTCTATCTAACTTCAGTTTATCCTGGGCAGGCAAATAAATTAATGCTTATTTCCCAATTTTAGATATTGTCTGTCTTCAAGTTAAGAAGTATCCTTTATTTCAGAGTTAAATCCTTTTAATCACAAATAGGAACTGGTTTTTTTTCTTTCTGCATTATATCAAGCAACTCTGGGTAGTGTTGTCGAAGACGTTCGTGGCCAGAATCACTGCGTTGCTGAGTTTCTCAGGCTGTAGCCTTTTAATGATAACAATAACACTGCTAGAGTAACACTTCCATCTTCCAAACTTCAATAAACTTCCCAGAATAATTTTAGAAATGAAACATGCTTGCTGCTATGTAATTGTGTGCGGGTGATAGCTGTTACTTAAAGGATATGAGTTGATTTTCTTTTTGTATACTAACGCTGGAAGAACTGCTACAATTCATGCAAAATAACTGAACCACAACTCCCAGAACATTAGTGGATTAAAAGCACCCAAATTACTCTCGATAGTAGCGGTCAGCAATCCTAGAATGTATGGATTTTCCATATGTATGCATGAGAAGGGTGGGTGGGATGGGGGGGGGGGTATGAGTTTTAAAGGCCATTTTAATGTATTTTGTATATTAATTCTGTTTTTACCACACTGATATTGTTTACTGTAATTGTTTTTTAACTTTTGTATTGCTTTTTAAAAACTGTTTAATGTGGATAGATATTAGCCGCCTTGAGTCCCCATAGGCAGAAAAGTGAGATATAAAGATAATGATGATGATGACACATGCCTTCAAGTTGCCTGACAATGTATGGCAACTCCATGTATTTCATAGAATATTCTCAGGCATAATAGCACAGCCCAACCAGAAATTTCTTTAGTGTCTTGGTTTTTAAGCCAGTTCCTGGGATTATTTGGTGCACTGATTCAAAAACATGCATTGGATACACAGTATCAGCTCTAGTTTCTTAGATATGGTTATCATGATTTTCTATGGGCGAGCAGATGATGAGTGATACATGGCATATGCTCTGTATCTGAAAAACTAGAGTTGATAAAAGGAAAATGAGTACCGTTTTTTGGAACCATCTAGTCAAATATGCCCAGAAACAGGGCTAACATTTGAGGCACCAAAATGTATGTTGGCCGGTGATATCTTTAAGTGTGTAGTTCTTTCCCCACCAAAATGAAACTAGGAAAACATAAGGCATAGAAGCACTGAGGATATACTTATATTTTCCGTGACAATTGTTTAGGTTTGCTCAATGGTGCAATCAATATCATTATGTATGAAAAGAATCTAACAAGATATTTCTATTAATGTTATGAACAGCTTTAATACTATTCTAAGATTCACTGTCTGAATCTTATTGTGAGCATTTTATTCAAAGGTCCATCAAAACTTCAACCTGTTCCAAGAATGGTCTGGTGTTTCAAGTGGGCACATTTGATTTTGTGCATAACACAACAATTTTAAGTAAATTGTTAACCAGTTTCCTTTTGGAAGGCGATTACAAATTCATTTACTTAAAATTATAGTGTTAAATTCAGAGTTATATTTGACCTGACTCCTTTTATAGAGGTAGAGCAGTGAAGGCAGTCCCCAAGTTACAAACATCCGACTTACAAACTATGTAACTTGGGGACTGCCTGTATATTGAATAGGAGTGCACTGGATTGTTAGCTTGCCAACGTGATTAAAAATGATGAAAGCAAGCAGAAATGCAGGGTGTGTTAAAGTTTGTGTTCCCACATCATCTATCCATATGTGAAATGAAACACCAATTAATCATGCTACTTTTGTTTTCTTTGATTTTATTGTGCTTTTTGCAATTTAATCCTATTTTATTTAAATTATACCCCCTCAGTAATGAGTACGGTTTGTTCATTGCATTGTATTTTGTATCTGCTTCTTCCCTTTTTCATCACAGCACAGCCTTGTATCATTTGATGAAGCTTGAATTAATGAGATTCAGAAGAGACAAAATTAAATGTTTTTCATACACAATAAACCAAGGAAATCCACCTCCATAAAATAGGGTACTAGCCACTAGTATGGTTTTAAAAAGGGATGAAGCAAATTCACAGAAGGTAAGGTAATTGAAGGTTATTACTCATAATGGTTAAGTATTACCACCATACTGTATATGCCTTTGATCGCCAGCGACTAACTAGCAAATAAGACAGGTGTTACTTGCTACTTTCTCGGAGACATCTAGCTAGCCACTGCAGGAAACAGATGGCCATTTGGCATGATCCAGTAGAGATCTTACGTTCTGTAATATTTCCCCATTCAACTTGATACATTCTTATAATCCATAACATTCTTACACATTGGATTAGCTTCACCACATACCCTCTTGTAATGTATATGTGCTATGCCCAATCCGACACATATATTCCTTTATGTGTAAAGTATTAAATCTATAATTGTATAAAGACTTTAATATACACAGACAGATGTAAAATAAGACTTGTGTAAAAACGGGCTGACAATTCACATAAATTGACAACTATTTGTGAATTAAAACAATGGAAAGTGGCATTTTTCTATCTAGAGAATTTAATTCGTATTTATATGCTTACAAGTGACCTGCTTGTAGTGTAGCGGTTTATTATCAATTTGTATCAATATAGGTGGTCTGATTTACAGATGTAGTTTTCAGTTAACAATTTTTTTCAGTGCATGCATATGTGCAAAATATATTCTGAATATGGTCATGGACTTCGTTGTATCTAGGCAATACCTCTAAATCAGATGAAAAGATATAGGAATAAAGCAGTATTCCTTTGTTTGATGTAAATCCTTGTGAATGAAATCATATTCTTGGTCCTTAACAATTTAAAGACAATACCCAAATACAAATATCCCTGGGGAAAGAAGAACAATTTACTTTTCTGTTCCTTGTGCCTTAAAACTAAGCTACAATTCAGCTAAAAACTCCCAGATCGAAATACACATATACCCCCACCAAAAATCCAGCTTTAGGACTCCTATCACTATCAATGCAGGACTGCTATATAGTCTATAGAGCTGTGCATTCGGAAAAAGGTATCACTGCTCTCTCTTGAATCAGTGAAAATATAAGCCTGTGTGAATTCCTAGATCTCTGGCAAGTTTCAATCCTCTTTGAGGTAGCATTACAGCAATTCTGCCTGGGAATATCTATAGGCATGACAACAACAAGTCACACAGTAGAGGGATATGTGTGCAGGCTAAAACATATATAATATGGCTGGATTTAAAATTACGATAGAAACCCTAATGAATAATGGGAAAATATAAACATGGGATGTTTTGCTTTGCTTTGAACTGGAAAAAAAACTGTACTATACATAATCTATGTAGACATGTAGTGTTTTCTAGAATGTAACGTTTGCTTCCAGTATCATTCACATTGTTACCCTATTGCTATGTCTTTCCACTACTACAAACACAACAGAACATTTGGAATTAATAGTTGTTTATGAGGGTTTTTTTTTTAATTAAAAAACCCCTCTAAAACAGAGCTGGGTAATTGTGAAAAGTTAGGGGCACTTTAGTCCCCTAAACCTTGGAGGGCTTTGTTTTTTTGGGGGGGTGTGGGAGGGAGGCCCCTCTTGGGCCTTAGTTTGCAGAGGAGATTGGAAGACTGAGGACACAAACACAAAAAGAATGCCTTGCAATTCTCTAGAAGGCATTTGAGGCAAAAGTCATCTGAGGACCACAAAATGATCATGGGGGCTACATTAACCCCATGGACTGCATTTTGCCCATCCCTACTCTAAAATAATGTCTTATGCAATTCCATCATATGCCATGTTCAGTGCATAATATCTGTTCAACTCTCAAATGTTTACAATTACAAATTCTACTTTTCCACATAACTTCTCACCACCATATAATATTTAATTGCTAAGAATGCAGAAAATATACAGAGCTGTCATCACATTTATATCTAAAGTTGTTGTTTAAATTCCCTGACCATTCTTTCCTTCTGAAACAAACCAATGTTATCTCACAAAGCTCATCCTCATAATTGTAATGGTCTCTTAGCAACCATGCCCCCCAGGACATGCAAAGTAATCCATTTTCCTTCGCCTACTACCAGGACCTAGTCCTCATGCAGAACCCTTCCAAACTGCAGTGAAATAACTGGATTGTACATGTTTTGTCTCTTAAGACCAGACAAGTATTACTGAGGGTTTTTAATGAAGCGACTACCTCTTAGGTCAGTGGACCAATGACTGTTTATCCATAAAGGGGTGTTCTACTAGTAAAGATTTCATAATCTACTGTAAACCATTAAATTGCACCTTCCTTCAAACAGCCATCCCATTCACTACTTTCATCCTCATCTATACGTGGCATTCAGTCTTGACAGTTACTTAAATTTGAATGGGATTATTTAGTAACAGATTATTTAGTAAGACTACTGTTTTGCAGAAGAGAATGTATTTTCTCCTGTATTTCCATCTCAGGCCTCTACTCTCAACATTTCAATACAGAATATTTTCAGAAGTATTCAGGCATACCATCTTCCTTAACAGGCTGTTTTAGTTATCTTCATATAATTAGCTTATTGTCATGCATTTTGTTTATTTTAATTTTCAGACGTTGATGGTTCTGCTGTCCTTTGCTACACTACAGCCTTTTGGGACCACATACGTTCACCCTTGGAAGATAGTGGTAAAGGCCTAATCAAGCCACACCTCAGCCTTTCCCAGTGAGCTAAAAGACAGTTTCTACTGATGCCATTGCTTTGGTGTTTTTGCTGTGAATTAATGAAGCCCAGCATTACTATCTACATCAACTTCCAATTAATTAGGGTATTTAAGACCTCCCAAAATTCTGTAAACACCAACAGAAACAAATGCCTCTAGAAACATGGACATTAGCAGTTTTCATATTTGTCAAAAGTCTCATAGAATCCTGGTCGGACTTTTCTGATGCTCATGCGTATATGCTGACACTCGGGAGGAACTGATTCGCTATAGCTAGTTGAACTTGCTGTCCCAGTAATCCAGCCAGAAGATAAGCGCTTTCTTTTTGCCTTATGTGAAAAGCTTCCAATCCCTTTGTTGTGTTCTATACATGAATCAACTTTACTCCTATCATTGACATCTTCAATTGACTGCTTGTCTCGGCTGGAAGCCATTTCTTTACGCTTGCAACCTTCCCTCTCCTCTTCTGCAATCTTCCTGAAATGCTCCAGCGACTCTACTTTTCTTCGTCTTTCTATGGTTTCTGTCTGTTTCTTGTCCACAAAGTCCTTAAAATACATTTTTCTTTCACTCCTCTGATCCTCAAGAAATTTCCACTCAGTATCTGTCATCTTCACACCACTGAACTGTTCCTGTTTCTCTCTGGTTACAGTGTCTGTACAAAATATGTCAAAGAGCTGTTCTGAACTCCTGTTGAAATCATCCGCTTTCTGTGTAAACAACTCATTTCTTCTTCGTTTTCTGGACTGATACAGCTTTGAGAATTCCTCATACACCTTCAGAATATGCATCTTTATGTTTTGTGTTGCTATGGTATATAAGTTGCAGAATGACCAATGTGCCTGCAAAAGTTCAGCAAGCAACTGGGCAGCATCATCTTTGGATCGCTGGGCTTGCCCTGCCCTTTTCGGGTGCAGTAAATATAACATGTTTTGAATGACATCCTTCTTTGTAGGCAGAATTCCTTGGGCAAACTCTGATGACTCCACATAATCAACAGTTCCCAGAGTCTTCTTTGCTTTAGCTTTAGTATCCAAAGCTGCCATCGTTCCTTCTCAGCGCGAGTTTATAGGAAAACTGAAATAGAGAGAGATGTTAGCTGTTGCAGAAGAGTGTATCAACAAGAACGAAAACAAAAACTGCAATCTGAAGTAACAGTTATGCCACCGACTTCCATTTAAAAAATCAAGATTATAAAAATGTTTAGGGCTAAAGGCAACATTACTTTCCACAGGGCTTTTCTGCTTGCTAAGCTCTCAGCTATCAAACAGAATAGTATGCTACTGAGCAGTAGAATATCAGTAAGGTATTTCATTCTTCATGCCTTCATTGGCAGAGATGCCTCTATTTCTAATGCAATTCATGTTCCTTTCTTATATATGCAGGGTATTGTTTTATAGAATAAAACAAGACCTGGAAAGGAGTTTACTAAAATATATTTTACTAGTGCTCTAGACCACTGTTTCCCAACCAGTGTGCCGTGAGCGATCATCAGGTGTGCCGCGGGAAATTGGAACCTCCAATCCCCTTTCTTCCCCCTCCTGCCGAACACTTTTTCTTCTCCACTCGGGCTCCCTTCTTCCCAGCCTCGCTCTGCTTGCTTTGCCTCGCTCTGCTCACGCTGCCGCTTCTGTGGGAGGGGGGATTGAGGAAGATGTGACCCGTGTGGGCGCTACTGCGTAGACTCGCCCCAAGTCTTTCTCCCTCTCCTCCACAGTGCTCTCTGGATATAGGTGAACTACAACTCCAAAACTCCAGGTCAATGCCCACCAAACTCTTATAGTATTTTCTCTTGGTTATGGTAGTTCTGTGTGGGAAGTTTGATTCCATTCCATCATTGGTGGAGTTCAGAGTGCTCTTTGATTGTGGGTGAACTATAACTCCCAGCTGTTGAGCAAGACCTTCGTGTATGTCTTTCTGCCATTCCTGCCAGGATATCTATGTTGTGTTCATCAAAACAGGCCCAGGTTTCACACTGAGTGTATAAATACATTTAAAAACATATTAACTATATGTATTACTGTGTTAGAGTGTCATTTTGTGTCATTTTGGTTGGTGGTGTGCCCCTGGATTTTGTAAATGTAAAAAATGTGCCAAGGCTCAAAAAAGGTTGGGAAACACTGCTCTAGACAGGGTGGGAAACATGAGCCCTGTAGTAGTTGTAGCACTGCTCTTCCCATTAGCTGTAGTCAGCAAAGGAACACTGGAGATGCTGTCTAACAATAGCTGAAGGGTTGCTTGATTGCCATCTTGGTCAAGGTTCAGCGCAAATGAATCACTGACCACTCTGATGAGATTGTTGTCAGTCTTCTGAGATATATTTACAATGCAGTGGACCCTCAGTGTCTCATGAGGCTTGGTACGAAGGTACCCTGTGGATATCAAAATCCCATTATATATAGTAGTTTAGTAAACCGGGTGTCCCTTGCATTAAAATAGCAAAATCAAAGGTTTATTTTACATTAAAAAAATATTTTCAAGTCATGGTTGTTTAAATCCATGAATGCACAGGGGCCATGCTAATCTATTCGGTGTAGTTCCAATTTTAGCATATGTGCTGCCAAAACAAGTACATCTCTTATGCAAAAATCCAAACCATTTAGAGTTCTCTCAACCTCCCCTGCCTCCACCCCCAAAGTTGCTCATGGCTAGAAGGTGGAAAAACACTTCCTCCATCAACTCCATTTCAGTTTCCCATGTTTCTTAACATGCACATGGAAACAATGGATCCTGTTAAATTACATTTAACTTCAAATAATAATAATCTCATATGTGCAGCACAATTCTGCAAAGAAATATTGAGAATGAAACTTCACGGAGCAATTGACTGCCAAGAAAGAATACATGATATTGCCATCCTTGACTGCAATAAAGTAGTTTATTAAAGAGAAGTAGCAATTTAATTCTAGATATATCTGTATGTATAGACGTGCATATGTGTGGGTGAATGTGTGTGTACACATATATACAAATACAGACTCTCAGTTAACCAGAAATTAAGCAACAGGAACTCTCAAGCAACCAGCAAATCAGAAACAACACTTTACAATAAAAATGAAATACATGTATAATATTGTACATTAAATCTGTGTTATATTAAGTTTGTCTTTAATTGGTTTTTAACTGGGAATTTTAAAAGAGTTTATATTTAATCCTGTTTTAAAGTTTGCATATTTGTATATTTTAAGTTGAGTTAAGCCGCTTTGAGTCTTCTGCAGGAGATTTTTTTTTCCGTGTCAGGAGTGACTTGAGAAACTGCAAGTCGCTTCTGGTGCGAGAGAATTGGCGTCTGCAAGGACATTGTCCAGGGCAGTCTTTCTCAACCAGTGTGCCGTGGCACACTAGTGTGCCGTGACGGACCTCCTGCTGTGCCGCGAGAAAAGCTCTTTGCCCCCCTTCCTCCCCCCTCCTGCTGAACTCCTGCTGCTTGGGGGAGGAGGAGGAAGGGCCGGGCAGTGGCGAAGAAAAAGAGGGGGCCGGGGCGCCGCCTCCTTCGGCCATTTCCCCAGCCAGCCTCCAATCCGCCATGACTCCCACCATGACTCTCGCCCCTCGCTCGCTGAAGCCGCATGGAGGAGCCCCGCCCACTGAAGCCTGTCCACCGCTCATGCTCCTCCTCTGTAGGAGAGCTGAAGCTGGGGGAGGGGGAGGGGCATGGCATGGCCTGGCTCTGCCCCCTCCCTCGGCTTCGGCACTCCCAGCAGCTGCTTCGGCCTTGAGGGGACAGTGCCAAGCCAGCATTGTGCTGGCTCTGGCACCGCTGGCTTGGCACTGCCCCCTCAAGGCTGGAGCAGCTGCTGGGAGAAGTGAAGCTGGGGGTAGGGGGCGGGGCATGGCACAGCCTGGCTCCGCCCCCTCCCCAGCTTTGGCACTCCCAGCAGCTGTTCCCAGCAGGCCATCAACCCCCAGCCGTTCTTTACTGTGTTAGAGTGTCATTTTGTGTCATTTTGGTTGGTGGTGTGCCCCTGGATTTTTTTAATGTTAAAAGTGTGCCGCGGCTCAAAAAAGGTTGGGAAACACTGGTCCAGGGGATGGCCGGATGTTTTATCATCCTTGTGGAAGACTTCTCTCATGTCCCCCTATGGGAAGCTGGAGCTGACAGAGGGAGCTCATCCATGCTCTTCCTGGATTCGAACCTGTGACCTATTGGTCTTCAGTCCTGTCGGCACAGGGGTTTAACCCACTGTGCCACTGGGGGTTAAAGTGGGGTATAAATAAATATAATGACAATAGCCTCAATTTATTTTAATTACTGTATTCCAAGATCAAAATCCAGTCAATGCAGAGTTTATAGCATGGTATAGTGTGGGGGTTAGCATTACCTGGGGGGGGGGGGAGGACTGACCCACCCAGGTGGGAGTTACAGTTCATCCAATATCCAGAGAGCACTCTGAACCTCACTAATGACGGATCTGGACCAAACTTGGCACACAGAACCCTGATGACCAACCGAACATATTGGAGGGGTTTGAGGGACTGACCCACCCAGGTGGGAGTTAAAGATTATTTATTTATTTATTTGTTTGTTTGTTTGTATTCCGCTCTTCTCACCCCGAAAGGGACTCAGAGCGGATTACAGGTACACATACTTAGCAGACAATCCCTGCCGTTTTCCACATACACAGTATACTGCACACAGTACACACAGTACACATATAGACGAACAGAGGCAAACTCTGGCCACCAGGGGGAGCTGATGCACTCATCTCTCGGCGTTCCCAGCGTCCCTTGTTGTACATCCGCATTCCTCAGCGTGCCTGGAGTTCTTTAATGGCCTCATAATTCAATCAAAATTTGCCTCCCCACTTAATGTGGTACCTTTATCGCCTACTTGACAGATACAACTGTCTTTCGGGCTGCAAAGGTCGACACAGGCTACACTTAAGGTCGAGCACCCACCTCGACCCAGGCAGGCCTCGAACTCATGATCTATTGGTCAGAGAGATCTTATGCAGCTGACACTTAGCCAGTTGCGCCACATGCCCAGTGCTGTTCATCCAACAGCACTCTGAACCTCACTAATGATGGCTCTGGACCAAACTTGGCACACAGAACCCTGATGACCAACCAAACATATTGGAGGGGTTTTGAGGGACTGATCCATCCAGGTGGGAGTTATAGTTCACCCTGCATCCAGAGAGCACCCTGAACCTCACTAATGACGGATCTGGACCAGACTTGGCACACAGAACCCTGATGACCAACCAAACATATTGGAGGGGTTTGAGGGACTGACCCTCCCAGGTGGGAATTATAGTTCACCCAATATCCAGAGAACACTCTGAACCTCACTAATGACGGAGCTGGACCAGACTTGGCATACAGAACCCTGATGATCAACCGAACATATTGGAGGGGTTTGAGGGACTGACCCATCCAGGTGGGAGTTATAGTTCACCCTGCATCCAGAGAGCACCCTGAACCCAATTAAATGACGGATCTGGACCAGACTTGGCACACAGAACCCTGATGACCAACCAAACATATTGGAGGGGTTTGAGGGACTGACCCTCCCAGGTGGGAGTTATAGTTCACCCAATATCCAGAGAACACTCTGAACCTCACTAATGACGGATCTGGACCAAACTTGGCACACAGAACCCTGATGACCAACCAAACATATTGGAGGGGTTTGAGGGACTGACCCTCCCAGGTGGGAGTTATACTTCACCCAATATCCAGAGAACACTCTGAACCTCACTAATGACGGATCTGGACCATACTTGGCACATAGAACCCTGATGACCAACCGAACATATTGGAGGTGTTTGAGGGACTGACCCACCCGGGTGGGAGTTATAGTTCACCCTGCATCCAGAGAGCACCCTGAACCCAATTAAATTACGGATCTTGACCAGACTTGGCACACAGAACCCTGATGACCAACCAAACATATTGGAGGAGTTTGAGGGACTGACCCTCCCAGGTGGGAGTTATAGTTCACCCTGCATCCAGAGAGCACTCTGAACCCAAGAAATGACGGATCTGGACCAAGCTTGGCACACAAATTCAATATAGCCAACTTTGCACACTAGTGGAGTTTGGAGGTGATTGACCCATTTTTGGGGGGAATTGTAGCTCGCCCGCATCCTTAAGCCTTTTCTAACGGGCTTTCCCCTTAAAAATACTGCTAGAAATCACCTGATATGACCTGACATCCAAACACAAACAATGCCTTTTCCAAATAACCCGGGCATCAGCGGGTACACAAGCTAGTAGTCTCTACATAAAAGCAGAGCCTGTCAAGACATACCCAGCACGGCTGGCAAGGCCCCTCCCTGTCAGCAGCCTGCGAAAAAGGCCAGCTGTGGTATTCTTGAAGGGCTCGTGACGAAAGGAACCGTCCCCTTCCTTCCGTCGGATGAGCGACAAGAGGGTCGGAGATCCAGCCAGAGCGAGGCCGCCTTGCCCGGGGCTGTCAAAGGGAAGGCGGCGGGGAAGCCTGGCTTACTTGAGCGCCCAGCTGCTCCTCGGAGGAGGGAAGGCGGGGGAGGGCATCATCAGCCGGGCCTCCTCCTCCCCTTCACCCCCAGGGCCCGCCTCAGCTCGCCCGCGACCGCAAGAAAGAGCCGCCAGCCAGAGGCTCCGGAGCCTGAACTCAAGGCCCGCCGGCCGCCATTTTGGTGGTCGAGCGCGAGGGAGCGCTACGCAGCGGGAAAAGGGAAGGCGACGCCCCCTGCGCCATCTTGGAGAAGGGCAGCGCCTGCATCCCTCTCTGGGCCTTGGCGTCTCTATGGTCTCTCACTGTCATTCACTATCCCCATCTCTCTCTCTCTCTCTCTCTCTCCACACCAGGCATAGACACAGACTGGGCCACAGCAATGTAGGGAAGGGGAATGCTAGTACTTATATATATTCTCTTTCAAGCTGTCATTCATGATCTCTTTCAATATACATGTAGAACAGGCCTGGGCAAACTTGGGCCCTCCAGGTGTTTTGGACTTCAACTCCCACCATTCCTCACAGCCTACTGGCTGGACATTCCACAGATATATAAACCCATTTTCAGCTGAACACCTGAAAGGCCCAAGTTTGCCCAGGCCTGCCCATTTTCCTAGTTTCCAACAGACCTCACAACCTCTGAGGATGCCTGCAGGTGAAATGTCAGGAGACAATGCTTCTGGAACATGGCTAGACACCCCAAAATATTTACAGCAACCCAGTGATTCTGGCCATGAAAGCTTTCAGCAACACAGTTTACTGGCTGTTAGGAATTGTGGGAGTTGAAGTCCAAAACACCTGGAGCAGTGGTTCCCAAACTTTGGCCTACCGCCCTTTCCAGAAAAAAAATTACTCACCACCCCCCTAGAAATTATTTTAAATTTATTTTAATAGCAATTAAACAGAAAGATATATGTATTAATGCAATGGTTCTCAACCTTTCTAATGCCATGAACCCTAAATAAGGTTCCTCATGTTGTGGTGACCCCCAACCATATTTTCGTTGTTACATCATAAATAATTTTTCTACTCTCACAAATTCTTACGCAAATATCTAATATGCAGGTCAAAACGAAGGGGGCAGGGCGGGGCCAAAGAAGAGGGCCGCGCGACCCCTCCTAAATGGCCACCCCCTTAAAGGGGTTCACCGCCCCCCAAATTCCCCTGAGCTCCCCACCGCCACCTTGGATCACCTCACCGCCCACTAGGGGGTGGTACCGCCCACTTTGAGAATTAGTGACCTGGAGGGTCGAAGTTTGCCCATGCCTGATCTACATGTATATTGAAAGAGGTCATGAATGACAGCTTGAAAGGTAATATATATATAAATACTAGCCGTCCCCTGCCATACGTTGCTGTGGCCCAGTCTGTGTGTGTGTGTGTATATATATATATTTTGTGTATACATATACACATATACACCAACGGCTGCTCTGGGGCCAGAGTACAGAAGGGGAGCCAGGAAGACAGTTCCATCTTGTCTAACCTAAGAACATAAGAAGAGCCATCAGGGCCCATCCCCATTCTGGAACAATATTACACAGGGATATAATACTAATACCCGGGAAAATCCTGCCTGCCTTAGAGGTGGAATGATGTATTTAGTACTATGTCTAGCAATGTCCAGGTAGTACCTCCTCTGTTGTATGTTCATATGACTTGTAAGCTGCTCTGAGTCCCCTTCGGGGTGAGAAGGGCAGCATATAAATGTCGTAAATAAATAAATGTGTGTTTGCGTATATATGTGTGCGGTTTTGCGAATGCATTCTAATATATTTTAATTTTTTTTGGCTTTTTAAGACTCTTCTACTGTGTTTTAGTGTTTTCATGAGTGATGGCCACTCGTTGGCTTGATGTGTGTCTTGTGCCCAAATTTGGTGTCAATTCGTCCAGTGGTTTTTTACTTATTTTTTACATATATACTAGCTGTCGTCCCGTCCCCCCTGCACTGCTGTGGTCCAGTCTGTGTATATGTGTTTTTGTGTGTATGTGCGTATATATTTGTGTATATACACGTATGGAAATGAGCACCAACCCCAGAGTTGGACATGGCTGGACTTAATGTCAGGGGAAAATGTTAACATATAAATTAATGCAATTGAAGAGACTATACTTTATATATAAATAAAAATGTAAC
The DNA here is from genome assembly GCA_030556195.1 of Anolis apletophallus. NCBI lineage: Eukaryota > Metazoa > Chordata > Lepidosauria > Squamata > Anolidae > Anolis > Anolis apletophallus. The sequence goes on along the minus strand of JARBWK010000010.1, from coordinate 63,880,330 downwards.
GTTTGTTTGTGGTATTAACATAACTCAAAAACCACTGGACAAATTGACACCAAATTTGAACACAATGCACCTATCAGGCTAACAGATGACCATCACTCATAAAAACACTGAAAAACACAGAAGAGACTTAAAAAGCCAAAAAACCAAAATTACATTACAATGCATGCGCAAAACCACACACATATATATGCAAACACACATATATACACATAGGTAAAGACACATGCACACATATATATCCTTTCAAGCTCATCGATAGATAATAATTTTATTTCTTACCCATCTCTCCTTATGGTGGGTTATACAACAATTAAAATACATAAGCAAAGCAAAAACACTACAAATACACACACTAAAACGTATATCCATAAAAGTTACACATCAAAACGTATCTCTGTGAAATACATATTAAAACCGGCAGAGATTAAACAAAGGACATGCATTAAAATTCATGTTTTTGTTTAAAAACTATCTAGGTAGGCCTGCCGGAAGAGACAGCTCTTCAGTTGCTAGTAGTAAGAGTATTAATAGTTATGAGTATTAAGAGAATTAATGCAATTAGAGTACATATGTTTGAATATATAGAGAATGTAATTGTGACTATATATCTTTCAAATTGTCGTTTGTGACCTTTCAATATATATTTTGAAAGAGAACTCATGCAATTATTTATGTATATGTTCTTTCAAACTCATTCATCCTATATATACAGGTATATATATATGATATATTGAAAGAAAATGTATACAATTATATTAATACAACTGAAGAGACATATATAAACTTTCAAACCATCATATATATACACATTGAAACAGAGAGAAGTTATGCAATTATGTGTGCAATTGAATGCGCACACACAGGTGTACAAGGTTGAAAGATAATATTTATGTGCGTACATTATACAGATAATTCAACTGAAATATATATATATATATAGATATGGTATATTGAAAGAGAATGTATACAATTATATTAATACAACTGAAGAGACCTATATATAGTTTTAAACCGTCATATATATACATTGAAATAGAGAGAAGTTATGTAATTATGTGTGCAATTGAATGCACACACACAGGTGTACAAGGTTGAAAGAGAATATTTATGTGTATACATTACACAGATAATTCAACTGTGTATATATATATAATAGATATATTGAAAGAGAATGTATACAATTATATTAATACAACTGAAGAGACCTATATATACTTTCAAACCGTCATATATATACATTGAAATAGAGAGAAGTTATGTAATTATGTGTGCAATTGAACGCACACACAGGTGTACAAGGTTGAAAGAGAATATTTATGTGCGTACATTACACAGATAATTCAACTGCATATATATATATATAAAATAGATATATTGAAAGAGAATGTATACAATTATATTAATACAACTGAAGAGACCTATATATACTTTCAAACCATCATATATATACATTGAGAGAAGTTATGTAATTATGTGTGCAATTGAATGCACACACAGGTGTACAAGGTTGAAAGAGAATATTTATGTGCGTACATTACACAGATAATTCAACTGTATATATATATATGATATATTGAAAGAGAATGTATACAATTATATTAATACAACTGAAGAGACCTATATATACTTTCAAACCGTTATATATATACATTGAGAGAAGTTATGTAATTATGTGTGCAATTGAATGCACACACAGGTGTAGAAGGTTGAAAGAGAATATTTATGTGCGTACATTATACATTATATTTTCAACTGAAAATAATATATATAATGTATGCAATATTTAAGCAATTGAATATATATATATACACATATACATACATACATACATACATACAGAAGAGTACATATGTTGAAAGAGAATATATCTGTGAGTTTACTATAGAGAATTCAACCAAAAAGAATATATATTGAGAGAATTTAGGCAATATGTAAATTAATTCAACTGAAAATTATATCTATTCAAAGATAATTTATGCAATATTCATCTGTATACCTTTATAAAGCGGAATGTTTGTATGTATGTATGTATGTGTGCGGAGGGCGGATATGTGGCAGCCACTTTCACAGACCACAGCGACCAGCGCGGGTGATGGACCTGCACCAAACTTGGTACACATAACCCCCCTAACCCCCTTTACGTACTGGTGTGGTTCGGGGGACATGACCCACGGATTATGGGATTTGTAGTACTTTCCAACACTTTGGTTCCCACAGACGACTGAGGCCACCAAAAAAGACCAATACAGACCACACTTGGCACACACAGCCCCCATGACCCACTCTACATCCTGCTGCAGTTTGGAGGAGGGCAGACCATGGATGATGGGACTTGAAGTACCTCTACTCACTTCCCAAGTCCGCTGCGACCCTTTCCCAATTACTGATAGAGACCAAACTTGGCACACATAACCCCCATGACAACCTTCACGTCCTGGTAAGGTTCGGGGGAGGACTGACAATGGACTATGGGATTTGTAGTACTTTCACACCTTTCTGTTCCCACAGACCACTGCGGCCCCCAACAAACACCGATAAAGACCACACTTGGCACACAGAGCCCCAGTGACCCACTCTACATACTACTGAAGTTTGGAGGGGGGTGGAACATGGAGGATGGGACTTGCAGTACCTTCCCTTACTTTCCAAGACTGCTACAAACCTAATCCAATGACTGATCAACACCAAACCTGGCACACAAAACCCTCATGACCCACTCTACATCCTGCTGCAGTTTGGAGGAGGGCAGACCATGGATGATGGGACTTGAAGTACCTCTACTCACTTCCCAAGTCCACTGCGACCCTTATCCAATTACTGATCGAGACCAAACTTGGCACACATAACCCCCATGACTACCTTCACGTCCTGGTGAGGTTCGGGGGAGGACTGACAATGGATGATGGGATTTGTAGTACTTTCACACCTCTCTGTTCCCACAGACCACTGCGGCCCCCAACAAACACTGATAAAGACCACACTTGGCACACAGAGCCCCAGTGACCCACTCTACATCCTGCTGAAGTTTGGAGGTGGGCGGACCGTGGATGATGGGACTTGCAGTACCTTCCCTTACTTTCCAAGACTGCTGCAAACCTTATCCAATGACTGATCAACACCAAACCTGGCCCACAGAGCCCTCATTACCAACTCTACATCCTGGTGCAGTTTTGTGTGAAACAGACCACGGATGATGGGACTTGAAGTACCTTCACTCCCTAAAAACAATATAACCCTCATCCATTCACCAATACAGACCAAACTTAGCACACAGAGCCCCCATGACCCAATCTACATCCTACTGCAATTTGGGGGAGGGTGGACCAGAGATGATGGGACTTCCACTACCTTCAGTAATTTCATGATACCACTGCAACTCCCAATAATGATGGATCAAGACTAAACTTGGCACACAGAGCCCCCATGACCCACTCTACATCCTGCTGCACTTCTCAAATGACCCGGGCACCGCCGGGTCCCCAAGCTAGTGTATACATAAAAGCAAGGAAAACTTCCGCAGCTCCTGAAGCGACACGGGTTCCTTGAAGGAGGGAAGGCCGAAGGAGGGAAGCCCCCGGATGGAGAAACTCCCGCCTTTGGAAATGAAGCCGGAGATAGATATAGAAGAGCGCGATTCGCTTCTCAGGGGGGGCGGGCAGGAGCCTTTGTCCTTCCATTGGCTAGTCATACCACGGCCTTTGACCAATAAGCATTCGAGGAATTAAGTCACCGAGCACGCGACCAGTCCAAGTGGGGCATCGTTCTGTCAACTGCCCTTTTGCTCAGCGCTTGCTTGCCGTCTCCGGCGGGGCACGCGACTACATCTCCGGAGCGAGCTGATTGGCCCGCGGGGAGGAGGTGTCGTCACGCGCGCGCTCCCTGTGTTCGTTACTACTACGCTCCTTCCCCTCACTCAGAAGCGCCTCCGTCTTCGCCTGGGCGGGACTGATTTGACAGCGGTTGGAGGAGGGCTCTTTAAGTCCCCTCAGCCAATAGCTTGTCGGGTGAGTTGGAGGGAGAGGATTGGCCCGTCTGTGACTCATTATGCCACGCAGTAGCCAATAGCAACTTTGAAATTTGCATATATTGTCTGGGGTTTTTTTTTTGAAGAGTGGTTTGACAGATGAGTTTGAAAGTGGAAGGTGGCAGTGGCTGCTTTGTCTATACATTGCTGAGGCTGTTTAAAGAATGGTATAAATCAGGCCTGGGCAAACTTGGGCCCTCCAGGTGTTTTGGACTACAACTCCCACCATTCCTCACAGCCTCAGGCCTGTTCCTTTTCCCCTCAGCCGCTTAAGCGGCTGAGGGGAAAAGGAACAGGCCTGAGGCTGTGAGGAATGGTGGGAGTTGTAGTCCAAAACACCTGGAGGGCCCAAGTTCGCCCAGGCCTGCTATAAATAAATACATTTATTGCCATCAAACCTTGCAGAATTAGGGGCCTTCCACACAGCCATATAACCCGGAATATCAAGGCCGAAAACCCCACAATATCTGCTTCGAACTGGGTTATCTGAGCCCACATATATTCCAGTTCAAAGCTGATAATGTGTGGTTTTATTCAGCTGTGTGGAAGGGGCCTCGGGGTCATTGCTTCCTTGGCAAGAGGATACACCCGCACTGTAGAAATAATGCAGCCTGGCCCCACTTTCACTGCCATGGCTCAATGCTATGGAATGATAGCATATGTAATAGGATGGGGTGACTGGTTGAAGGTGGAGCCATTGTCCCAGTTATTCATGCAGCCGCCCTCGCTTCTCTGTGTTATTTGCTTCATTGCATGCTTCATTTAACTGTATGCATTTCCCCCCTGAAGGAGGCAGAGGAGGACCAAATGAAGATGGCACAAGTGAACAAAGGATGGGAGACCAATGAGAAAACTGGACGTATATTGAAAGAGAGCATTGCATCGCCCAGGTTTGTAGCTTCCTTAGACTCGAAAGGTGGACTGTTCACTGATCATGCAAATGCTGAGTGTTTGCTCTCCAATCTATGATTGTTGGGCCTGTGGCTTCAGGGGTTGTGGGTTGTGGTGTGCTGGGATCTGTGTGATTTTCAGTGCAGGGCCAAGGTGATGAAACTCTGGAAAAGCAGTTTAGGGAATTTAGTTTTTCTTAGAGTCCAGTGGGCGGGAACTGAGACACCTGGCTTGCTGATTCTAGCCGCAGCTGTGACTTTCCCAGGGAAAAGGGAGGGAAATGTTAGAATGTTGAGATCTTGTTATTAGCCCTGTAAAGGTTGAAATTTAGTTCCTGGTCAACTTTCGATTCTACTGCAAGCAGTTCCATGAACTCCTGATTTCATGATTTTTTGGTCATTCATGACAGGACTTGAGCTTGCCTTTTTGGGACTTTCCTAGTTTTAAGTTCTGTTGCTTCTTAGTGGATTTATATTCAGAGACCTTACAACTTAATTAGCCTGAGGCTTTGGGAACATTTCCTGGGATTTTCTCGAATGCTTTTTGCCTTGGCTATTTTCATGTGTAGCACAGCAGTTCTCGTTTGTGCCTGGAGAACAGGGGCTAGGACCCGGGGTTCCATTGGCATTGGGGCCTGCAGCTGCAGAGACAGATTCAGAAGAGGATTTGGAAGGGTGGGAGGACAGTTTCCCATCAGCGGGCCTCCTTCGCCCACAGAAAGTTTGGCATGGGAAGAGCTGTGTTTTGGCCCTGACGTAGACATAGATAACCAGGTGCAAATGGAAGACAGCGATAGTGGGAGTTATGAGCACCCGGGGAGACGAGGGTCACAGGAGCTTCTGAGCGAAAACATGGATGAAAGCGCCTGGGAAGATTCTAGGAGGAGAGCTCTCATGTAGATAGTGACCCAGGGCCACGTCTCTTTTGAGTAGATGTGAAGCGAAGCGGGTCCACGGAGCTAAGTTGGCTAGTGGCCTTCAAGTCTTGCCTTGCATTCACCTTGCCTTGTTCCCGTTTCCGCATTGCCTTGCGGAGCCTTGCTCAAGCCTTGCAATAGCCTTTGGATTATTTTGTCAAGCTGTTTTGGACATTGTTGCTTCAAGCCTTTGATTGCATTTATCTCTTCTATGGACAATTTACCTTTTGGATTGTTTTTATATTCAATAAAGTAGTTAGCCTTCAGTCCGTCTCTGTGTGTGTGATTAAGGGGCCGGTCAAGTCCGTGCATCGTGACATGTTTTCTGAAATTCGTTTGGACATTGTTTACTTCAATAAACAGACTGTTATTTCCAGCCGTGGTTGTGTGAATATTTAAAGGGCCCTGGTTCCCGGTGGAGTGCAACAATGATTTACTTTGGCCGTCAATCCTATTGGAACCGAGTAGAATTTTGTCTAAGTCAGGGCTGTCCAACTTCTTCGGGCCCAAGGGTCGGAATTCGGGTGACTGATCACCTTGGGGGCCGGAGCAGAGGGCGTGGCCGCTTGCGGGGCGTGGCCACAGTAGGGTGGGGTGACCTCAGGCGGGGTGACCTCAGGCGCCACGCCTGACGTCACCCAGCCCCGCCGGAAAGGGGCGGGTCGTGCAAGATACCGGGCTTGAAACTCCCCCTGTATTATGATTTCTGTGGAATATTTCTGATATTTGGACTTTGGTTTTTTATTTTTATACCCCACCACCATCTCCCTGAAGGGGCTTGGGGCGGCTTACATAGGGACCAAGCCCAACATACAGCAAAGTTTACCAGCTAAAACACAGTTAAAAACATCATAACACATAATATAAACGCAAACAATTTAATTAAAACAACTGAAAACGGCAAAATATAAAAAAATTGTAAAAGTGTTTCAAACCAACCTCAACAACCAGTAGCCAGGAATATGGTGGTCATAATCAGATCAGAGAGGGTAGGGCATAGGCTTGTGCAAAAAGCAAACTATAGGGCTTGGCTGGGGGTAAAATGCTGAATATAACCTTATCAGTAAATTAGGGCTGGACATTCATGAACAGGGACAGATCATCATTCAAATGCACATTGGAACATATAGGTTTTCAAAGGCCTGAGGAAGTTATGTAGAGAAGTTCTTTTTATAACTAGGTAATCACAGTCTTTAACTGATGAACAGTTTTCTTGTAGATACATCTTCTGTTTAAATAATTCTTCCATTTTGCTTCCTGCAGAAAAATATATGCGGATTACAACGCAACCACTCCTCTGGCCCCCGAAGTGATTCAGACAGTCACAGAAGCTATGCACGAAGCTTGGGGCAATCCTAGCAGCTCTTACACAGAAGGTCAGAATCTGGTTGGATAGAAGTATTCTGTGAGAGTGTCTCCTTGGGATATAATTAAATTGGCTGCCGAAACACATTCCTGATTTTGAGTAGTTTGTTGGCAGTGAACGTCAGGGTGAATATATAGTCAATGAGTGGTGCCTGTATAGTAGATGAGGGGTGAATTATGTAAGAGCAGATAAGTATGTTCTCTTGAATAAGTATCTAGTGAAAGAAACAGGATTTTCTTTTCTTTATTTAAGCAATAGATTTGTGGGAAAGCTTTTCTAGGTCTTTGTCTGCCCTAGTTTCCATTGCATTTATGAATGCCCTGCATTGTATAAGACTATATAGCAGCTGACATCATCATCTTTTTCCACTCGCAATCCCTTTTGGCCTGTGAAATTTTTATGCAACCCCATGTATATAGTTTACTGATGATAATTCAGCATTTGCAAGGCTTGCTAAACAGACTGATTTTCCTTTTTATGAAGTACAGCTGAAGCATTTGCTGCAGAATCTACTACATGTTGTTGAATGTAGTGTTGCATGGGTGGCATTCAGAAATCTGTTGCCAAATGTTTCATAACCCCAATGTCAAGCTAAGGAGACCCCATTTAGGGCCGAGACCCACATTTTAAAAAGCTCTAATCTAGTGCAGGTCATCCAAACTCTGGAAATCTGTTCACAAGTTTGGAATTTTAAAAAAAATGTATGTATGCCGTCAAGAAATAGCTGCTGTGGGAGACAGGCCGATTGATAAAATTTCTGCTTTGGTGAGTTTTGAAAAACAACAGCATTGAAAGGCAAACTGGTGAGACTCAAAGCCAAGAACCTGAACACAAGATAGAGTTGAGATTTGAGTCCATAAACATAACATGTTGAATCTTTATCATTCAGTTTCCCTTGCCCCACCCTGGCCCGCATGCATCCAGGCAACCCTTTTCTTATTTTCTTCTTTTTCCAGCCTTGTTTTCTTCTTCCTAATTTCATGTTGTCCTACACTCTCACTCCCCTCACTAGCTCTTGTCCTTCCTACTACTTCTCTGTGCAGGTCATTCAGACTCATATTTGCTCTCATTTTTTCCTTTTCCCATTTTGATTAGACTACCTTCAGTCTACTTTGACATATTTTTGGCTTCCTGGGCTATTTTTGCCCTTATGTTCAATAGGAAGAGTTCCAGAAGTGAAGGAGGGGGTAATATGAGGGTAGTTTTTAAATTTTCTTTTGTATGTGTGTGTGAAGGTCTCTTTGGAAACAATTTGATCTCCTAATTCCCAACAGTGCTGTTAATTTTGTTTTCTTGTTGTTCTATATTGATTGGTTGTGTCATTCATTTGATTGTCCTACTCTATGTCATTTATTGCATTGCATTGTATTATTTATGTTGTGAGCCACCCCAAATCCATTCAGGAGATGGTGTGGGATATAAATAAAGTTTATTATTGTTATTGTTATTTTAATGATACAAAAACACCGTATGGCACAGCAAACATATCAGAAAATCATAAGTCGAACACTTCTCAAGTGTTTAGGACTGTGTTATGTATTTTTGAATGATGTGTGCAGAACCAAGTAAGGTGGCCTTTTGCAGCTGACAGATTGTGATTTTGTCAGTGTGTATTGTTTTCAAATGCCGGCAGAGATCTTTAGGCACGGCACCCAGTTTGCCGATTACCACTGGGACCACCTGTATTAGTTTATGCCAGAACTTTTGCAGTTCAGTTTTGAGGTCCTGATAACGGCTGAGTTCTTCCTGTTGTTTTTCGTCAATTCGGCTGTCACCTGATATGGCAACATCAATAATCCAAACTTTTTTCTTTTCCACAATATTGATGTCTGGTGTATTGTGTTCCAAACCTTTTTCAGTCTGGATGATGACGACAACATTATTATTAGAGGTGCAGTCCCCTAGTGTGCATGTGGTATCCCAACTATAAAACTTTGCCTGCTTTTAAAAAAGACAAAGGTGGAAACAAATACTTCATTGGAGGAAGCGTTGGCTGGATCCAGCAAGGCATTTTTTCTGTATCCAGTATAACGCCCTTCTTGGAAAGGCTATTCTTTCTTTTAAGAAACTGCACTCTTGTTTTGGAAATTTTATTAAGTCCATCTGGTGTTCTTTGGTACCACAGGACAAAGGGCTAAAGAGATCATAAATGAAGCTCGTGAAAGCCTGGCTAAAATGGTTGGAGGTCAGCCTCAGGACATCATCTTCACTTCTGGAGGGACTGAGGTGAGATTCAATGCTGCTAATACCATTTATTTTGTTCTTTCTAGAAGAGAGCAGCCCATGACAAACTTTGCTGGCTTTCTGTCAGTGTTTTCTGACCCGATGGGCATTTTGTTGCAGTGACCTCTCCTTCTTTTCTGGTGCAAGGGAAGTGTCAGCAAATACCATTCAGTCAGATCACAAGGAAGTCTTCGGAAGAATGGATTTACCTTTTATGTAAAACAACCAGTGGAGCAGTTTTTGCAATTCCATTACCTTACACCAATGTAATAGTTTTAAATTCTTTATCTTGGATATATCTCAGTGAGAAAAGTGCATTTCAGTTAGAGTATCTACTGTAATTAATGATAATGGGAATGGCAACCTCTTCTTTTTCTGCAGGCAAACAATTTGGTGATCCATACTGCTGTGATGAATTTTAAGGGAAAAAACAAACAAAAGCTTGTTGGACCAGGCAAAAGTCCAGAGAAGACCTCAGAGACACGTCCACATTTGATTACATCTTGCATTGAACATGACTCAGTCCGTCTCCCTATTGAACACTTAGTGAAGGAACATGAGGCTGGTGAGTACTGGCCCTCAAGGGAAGGCTCAGAGAAATGTCCTACTTCTATTCCCCTTTTAAAAAATGACTTTTGCTTTCTAAGTAGCAGACACTGATTTTTCTTTGTTGGCATACTGGATTGTTGTTTATGAGCTGCATCTTATGAATAGCAATTGCCTAAAGTTGCCTTGCAGTATTTTCATTAAGATGTCATAAGCTTTAATTCCAGCTTCTTCCTTGGTTCCTCCTTTCTCCTCATCTTTCCAGAAGACACAAATACAGTAGTCAGCACCAGCATTCATTATGTGGACATATGGGCCCATCTCAGCCTTAGGCGAAATGGCAGCTGGCATTCAAACAATTCCAGATTTGATCCCTGGTATTACCAGTTGTTCAGGATTACAGAAATGGTAAATTCAGAGGGCTACACTCAGGCTTTAGTAAAATAAATGACAATAAGCTGCTCCCATTTTTTCATCTATTCCTTGTTGGTCTATTAAGCATCCAGCTGATTTCCAAGGAAATTGTTTTGGGTAGGTCCCTTTACTTTAATCCAAATATGGAACTTTTTTGGCTACACTTTCCCAAATATCCTGCAAGTTGTTCCCCTCAAAGTAACTTGGGACTGTGCCCTTTTAAAATGCTGTTTCTAATCCAAATTCCCAAAAGTTCCCTCATGACAGCTGTATGTTGCAGGACTAAGGCAACTCTGTTTTCTAGCAATGGGTCTGTGCTTTTATGGTATTCTTTGAAATTGTTTCCAAGAATACAGTAGTTTTCGATGAATGTATTTAGCTATGGGATTAACTACAAGTAGTACTTTTCCATTTTTACATTCTAATTTGCAGAAGCCACTTTTGTCCCAGTGTGTAAAGCAACTGCGCAGGTGGAAGTGGATGATGTAGTTGCTGCTATTCGTCCAACTACTTGTCTGGTTTCCATAATGCTGGCCAATAATGAGACTGGGGTTATCATGGTGAGTTTGTGTCATTAGTTCTTAAAAGCTTGTGTGTGTAATGTAAAAGTTAAAATGCATCCTTTGTGGGAATTTCTCCAAAGAATGAGACATAATATTCACTTCCCTCCAAATTTCTCACAGTTTTAACCATAGTGTCTTTATAGTTTATAGTTTACTGTATTTTCTGGCTTATAAGGCTACTTTTTTAACCCAGGAAAATCTTCTCAAAAGTTGGGGGTCATCTTATATGCTGAGTGTCGTTATATAGAGTGGCTTCTGAAACTTCCAAGCCGGAATGGCGAATCTGTAGTTGCTACATATGGTGGGGGGAGTTAAAAAATGGCCATGGCTGCATCCCTGCCGTATGCAGCGACCCTATGAAAGCAGCAAGGGTGGCACTGCACAAGTACGGTAGAAGAAAATCTACTCACCAGGATTCATGGAAAAAAGTGCCTTAATGTGGTCCTGATGATGAGGTGAGGGGGTTCCTCATCGGGAAGGTGTAAGTGAAGGGCGGTGCAAGCTGCAGGTGTTCAGGATGCCTGGGGTATGGAACAAAGAGATAGAGTTGTGCTGTGCCCAGAAAAACATGCCTCTTTCACCCATCTGGCCCACCCTTGTATACTATTACCGCACCTCCTTCTCTGCCTCTCAGATCTCGCTCCTGAGGACTGCAGTGAAGCGGCACAGGCGAGATCTGAGAGGCAGAGAAGGAGGTACGGTAATAGGAAAATTACCATATTGAAATCAAGTCTGATGTTTTTTAAATTTTTATTTGGTGTGAGTTGGAAGAAGGGTAGTCTTATACGGTGAGCATATCCCCAACTCTATATTTTAACTGGAAAAGTTGTAGGTCGTCTTACATGCCCCGTCGTCTTGTATGCCGGAAAATATGGTATTTCTACTTCATTCTATAAAATAGTTGTTCTGAACTCGCCTTGATTCTTTCTTAGTTAAGGCTATTTGCTTTAAGTGATACCAGAAGGTTTTTCTGAAAACCACCTCCTCCTCCATCACTTTCATCTCCATCTTTTTCTGTTACACTTTTTGCTCTTTTATATGCTACATAGTCACTGTTTTCACTTAGTATTAGATTATTAGTCCTTTACACACCAGAAGCGACTTGCAGTTTCTCAAGTTGCTCCTGATATGAAAAAAGCCATTACATATTTAAAATGCTAAAGGTGTAAATAAAATAAACAGAAAGAAGACTTCAAAAAGTAGTAATAAACATTCAGAGAAAGAACAAATCACAATAGTTTAAGTATTATTTGAAAATCATACAAAAGTTGTAAGGGTTTTTTTTTTGCCAAAGATAAGAGAAACTCCCATTAATTACCCCTAATCATGCAATTTTAGTTAGGTGGGTTTAGCGTTGTATGTAAAGTTCTGAAGAGGGTCAGTTTAGTCTCTTCCCCTTTGCATTTAGAGCCTCCCTCGCCCTGCCTCTTTAAGGATTTTCTCAGGGGTGGAGCCTCAGCCCTGACCCTTCTGGCTTCATGAGGTGACAGTTAGTGTGTTCTGTTAGTGTGGCACTGGAAGGTAAAAGTGAGAAGGACTGGAAGAAGCACAAAATAGTATGTCACGTGGGAGCTATATAGTATAGTAAAGCAATAAGTCACTTTAGAGCTATGTAGTAAAGTGAATCAATACGTCACAACGGAGCTACAGTAGGTTCTTAACTGTTTAATTAAAAAGGCCCAGAGCAGTTGACAACTCACTAAGAAAACCATGTGATATCTGTAAAAATTAGAAATAAGTGTCTTTCATTTAAATCAGGGGTGCTCACACTTTTTCAGCCTGTGAGCTACTTTTAAAGCAACCAAGTCCAAAAGATCTACCTGCCGTGCGCTCCCGTCGCCGCGCGCTCTTGCCACCGCGCATGCTCCTGCTGCTGTTTTCGGCCTGCGTAGCGCTTCTTCCGCCTGTGGGGCATTGCAGGAAGGAGAAAGCACGAGTCGGGGCATCCAGAGGGAGTGCTCCGCCCTGCCTGTCTCGCCAGCAACTGAGGCTGCACAGCTGCTTCTGGACGAGAGAGAGGCAGGGCGCTCCCTCCAGAGGCCCCGCCTCGTGCTTCCTTCTTCCTGCAATGCCCCACAGGCGAAAGAAGCACCGCGAGAGCGGAAGCCAGCAGCAGGAGTGCGCGTGCGCACAGGGTGTGCGCGCGCATGGCAGGAGTGCCCCATCCGGCTGGTGAGGCCCGAAGATCACCTAGAAGAAGGCCGAAGATTTACTAGTAGCTCCCCAGCTACCTAATGAGCACCCCTGATTTAAATCATTCCACTGAGACCTATGGTCCCTGGATAACATTCTAGTGTTCTGATAGAGACGATGCCTCCTGATCTCTGGCAATCTTTTTTTCTCCCAGCCTGTTTCTGAACTCAGTCAGCAGATTAAAGCCATCAATCAGAAGAGAATGGCATCCGGTCTGCCCCAGATCTTGGTTCATACAGATGCAGCACAGATGATTGGGAAGGGTCTGGTGGACGTCCAGGATCTGGGAGTGGATTACCTCACAATTGTAGGGCACAAGGTATGACACTTATCTCTGTGGTTCTTGTACTCTACAAGGAATGTCCATGGATGCAGGTAGCTTGTATCTGCAGTAATCCCAAGTCCTACTGAATTAATAAAGAGCTCTTAATAATGCACAACGTTGCACGATGATTCTCCATTCAACAATTTCTCAGTGTAATCATGAACAATGCAAATGACAATTGGAACAACTCCTAGTCAGGGCCGTAGCCAGGATTTTGATTGGGGGGGGGGGGCTGAGACTGGGTGGAAGAGGGTCTACCCTAGCAAACCTTTTGTATTGTTATCCCAATAACCCCATTAATGTGGGATATAATGAGCATGGTGATCAGATCATGATATGAATAAACATAAAAGTTTAAATAATGTACCAGTACCACCCTGAGAATTTGGGGGGGCTAAGGGACCACCCTGAGTATATGCTTTTGGGGGCTGATTTTAAGTAATTGTTTTTGTATGGGATTTTAAAGTTCATATTTTATTTTTATATATATATATATAAGGCATTGAATTGTGCCTGAACCACCATGCTGAAATTTGAAAATAGGGTAAATAAATAAACAAATTTGTAGGTATATAAGGCTAGCTGAAATTTGTGGCAACAGGATTTTGCGAAAATCATTTTGAGAATAATATTTTCTGTATTTTGGAGATGTTATGTGTAGTGCTGAGTTCCCTCATATTACACTTTTCATTTTATTTTCAAATACATGTTTTATACTTCATTGGAAAACATGCATTTTTTTTTAAAACTGCCATTTTGTATCCCTTTGAAGTCACTCTTCCTCAATGAAAACAGATCCTTCAACAAAAGACTGTTGCTTCCTAGCTTAGACAATGTAGTGGTGGCAGTTAAGAACTAGATTCAGTATCTTGATATGCATTTCAGTGACATCGAAGATGTAGAAATGTGACAATATTCTCAATTGTTTGGCAGTGCCTCCCCTTTACCACACATATAATATAGCGTCAGAGGTATATGAAATGAATTGAGTTTAAATTGGTCTTTAATTTCATCTTGGATCTCTTGGAGTACTGAAACTCACACATCCGATGCAAATTGACACTTAACTCTTGGCAGCTTCAAAGCATATAGGCTGTTCTTGAGTTACAAACATACGACTCCTGGTTAAAAACATGAATGAGACAACAACGTGAGAGGAAATGTACCCCTAGGAAGAGAAATTCACTCCTGGAAGAGTTGGGGGGGGGGGGGGAGAGATGTCTCCATTGACACTTTACCACCAATCCTTGTTTCCACAAGCCAAAGTTTTCAAAATCCAATGGTCAGAGGAACGAAAAGTGAGGTGAAATTTTCTGAAAAGAGACACAGACAGCAAAACAAAAACCACAGGGGTGTTAATCCTCCCCTATGCTATCAAAAACTAAAAAGAAATTGGCTGGAGTTACATTTTAAAATATCTTACACGTATTCAACTTAAGAACAAACCTACAGAACCTATCATGTTTGTAACCCAGGGACTTCCTGTACCCACACTACTAGGTTGAGTGTGACTGCAAGGATTTTTCCACTAGATGGCATTGTAGGAACTATGTTGAGAAAATTGTCAGCTTTTCCACATTGTTTACTTAGAATAGCACAGGCAAGTCTCTTAGGCTCCTTCCACACAGCTAAATAAAAACCCACATTATCTGCTTTGAACTGGAATATATATGGCAGTGTGGACTCAGATAACCCAGTCCAAACAGATATTGTGGGATTTTCTGCCTTGATATTCTGGATTATATGGCTGTGTGGAAGGGCCCATAGTGTCGGAAGAAGACCTGGACAAATCCACTCTGAACAAATATTGCCGAGAAACTGCATGATAAGTCAAAAATTACTTGAAGGCACAGAACAACAAAACAAAGAGGATGTGGCCTATCCTTTCTTTCTATTTGGAGCCCATCTAGTGACTGAGATGATGGAGCATTTTTTTCTTTGTCTCCAAGAAGGGGATCGGTTTTAAAACAAAAGAAGACTTGGCTTCTATCCTGTTCCATTATAGTAGTCAACTACAACTTTCCATTATTTTTTGACAGCAGCCACTTAAATTTGGAAGTTAATCTCCAGACATAATTCGTTTAATTCGTTTATGAATTGAAGCATCTGGAAGCATGTCTATAATGTGGTTTTAAATACACAAATGCTTTTCAAATGTTACAGTCAGAGGTCTGTCTTTTGCTGTATGTGAAGTAGCTCTAGCAATGTATGGCCTGACATTGGACCCCTAATATCTGCCTACTTAGTACTATACTTTCCTTCAGTTTCTATCCTCCTAAAGAGTGCCTAAATACCCTACAGTGGTTTTCAACCTTTGGTTCTCCATGTGTTTTGGACTTAAATTAGCAGAAATCCCAGCCAATGCACCAACTATTTGGAATGGTGGGAGCTGAAGTCCAAAACACCTAGAAGATCAAAGGTTGAGACAACTGCAAAACGATACCTTCTGATTTTGGAAATTAAGCAGGATAATACTTGGATGGGAGACTGCTAATTAATATTAGTTGTGGTAGGCTGTAATTCAGGGTAAGGAACTGGCAAAACCACCTCTGTGTATTCCTTGCCATAAATCAACCTTGTGGCAGCGTGAAGGCACCCCCCCCCCCCCGAAGCACTATTCAATTATTCCTGTCACTTCTGCTTGGTTGATGAGCCGTAATTTCTTGTTGGATACATCGCCACCAAATTATGCCACACCAAATTAAAATAAGAGTTGGCAAAGAGACCTTAGAAGCCACCTAGCTTTCTTATGTGCTGAGTGCTGAAGCTGTGTTGCCTCGTGCAACCACAATCTCTAACAAGCCTTGACTTAAATGCTTCAATTGACATAATACCCACTAATTCCAGAGATCGTCTGTTTCACTTTCAAACAGCTCTTAGCATTAGACGATTTCTCCATAATATTTAGATAAAAACCATGTTACTGCAATTTCCAGCTGTTACTTAAACTGACCATTTTGCCTTTTGATTTTTCATTACAGTTTTATGCACCCCGTATTGGAGCACTGTATGTCCGAGGTCCTGGTATCACTACTCCTCTCTATCCCATGTTCTTTGGAGGTGGACAGGAACGGAACTTCCGCCCAGGGTAAGACAACTGAGATCACCTCTTAGAGAAAGCCATACATATCTTTTTTTTAAAAAGTACTGTGCAGGCAAGCTTTTCCAAGAGACAATGTTGAAAAGAAAAAAGTGATATTGTTCTGAAAATATTTCCCCATAAGTCTCAACTTGTACAGTATTTTAAACTCAGAGAAAAAAATATAAAATACAGAGAATTTAACTGTTGGAAAATATAAGTTTCTAAGGCATCACATCCAGAAAATTGTACATAATTATTCAATAGCAGATGGAGAGAAAATTATTGTTTCAAGACAGTGTCGTCCTTCTTCTTGTTAGTGGCCATAATCTTTGCTTAAGAAGTTCATACTTTTCCCATGGAGAGCAACTCTAACATAGTAGGCCTGATCATTCATTACTCCATCTGCATTGCTAGTTATCCAAAGAGTTGGAGCTAGTTATCAAAGAGCAGCGCTTATGGAGCTTTTGTTGTGGTGTAGGAATAAAGCTTGGAAATTCTCTGTTGTAGGACTGAGAACACACCAATGATTGCTGGCCTTGGCAAGGTAAGCTTAATGCCATCTTATTGTACAGTGTGCTTGATTTAATATATTCTTTAAATATAAATCATTTAAGGGCTTTGCCAAAAAGAAAAAAAATCTGGAAAATTGAGACTTGTATTCAAGCTCTTTCTTCATTTTCCCCTCCTTTGTGGTCTTCCTCCTTTCCTTTTCCTTTCTTTTTTCCTTTCTCTTCCCTTCCCACTGACTATTTGTCACATCTGGACTCAGACTATTTTTCTCAAACTCATTTTCAGGAATTTCCACACAGCCTTCTTTATTATTATCCAGGAGTTATAGCAATATTAAACCAGTTAAGGGAATATCCTTCTGTGAAACTGCCCTGTAGACTTTCTGCAGTCCCTAGTAAATCTTTCCCAAAAGAAGCAACTTCTTAGGAGCCAAAAAGGCGCCCATTGCATTTCCATTCTGATTCAACTGATAATGTTAGTTTACTCATCTTCTCAACACCAATCCTTATTTCTTGATTTCTTGTAATCTGAACTGATTGGAACATTTATTTATCTCAAGACTGTGCTTATATCTAATGGTCAAATGTGAAGCTCTTACTGTCATCTTTTCAGGCAGCAAAAATAGTGAACAAGCACTGCGAGGTTTATGAAGCTCACATGAGGAAAGTTCGAGACTACCTGGAGGAGAGGCTTGAAGTAAGTTCACTCACCTGTCTGTCTTCTAAATAGACCTGCAACCTAAGCATGAGGAGGAGAAATTGTTTCAGGAGTGTCTCATTGAGACATGTGCTGTAGTCTGAAAGAAGGAAAGGATGGGTTCAATTGAGATTCGCAGGTGGGCACAGGTAAATTGAGAAGGTTTTCCAGATGTTTTGATCTACACAGTGGTTCTCAACCTATGGTCCCCAGGTGTTTTGGCCTACAACTTCCAGAAATCCCAGCCGGTTTACCAGCTGTTAGGGCCAAAACATCTGGGGATCCACAGGTTGAGAACCACTGATCTACAGCTTCCATCAACCTTACCTAGCATGACCAGTAATAAGGGATGGTGAAAGTTACATATCTTGTATATCTGAAGCTTCTACACCCTTGTTTAAGGCAATCTTCTTACACCTGCCAACAAGGTTTAAAATGATCCAAACTTTGTTCCCAACCCTGTAATCTTTATATCCGTACTTTTTCATACAGTTGTGAGATGTTTCCTTCATATTGACTTCATTCCTCTAATTGTTAGGCCTGGAGAGGATAGGTGGGGACCATGTGCTGAAGTTTCTTGATGATATTTACTTTCGTATTCTAGGCTGAATTTGAAGAACAAGGTATCCATTTTAATTGTCGCCTAAAAGGCTCTAAACGACTGTGCAACACCTGTAATTTTTCAATAATGGGCTCAGGACTGCAAGGTAAACTATGTGGGTCTAAAATTGTATCATTCCACTTGGCAAACTGGGGAATATGTGGCCTTCCAGATATTGCTGGATTCTAATTCCCCTCACCCCAGACACTGGCACAGAATCACCAACATCTGGATGGCAATAGGCCCATCCATCTCGCTATATGTCTATTGTCAGTCTGTGTTAAGGGATTTTACCCATGGTCCACTCAGTGACCAATACAAAACAATTTGCTACATTGTTTTTTAGGTTGGCATTTCCGCCTGCCCTGAAAGAGGCACATTTGTTACGTGTTTTTAATAAAATTGACTATATGGCTGTATCTGAAAAGTTTGGAATGATGTAAGAAATAAAGAAAGCAAGTTTCATTTGTTAACCTTTTAAAACCCAGGAATGCATTACTAAGTTATTGTTGGGGGATTCTAATTGTGAAACAACATACAGATACTTTGTTGGAATACTTGACTGTGGCATTATAGATAGACCTACCTTTGCAATCTGTTTATATTGTAATATGACAAATGTATATGTATTGTCGACATCCTTTAAATTTCCCATTTGCTTTGTTGTTGCTGTTGGTTTTTATTAGTTTTATTGACAAACAATCAAAATATGGGTTGGTTATGTTTTTTAAAAATGATATCTTGTGCATAACTTAATAACAGAATGGAGGTTGAAAAAAGTTCCTGTGGGTTTTTCTATACTTTAGTCCTTATTGCTTTCATGACTTTCTTTACAGGTCGACTGATACTGTCTCACTGTAAGACTTTGCTTGCCAGTGTTGGAGCTGCATGCCATTCCAAGAATGGGGACAAGTAAGGAACGCTGATGCGAACTGGGTTATTCTGTGGCACAGAAGGGGGTGGTTCTGTCTAATACAGAAGAGTGAAAGAGAAGGGTTTTTGCAAATAATTGTGTTATGTCCTTTCAAGTTGTTTCAAAGTTATAGTGACCCTAAGATGACTCTATCACGGTTCTTTCTGGTGTTTGATTTGCCCAGGTTCACCCTGTGTGTTTTATAGCTGAGCTAAGATTCAGGCCCTTGTCTCCAGTCATATAGTATGCATCACCCCTGTAGAATTAATGCAATTTGATGCCCACTTTAACTGCCATGGCACAATACAGTGTTCCCTCACTATTTTGCGGTTCGCTTATTGCGGACACGCTGTTTCGCAGATTTCAAAAAATGTTAATTAAAAATATATATATTATGATATATTCACTGTTTTGTGGGGTTTTGCTGCTGCCGCTCTACAAGGCGCTTTCCCTTCTCAGTCCTTCCTCCCTCCCTCCAGATTTGAGGGGCCTTTCCTTCACTTTACTTTAAGTTTATAAAGACTTAAAATTGTGTATAACTACTAAAATAATGTATACATATTAAAATAGAGTGTTCTAAAATATAGTGGTTTTTCACTTATTGCGGGAGGTCCTGGAACCTAACCCCAGCAATAAGTGAGGGAACACTGTACTATGGAATCATGGGAAGTGTCATTTTACAAGTCTTTAACAATAACTCCCATAATTCCATAACACTGAGGCATGACAGTTAACACGGTGACAACTATATTAATTCTGCATTGTAGAGGCATTGTAGAATTAATATAGTTTGCGGTGGTAATGCTCAAACCATTACTTATAAACGAGATATCTAATTTTCACCCTCACAGCCCCTACCTTCTTGATGACTAGTAATTATACACAACCAAAGCAAAATAAAACGATTAAGACTGTAGTTCCAGACATATCTTTTCATATTGTTTCCAGCAAAATATTTACAAAACTCTCAAATGCCTCCCATTTCCAAACTGCTCTTGTAATGGATTGTTGGTCACATTAATATCATGATCCACAAGTCATTAGTATAACCTTGTTGTGCATCTTTCACAGAACCTTAGCCTTATGAATGAGTTGCCCTGTCTTCAACCACCCTACTCAGGTCTTGCAGATTCAGGGATATGGCATCCTTAATTGAGTCTATGTAGAATGCAATCTTTCTCTTTTCCTATCGCCTCCTAACTTACCAAGTATTATTCGTTTCTTGAGAGTCATGTCTTCTCATGGTGTGGCCCGAGTCAGTAGCATCACTGGGGGTGTGGGAGGAATAGGAACTGCACTGGAAGACACTGCCAGAGGGAATGACACCACAATGACTGTTTATTAAAATGTTTGTGCAGTGTTTCAGCAAACTATATACCGTATATATTCGAGTATAAGCTGAGATTTTCAGCCCTTTTTAAAGGCTGAAATAGCCCCCTTCAGCTTATACTCGAACCTTCCTTTCTCTTTCCCCCTCTGATGTGCGCCTTCCTTTCTCTTTCCCCTTCTTGCGCACACCTTCCTAGCTCTTTCCACCCTCACTTGCACCTTCCTTTCTCTTCTCCCCTCTTGTGTGCCCTTCTTTCTCTTTCCCCCTCTTGCGTATACCTTCCTTTCTTTTACTCATCTTATGTGCAACATCCTTTTTCTTCCCCCTTGCATGCATCATCCATTTTCTTCCCCCCTCTCGCTTGTGCCTTCCTTTGTCTTCTCCCTGTCGTGGGTAGTTTTTCTCTTCCCCCCTCTTGCATGCAAGGGGAGAAGGAAGGAAGGAAGAAAAATAGAGGGAGGGAAGGAGAGATAAAAGGGAGGAAAGGAAGTGGGAGGGAAGTTAGGGGAAAAGGAAGGATGGGAAAGAGAGGGAATGGAAGAGAAGGAAAGTAAGAAAGGACAAATAGAGGGAAAGAAAGAACAGCTGGCTTGATGTGCCAAGAGGGGCGCCTTCCTCTCCCCAGGGTCCCACTTCCTCCCGTCTCACCTGTTGTTATTGTTACATTTATTATTTTACTCTATGTATTATTGTTATTATTACATGCATTTTACTCTATTAGTTTTGATATTATTACATTATTATTTAACTCTATTATTATTATTACATGTATTATTTTACTTTAGTTATTAGCACATTTACATTGAAGATGGTTAGAATAATGATTTAATCAGAGTTGGATAGTCTTATCTTAAATTACAGTTTTATGTAAATATTCAAAAACACTTAACCTAGTGATACCTCGATTAATGTAATTTTATTGGTATCTATTTTTATTTTTAAAATTTACCAGTAGTTGTTGCATTTCCCAGCCTTGGCTTATACTTGAGTCTGTAAGTTTTCCCAGTTTTTTGTGCTAAAATTATGTGCCTCGGCTTATATTTGGGGTGGCTTATACTCAAGTATATACAGCAGTTATTTATTTATTTATTTGCGGAATTTGTAGCCCTCCTTTCTCAGCCTTACGACAACTCACAATATCACAAAATCAGTTTTGCATAAGCCCAGCTTATATGTACCTTATCAATATTCCTGCAAGGGCAAAACTTTGTGCTTAATTTACTTGTTGAACCTTCTACTGTGTATGAATGCTGATCAGATCTTCCAGATGACTGATCTTGGCCCTTCATAGATGAGCTGCCCTTGCTCAAGCAGGAATGTGTGCTCTCTTTCTCCTTACTTTGGATTGCCACTGGCCCTTTAAGAGCAGGATGTGTGGAAAGAGAGAAAGAGCAGCACCTGTTTCCTTAGATGAAAAAAGAAGCGTTCACATGGGTGGCTAGTTGGAGGAGGCTGCTGAGAGAGTGACCCTTTTGCTAACCATTGCCAGCTGCTCAGGAGCTGAGCCCACTCCAGAAGCTGGCCAGTCTGCTTTAATTTCACGAGGTGATGAGTGTCTTTGTATCCTAACGGAGAACATTCATCTTCTGTGGCTGAGTATTACAGGTATACTCTTTTAGATCTTACTAATGATGTGAACTAAGTGATCTGCAAAGTACTTGGGATTAGGATATCAGAAAGTGGTTATTTTCTTGGCTCTGAATAAAGAGGATAGTCGAGTGTGACAGATCAAATGTCTGAACAGCAACTTGCTCTCCTGCTGTTGTGTGCTGCATATTTAAATACTGGAGAGTGCAGTGGAAACATAAGCACCTTGCATTGTGTATCTTTATTTTGAAAATCTTCCCAGAATGCTCAGTGGTTCAGTAGGATGTCTGATAGTCACAGGATCATTTCTGAAAGCATATTGATGTGGTGAGCTTGTGTCCAGACTACTCAAACACATAACTTTGGGGCTAAATCTGTGGGCAGGACGGAATAGGATTCTAGGCTTCCCCATGCAAATCTACTCCCCTGAAAATATGAATAATTTAAACACTTTTTTTCATGTGCATGCACATACAATCACATTTTGGAAGCAAATATCTAACCAGATAACTCAGTCATTCCCTCTCTATCCACACTTCTTTCAAGTAGCTCAAAACAGTATATCCTCACAAACTATGATATTACAACCGGTGAGGAAAGTTCAGTTGGGAGCACTGAGTGAGGACGTAGAAATCACACATTCAAAGTTTTGATTTTTCCTTATCTCATTCTCCATTTTTTTATAAAATACACCTTTTCACACATTGTATCCCAATTTATGCCATTTTTTGTTTATGTATTGGATCATTTCAGAATGTTGTCTATATCACAACTTTTGGAGAAGTAAGGAAGAATAATTCTACCCTAATGCACTAGTCCAGACGGAATGAATTGAGAGAGGTCACTAAAAGTATACAAAATTCTTGCACATCCCTTAAAACAGTGTTTCTCAACTTGTGTTTCAGGACCCCTGGGGTTTGTGAGGAGATGCCAGAGGTGTTGGTCATGGGGGTTCTGTGTGGGAGGTTTGGCCCAATTCTAACGTTGGTGGGGTTCAGAATGTTTTTTTAAAATGATTTTTATTAGTTTCACAATTAAAATATACAGTACACAAAAACATGTGACATAACATGACTTATGACACAACATGACAAAACACAAGTAAACATTTGTTTTCCCCATACATTCTATCTATGCTAAACATTTAATTCCTAAACCTTTAATTTTGATTTTCTATTCTATATAGACAAAAAAGTGTTTATTTCCTTAGCATATGTATTAGAAAAAAAATTATGATAGAATGCACTAATATAGTCCAAATCATAGGAGCTGTGACATACATTGATAATTTTCATTAGTCCAAGTTGGGTTAATATTCATAATGTTGTTCCGGCTTCTTTATTCTGCCTTTTTGATTGTAGATGAACTATAAATCCGAAGCAACTACAACTCCCAAATGTCAAGGTCTATTTTCCCCAAACTCCACCAGTGTTCACATTTGGGCATATTGAGTATTTGTGCCAAGTTTGGTCCATCATTGTTTGAGTCCATGTAGGTGAACTGCAACTGTGCCAAGCAGAATTGGATGCAGTCTTTTCCTGGAGAAATGTACTGTGAACATGCACCACAGAGGCACATTCCTTCAGAGCTTGGCAGTTTGTGTTGTGGCATGAACTGTATGAATAGATCTTACTACCAATAGTAATATAACAACATCCGGAATTCAGCATAGCCTCTGGTAACTTTTTGGACATACTCACATATGGTTGATATATTTCATATCTTTGAAGAGGTGGTCTGGAGCTAATTTCCATTAGTACTAATCAAATTTTAGAATTTGTTAGGATTGGGGAACTCTGCATAACGTTTCTCTTCCTCCTCTGTACATTTCTGAAACCCACCCCCATGAAAACGTTTTGCAGGTGAAAATTTTACTATTGTGTTTGTTCCTCAGGCCATCCTCTATCCTGCTCAGCTGTGGCATTCCTTATGATGTGGCCCAGAATGCCTTGCGCCTCAGCGTGGGCCGCAACACAAGCAAGGAAGATGTGGACCTGATTGTAGAAGACTTGAAACAGGCTGTGACCCAGCTACAAGAAGAAGGTTGCTAGAATTGGGAGATTGCTTCCACAGACCTCATTTCTAATTGCCGTGTCACCCCTTAGGTTTGGGAGAATGGGAACAATTTACGCTTCTATTTGTTTTTGGCTGCTGAGTTCTTGCTGGACCACCGTTTGGGATTTCTCCAATCCATAAAGACATCAGGTCATTCTTCTGTGTTTTGGCTGCAGCACCTGCTTTGAGAAATAATAGCTCATTGAATGAAGTTACAGTATGAAGGAGAATCTGTGTTTCTAAGAAAGGATCGGGATGACAGATTCAAGCTGGATGTTTATTTTAGTGGATTGAGGCCTTTGAGGTGGGATTGAATTATTGCACATAGGAATAAATAGACTCTCAGCAACTTGAACAATTGGCATTTCCCATACTACATGTAGACCAATACTCTCTTTTGATGCCGCCATTCCTGTTTATCACTTGCCAGGAGCAGAAAACCATTTCTCTTCCCCCAACACCAATGTAGCATTCAGGCAACATGAAAATTGCCTTTTGCAGGACCTGTTTTCACAGTTATGATCTGCATTGTCTTTAAGGAAAGGCTTTATTCTTCAGGCAGAACATATAGATGTCCTGTCTTGGAAATAAATAATATATTGTTCATCCGTAGACCCTTCATTTTACATTGTTCTGTTTAGTGTGTGGACATTCAGGTTGCAAAGGTACTAGTCACTCTTCCTCTAGTCTAGCTTTAAAGGGCGACTTTGCTTAAAATCATGGAAACTCCTGCTAGATAGGAGCCCCCGGTGGTGGTGTGGGTTAAACCACTGACCTGCTGAGTCTGTTGACCAAAAGGTCGCAGGTTTGAATTCGGGGAGCAGTGTGACCTTCCACTGTCAGCCCCAGCTTCTGCCAACCTAGCAGGAAGGAAATGGCGCTTCATATAGTCATGCCGGCCACATTACCTTGGAGGTGTCTACAGACAACACCAGCTCTTTGGCTTGGAAATGGAGATGAGCACCAACCCCCAGAGTTGGACTCTACTGGACTTAATGTCAGGGGAAAACCCTTACCTTTTACCCTGCTAGATAAAGTAGCTGTGATTATGAGGAATCCAAACAAAGAGTCATTTGTTGCCACTGTTTCCCTGTTTGCCAAAAGAAAAATGTCAGTGTAGATTCAATCTCTGTATTAGATTTTTTTTCATGTAAGGAGCAACTTGAGAAACTGCAAGTCATTTTTGGTGTAAGAGAATTGGCCGTCTGCAAGAACGTTGCCCAGGGGACGCCTGGATGCTTGATGTTTTACCATCCTGTGGGGAGGCTTCTCTCATGTCCCTGCATAGGAAGCTAGAGCTGAGACGAGAGTTTACCCCGCTTCACAGATTCGAACCACTAACCTGTTGGTCAGTATTCCTGCTGGATTGCACCTCTGGGGGCTCCTCCGCATGAGATGACAGATACCCCACTGTCTCATTGCTATAAATATGTGTTTTTTTCTGTTAATCGAAGGCATTCTCTATAGTTCTGGGTTATGCTTTTATCCATGATGGGGGGTAAAAGTGAACTTTGTTGATCACAAGCCTCCAGAGAGGTTGCTGTGATCGCATGGGTAAAGAAAACAAGATATTCAAAGGCAGACATTTATTCTTCATTTTCCATCAATATATTGCATATCTGGGCATTATCTCTCTGCTAAATTCCAATTTGAACCTTAGAGTATTTATTGATGCAAGGCACAGACTTTTTGCTCCTTGATATTGGAGAGCAAGAGGGAGCATGCATGGCATTGTCTTTGTTGCCATGAAGCGTCAGTTGCCCTTTGTTAAAAAGGATGAACCTATGGTAAGGAGAAATCAGGAAAAGGTCATTGGCAAAGCCAGCAGAGCTCAGGCTCTCCCTCTTTTGGGTTAATTCACAAGTAAGGATAAAATGACCCATAGACCACATGTTTTGCCTACTTCCATTTTATGTCCTCTCTCCTCCCAAACACCTCAGCACTGGGAAATGGCCAAACACTTGATTTTAACATGCAGAGGAAACTAGAATCAGGCTTCTAGTTACTTGTAGGAATTGTATAGGATCTATTCTCAGCTCATTTTGTATGAGGAAACACTGCTTTGGTCTAGAACAATATATGATTCTACTCCAAAGGTGATTGTGCATATCCATAGTGCCTCTCCTCCCTCTATCTGTGCATACACATATACACACACAATCCAGAGATAGGACTTTTCCCAGTTACTTGGATAGGTTGTCCCAGATAGTTTTAACTGTTAATTTTTAATACTTCTAATGTTTAATCCTCCTGTAATATTTATATGTGTAAGTACTTCATTCACATATTGTTGTAGTTTTTGTTAGCTCTTTAGAGTATCCTTTGGCAGAGAAAAGCAGGGTATTATTATTGTTATTGCTGCTACTAATAATGGATTGAAGGGTTCAAAATACTAAAAGATGTCAAGCATTTCTGAAAGTTAAAGACTCTTTCTAGGCACACTATTTCACAGCATCTGGAGCCAAATGCTTTAGAGTTTTTGTCATAATTGTAGGAAGAAATCTTTTTGAATTAGAAAACTTCTTTTTTATGTGTGTTTCTGGCAACTCAACTAACTGTATGCTACTGGAGCAATGTTTGTTTGTATCACTGAATAAGAAGATCGAAAGGAGTCCTGTGAATCATACCATAGGAAAATTTCAAATATGCACTTGTAGAGAATGATCAGTTTGCATTAATGAAAAGAAAATGACTGGAGAAGACTGTCATGTATTTTTACAATAGGAATGTGCTAATTAAAAAGTGCCCCCTCCCTTTAAATGTTGGGTGCTGTGATGGAATGGGCTCACAGCTGACAAGCCTGGAAATGTAAAGAGATGTGTTTTAATGGTGAATGTTCTGTCTGGAAGCGCATTTCTTTTGCATCGTTAATATTATTTCAGCGTACAAAATTCTAAAACAAAAATGCACTTATTAAAATAAATTGAATCATTTCTTTGTCAATGTGTTGGTTTTAAAAAAAAATTCTTGCTATTGTAGAGAGTGAATTCATTCACACAAACGCATGGTAGCATGGAAAAGCAACAGCCAGCTTGTGTATCTGCATGTAGATGTACAGTCAGTGCTCATTTGAGGTCATGGACCTCTGAGGATTTCTACTCATTATACATCTCCTTTGGCAGCTGGTTTTGCTCATTCCTTTTGAAGAACCCGCAGAGCTGATAAAACTCATAATGCCCCCCCCCCCCCATCTCTTTGGGGCCGTGGACGCACATATTTTGCTCTCTGATCTGTTATAGGAGAGCCCTTTTTTGGAGGAAGTCAACTTCCAATTTATTTTCTGGTTTTAGGAAGGCTAGCCTTGGACTCATTCCAGTAAGGGATGGAATAGGTAAAACTTGCAAGAACCTTGACATTTCGGCTCTGTAACAAACCTCTTTGTAAATGCAGATTGAAACGCAAGGGTTTGCCTTTATCAAAGGGGTTACAGCAGACTGAATTCCTTTGAAGTCATTGAAATGTAAGTGTAAAAATGTATCGCTGCTTGTTTTGTTCACCCAAATATTCAGTTCTTCAAAAATCCTAATTCTGTCTACGAAGAAATGTATGGCTTTTAAACATTCCTTATTTTAAAACACATATGCACAAAAGAGAAGGAGAACTCATTCACCCTTTATCACCAAAAACATTCTACATGCACAGCTATTTTGAACATTAGAGAAAGTCTAAAATTCTTGTCAATTAATACATTCTTGTTTGATTCAACTATATAGTCTCTGCTCTGTTCCCTGGACAGCTAGTTCGCCTTCCAAGTAGTTAAGATAGTGTGGGGGCAGAACAAGGTCTTTATCCTTCTCTGCCATAGAGTGCTGATGCCATACCAAATTACAAATCCCAGGATTCCATAGCATTGACTCCTGGCAGTTATGGTGGTGTCAAACGACATTAATTCCACAGTGTAGGTTTACCTTTAGTCTTCCACAATTTCTCATTTTTAAAAAATCAAGTTCTTTCTGATGCTTTTATATCCAATTGTGCATTTTATAAATTTCAAGGGGGAAAAAATCCAACTTTCTATCCATCCCATTCCTAATATGGCAGCAATCTGCAGAACTAACTCCATTATTCCCAAAGATGTTTAATTCATCAGTGGTATTTATTGTATAGGAATTATAATTGTTTGAAATGACCATCAATTATATGTTATAGATATGTACATCATGATTCAAGACAAGCAATGCCAGGGCTTTTTGAATACAAACACACTAGGTAAGGACTAATCAATACATCAAAAAATCATCACTTGTTATATTCAATTGTCCAATATCTTTAGTTAATGTATGTTTCATCAATTGATGGAACATACATTAACTAAAGATATTGGACAATTGAATATTACAAGTGATGATTGTTTTATGTATTGATTAGTCCTTACCTAGTATGTATTGATTTTCTCTGCTATTATTGGGTGTCTACTAGGGCTTTTTGGATGGCAGCTATGGTAGTTATGAATATGAATGTTGCTTTTAAAATATGGGTAAAATAAGTCGTTGCTCAGAATAGAAAATAATGTACGTCATAAAGGTGTTGTACCTGCAATTCAGATTTTACAAATTAGAGCATAAGGGCTGCTTTACAATTGCATCACTCTAGCAATTTAGAACTGCATGCTACACAGAGAAGAAGAGCTAATAAAATCCATGATTCTTATCAGTTACGTTTAGCTGTTATTTCCATGTGCCCCTTCTTTAAGCCCCCTGCTGAACATATGCTTCCTGCCGTACCTTACCAGGTAACCAGAGACACACACCATCTGCCTAGTACATAAAACAAGAGGCTCCAGGAAAGTAGGTCTTCCAGTAAAGACAACAGCAAGGCTCTCGGAGATGGGCGATCAGAGGGCTATTGTGGCTGCCAAGGAAGGAGACTTGAGTACTTTGGAGCGGCTACACGTAGACGGCATTTTGGGCCAGAATATCACAGACTCCTTAGGGGCAGGCCTGGTTCATCACGCCTCACGAGCCGGCAGGCTCGAATGCGTCAAGTTCTTGGTGCTGCAAGCAAAGCTTCCCGGGAATCAGAGGGCAAACAATGGTGCAACTCCGGCACATGACTCTGCAGCAATGGGGAACTTGGCTGAACTGCAGTGGCTGATCAAAGATGGAGGATACAGCAAGCAGGTAATGTAGCTGCCCACTGTACAAGGAGCTTCCTAATCAGGAGCAAGGCCGAAGGTTGTTTACGAGGCTTTTGTCTGCGTTGCTGCATTTGCAGTGGCAGAGAATACCAGCAACCCCTGGGTATAAACAGTCTCAGGTTGGAGTACTGTCAATAATTAATCCTCCTCCAAGGATACTCCAATATCAAGCATACCTCATTATGATTGCTGCTGTCAGGCGGAATCATATATTGCAAGGTGCTCAAAAGTTAATGTTCTTTGTAGAGATATACAATGCATTTCCTTTAAGATTTCTGAAATTGTCTGCTGAAGCATCCAGAAAGAAAGTGTACGTAAAAGATGGGGATTCCATAAAGCAAGCTATTATGCTTTTGTCCCCTCAAATGGTAATCTCTTTGAGTGTCCAAGCACATCCTTTTCTCATTTACCGAATGCATGAAGGGGTAGTAGCATTTAACCTTTAACCCAGAAATTGAAATTGTGGCACACTCCAGATGCGTATCCATGAACATTTCACAAATTAAAACTTGGAAATGTGTGGCTAAGCAGAATCAATGTAGTCAAGATTGCAAAAGTTATTGAGGAAGAACACATGAAGTATGAGAGATTGCAGCAGTTTGCTTTTGCCTGAGCCTACTAGAAAGGGCATTGAACTACCTTTGCTTTCTTCTCCTGTACTGAGATAATTCATTTGCAATTGTTGTTTGTAAGCATTGAAATAAACTAAGAGGAAAGTGGGAAGAAGAGGGAGGAACAGGAAACATTTAAAAGCAGCTGAAATAGAACAACAGGATATTAATTGAGACTGTCCCTACTAAATGAGAAGACATTGTCCCTACCAATATCCCTATTCTATAATAGCTGGTGTGGTGTAGTGGGTTGAGCTATGACTCTGGAGACTGGGGTTCAAATCCCAGCTTAGTTGTAAAAACCCATCAGAGGGAAGCAAATGCCCTCTTCTGAACAAATCTTGCAAAGGGAACCCTGTGTTCTCTTTCGTAGTCACTGTGGATTCACACATTAGATAATATCCCTGCGCCAGCAGATCAGACCGGAACCTTCTAGCATAAAATCTTAAACAGGCTAAGCCCCGCCCCCCCTCACCCCGAGTATATATATAGCCCCTGGGCGGGGCTAGCCCTCAATTCTCTTGATCCGCCGCCATTGCAGCAGCAAGAGAACCTTCAGCACGAGCTTCCTCTCTCATTGAATTTTGGCTTTGACTTGGACTGTTTCTCGACCTCCCTACTTCTCCAACACTGATCTAGGACTGTTCTAAGGTATTCTCTACTCGGCCCCGTCCCCTGTCCCAGGATGGCATCCACCTCTTTCAAAAAATGTGTGGAGTGCCCGAACACTATACCGGAGTCCGATGGCCATGCCTTCTGACTCTCCTGCCTGGGCGAAGAACACCGCACTCAATCCTGCTCGATCTGCCTGTCCTTTACGCAGCAGACAAAAAAGAACAGGGACGCGAGGCTCAAGGCCTCCCTGTATGTGCGGGCGCTGAACCCACCCGCCACCGTGGAGCCCCCTGCAGCGACGGTTGTTTCCAAACCGGATGATCCTCCGCAACAGGCTGCTCAACCCAAGACCGTTCTTAAAAAGAAACTGAAAAAACCTAAAGAAAAGCCTGCCAAAGTGGCTAGTTTGAGGGCTCCCGTTTTCCAAAATGGCGCAGGGACAGCACTTACGGGACAAGATGGCCTTCTTCTTCTTCCCCCTCCATCTTTCCCTGACGCAGAAGTGGCGGGAAAAGCGCCTTCGCCCGGGCTGCAAGCTTCTGCTTTGCCCTTGCTGGGTCCTATGGAGACTTCTGTCTCGGGACAGCGCCACCTGATGGCCACAGGCTCGCCATTGCAGCTCCAAGGCCCCCAGCAGGCGCATGCGCTGGAGATGCCCTCCCAAGCCGGCAACATAGCCACACCCCCAGCGCTGACGCTCTCGACGCCGCTCCCGACGGGACCGCTGGGGATGGGATCTCCTCACTCTTCTCCCATGCAGCCGCCACCGCAAGGAGAGGCGGTCCCGGGCCCATCCCGTTCGTCGCCGGATCGCCGCTGGGAAGAGCGCTACCACAGATCGCGCTCCCCATCCCGACGAAGGGCGGGCTCCAGGTACCGCTCACGCTCCAGGCACTACCGCTCGCGTTCAAGACGCTACGCGCGGTCTTCCAGCTCTTTGTCCTCTTCTCCCTCCCCCAGGCGTCGCCGGAGGCATCGCGAGCGGAGGGAGACCTCCTCCAGGCGCTCTCAGTCATCCATTCGCCTGAACCAAGCGGCAGGAGCCCTCTCAGCTCTCCCGGGTTTTTGGAAACTCGCTCCTGATGGCCAGCTGGTATACGTGGGAGAGATGTTCCCGCCTCCGTCGAGGCCTCCCACGCCCTGCCTGTCTACGGTACCGCCTGCGGCCCCAGTGGTGCACAGCCCCATTCAGCCTGCGCTCTCCATGCCTGCCTGCTCCGGGTCGCCAGTGGTTGCCACCGCCATGCCTGCTTGTCCCGCGATGCCTGCTTTGAATGTCGGGACTGTGGCACCCCCTGCTACAGGTACTGCCACCCCCACACCGGGGATGACTGCACAGGCCCGCCTGGACCCTGCGCCCTTGGTCCCTGCCCAGGCGACATTGACAATGACTAACGACTGCACTGAGATGGATTCAGACTCCTCCTCTGAGGGGGAATCCGTTAGCATGCCTAAGGCAGTTGAACCTGCTACCTTGCAGTCGGATGAGTTTAATAATTTTGTGTCCATTGTTGGGAGGATGATTAGGGCCCTGAATCTCCCAGAACCCCCACCTCCCCAGTGTGTTGCTGACCCTATGTGGACCTCCACTGAACAAGTTTCAGCCCCAACTGCTCTGGTACCTGAACTGCCGTTCATACTTAAGTTGGCCAAGGGTCCCGAGGTCGCACCAGCCGCGATACCAGCGGTCCCTAGGAGACTTGAATCCCTGTATAGGGTCACCTTTTTGTCTTCCCAGTGGGTGTTAAGGCCCCCTAAGGTTAACACGGTGGTCACTGAGGTGGCTAAATCCCGCTGCCCGAGAGCATCTGGCACCTCCCCATTAGACAAGGAAGGGAAAAAGCTTGATTCCGCTGGAAAAAAGATATACTTTATGGCCGCCATGTTTATTAAAATGGCGCACTACGCCACGTATATGGCGGGCTATCAAAAATACCTATGGGAAAAAATGACACCAGTGATAGACTCCCTGCCGGCTGACCAGCAACCCATCCACAGGGGTTTCCATACCGAGGCACTCTCCCTTACTAAAATTCAGAAAGAGTTCGCGAAGCACCTCGCGGAGAATGCCGCGGGTCTCATAGGCGAGGCGACCTCTATCAGGCGCCATGGATGGCTGCGTACTGCTTCCTTGTCCGAAGAGGCCAAAGCCCTGGCTGAGGACCTCCCGTTCCACGAGGGAGGCCTTTTCAACCCGGACACTGACAAGAACCTTAAAGATAAGCAAGAGGTGCGGGTGGCCACCAAGTCTTACGGGAACACCTGGCAACCCTCATACCAGCAAAGGGCACGGGGCCAGACTTACAATAATCAATATCGTAGGCCCAATAATTCCTCTTTTGGAGGTTACTATAGGGGTCGCTTCAATTACTCCAATAGGCAGAATAGGAGGGGGTCCTTCAACTCTTTTAACCAGAGACCCCGCTACCAGCCTGATCAGGCTAAGGCTAAAGCCCAACCCGCCTCAAAGAAGCGGCTTTGATGCACGCTACCCCCCCTTTCCTCCACACACAGTTCCGCGGGTTACCGCCTGACGTTTTTCCCTCTATTGTTCACTGTATTGATAATGTTGATGTTGTTGGTAACCGTTTGGATACTCCCTCAGTCACTCACTACAAGGACCGGCTGCAACCCTTTGCGCCGGCCTGGGCTAAGATCACCACAGATAAATGGGTGCTCTCGATAGTATCCAATGGCTATTTTATTGAGTTTGATAAGCGGCCTTGTGTGGGAAAGATTAAATGTAGCCCTGCCTCCCCCACCCTGAGGAGGGAGATTGAGGTGTTGCTTAATAAAGGAGCCATCTCCAAGTTACACAGTTCAATGTTTTCCCAGAGTTATTTTTCTCGTTACTTCCTAGTGTCGAAAAAAGACGGGGGCTTCCGACCAATTCTGGACCTCAGAGGCCTCAATAGATACATCCCCCAAAAAAGTTCCGCATGGTGACGCTTGCCTCCATCCTCCCCCTTCTCCTTCGGGACGCCTGGTTTGCGACCCTAGATCTACGGGACGCCTATTTTCATGTGGCTATTGCCGCCCCCCACCGTAGATTTCTCTCGTTTATGGTGGGTGACGAGGCATACTCCTTTAACGTCCTTCCATTCGGCCTTGCCACCGCCCCACGGGTCTTTACCAAGTGTATGGCCGCCGTGGCGGCCCACCTTAGGACCAAGGGGATCACTATTTACCCCTATATTGACGACTGGTTGGTGGTGGCCCCCTCATGTAACCAATTGCATCTCCATGTCTCTTCTATCCTGTCTTTGCTCCAGTCCCTCGGCCTGGTCGTCAACACAGAGAAATCGAATCTGCAACCATCCCAACAGGTCCACTTTATTGGGGCGCGCCTGGACTCGGTGGTAGAAAGGGCGTTCCTCCCATGGGAGCGGTTTTGCAGCCTCCAGCAGTTGGCCCAATCAGCCATCGACCTCCCGTCATTAACAGCAAGGGATGTGCAGGTGCTGCTGGGACACATGGCGTCCACGACATCAGTGACCCCCTACGGCCGCCTCCACCTTCGGCCGCTCCAGTCCTGGTTCCTGGCAGTGTTCGACCCGCTCAGGGGCAACCCCTGTACCAGGTTGTCAATACCTTGGGCGGTCCGTCAGTCCCTGGTCTGTTGGACGGACCCCGGGTGGGTTTGCTCGGGCCTCCCATTCCAACCTCCTTCTCCCTCTGTGACAGTAACAACAGACTCCTCCCTGTCGGGTTGGGGCGCCCACTCGGGCAGCCTGGTGGCTCACGGGTTGTGGTCGCCACAACAGTCCTCCCTGCACATAAACGTGCTGGAACTGTTGGCGGTAGACAAGGCTCTGAGGTCATTCGAGAGGGTGGTCACGGGCAAAGTCGTTCAGGTACTAACAGACAACACCACCGTAATGTTTTACCTGAACAAGCAGGGTGGCACCCACTCTTTCTCCCTATTGGAGCTTACTGCCCAGATCTGGGATTGGTGTATACCACGGGGCACCCATCTCATAGCACTTCATGTACCAGGAGAGGAGAATATTCTCGCGGATGTCCTCAGTCAAAATCCACTAGGCCACCATGAGTGGTCTCTCCATTGGGCGGAGGTGGCACGACTCTTTCAGGCATGGGGCACCCCAAGCATAGACCTGTTCGCTACCCAACAAAACACAAAGTGCCGCCTCTTGCTCCAGACGCGAAGCCCAGTCAGAAATGTCGCTGGGAGATGCCTTTCTCCACGTCTGGACCGGGGCCTTCATGTACATTTTCCCCCATTCCCCCTGCTACTGTGGGTGGTAGCCAAATTGCAGAGAGACAAGACATCATGCATTCTAATCACCCCCTGGTGGCCCCGCCAACCCTGGTTCGCAGTACTACTTCAGTTATCCAACAGGACTTTCATCCCTCTGCGGAGCAGAACGGACCTCTTGACCACTCAGGATGGGAAGGTCCTCTATCCAGAGGCACACAAACTGAGGCTCACTGCATGGAGGGTCCTCCCGTCCCAGTAAATCCGTTCTCCACCCTGTCCCAGCCAGTGAGACAGATTATTGATGCTGCCCATAGGGAGTCTACCAAACGCTCTTACACCTACAAGTGGCAGCGTTTTTCTAAATTTGCTTCCCTAAGGGGGGCAGACCCATTACTTGCTCCAACGTCTATTGTTTTGGATTTCTTGACAGCGTTGTCAGCTGAAGGAATGTCATATTCCTCCTTAAAGTGTTACCTGGCAGCGCTGTCATGGTTCCGCAGGAAAGCGGATCAGCCTTCATGCTTCACTGATCCGTGGGTGTGCATTTTCCTTAGGGGTATTAACAATATGAAGCCAAGGGTTCTCCCTGTACCCCCATCCTGGAGTCTGGATTTGGTATTGGCAGCCCTCACCAAGTTTCCATTTGAACCCCTGGCATCTGCCCACCTCTCTCACCTGTCGTGGAAGGTGGTTTTTTTAGTGGCCATCATTTCGGCCAGAAGGGCTAGTGAACTTTGCGCCCTTCGTGCGGACCAACCATACTTGAGGTTCCACAAAGATAAGGCTATCCTCCGTACAGATGTGTCATTTCTCCCCAAGGTGGCTACACCTTTCCACACTTCCCAGGAGTTGTTGTTGCCAGCCTTTTTCAGAGCCCCGGGCACCCCTCTGGAGAGAAACCTCCATATGTTAGATGTTAGACGGGCCCTGGCCTTTTATGTTGATAGGACTGCTAGTTTCAGGCGATCCCCTAGGCTTTTTGTTAAATACCGCCAAGATGAGATGGGGTTACCAGTGTCCTCTCAAAGACTGTCCGCGTGGATCGTGTCTGTGATTCGATTGGCATACCAGTTGGCGGGCAAACCACTTCCGGAGCAGGTGAAGGGACATTCTACCAGGGCAATGTCCACGTCGGCGGCTTTCCTTCGCGGAGTTCCCTTGGAGACAATCTGCCGTGCCGCCATTTGGTCCGACCCGACATCGTTCGTGACCCACTACAAGCTGGATGCTGTTTCCAGGAGAGAGGCTGAGTTCGGAAGAGCAGTGCTGTTTTCAGCCGTGGCATGACGCCCACCTTCCAAGGTCAGTAGCTCGCAATTCTATCTAATGTGTGAATCCACAGTGACTATGAAAGAGAATTATGGGTTGCTTACCTGTAACCGTAGTTCTCTGAGTAGTCACCTGTGGATTCACACATCCCCGCCCTTCCTCCCCTCGAGTGTCATGCCCCGCCTTCTGGCTGTTTTTGCGGCGGAAGAGAATTGAGGGCTAGCCCCGCCCAGGGGCTATATATATACTCGGGGTGAGGGGGGGCGGGGCTTAGCCTGTTTAAGATTTTATGCTAGAAGGTTCCGGTTTGATCTGCTGGCGCAGGGATATTATCTAATGTGTGAATCCACAGGTGACTACTCAGAGAACTACGGTTACAGGTAAGCAACCCATAAATAAATTCACATTAGGATTAGCATAGGCCAGGCCTGTCATGGAGGGCCACATCACCCTTATGGTTGCCTTCAAAGGGCCATTGAATTCGTGGATGAAGAATCTGTGGATACAGAAAGCAAACGATATTTTTTACATTGTGGCCAGTGCTCTTTAGTTTTTACCCAGTCTGGGTCCCCAGATGTTACTGAATGACAACTCCCATCACTTTTGATTATCCACTATGCAGACTGAGGATAATGAGTATTGCAACCCAACAGCCCATGT
Source organism: Anolis apletophallus (assembly GCA_030556195.1). Taxonomy (NCBI): domain Eukaryota; kingdom Metazoa; phylum Chordata; class Lepidosauria; order Squamata; family Anolidae; genus Anolis; species Anolis apletophallus. The sequence continues at coordinate 63,843,584 of JARBWK010000010.1, read as the reverse complement.
GGCTCTGAGATTGGGGAAAGGTTAAAGGACATTTTAAAGTCAGACATCATATCCACGAGTTTTGTATCTCAATTGAAACAGAATAATCGTCAGCCTTCCAGATCTTACTGTATCACAACTCCCAGCAGCTTTAGTAATGATGTCTAGTAAGGATGTCTAATTATGAAGAATACAGAAGTTGTAGTTCAGCATCTGGAGGGCCACATAAAATGACATGGCACGCCAAATTCAACTCACAAGCCTTGAGTTTGACACACGTGGCAAAGGCAATGACTTAGAGCAGCCATGCTCAAACTGTGGCCCTCCAGCTGTTTGGGCCCCCAACTCCCAGAAGCCGTAACAAGCTTTTTTAATTCTCAGGAGTTCTGGGAGTTGAAGGCCCAAACAGCTGGAGGGCCACAGTTTGAGGATGCCTGACTTAGAGAGACACAACAACAAATACCATTCTCTGGCAAACTGATGGTTGGAGTATACGCAAATCTTGTTAGACTGCAGTTATTGGAGGGTATGGAAAAGAAGCCCGCCCTCTCGTCTTCTTTTTGTTGTTGTTTTAGATGCATTTGTTATTGTGTTTTTGTTAGATGTATTCATTTTACTGTGTTTATTGTTTTTATTGTGTTTATTGTTTTTTGATGTCTGATATTTTGTGATTTGTGGTTTGGGCACGGCCCCATGTAAGCCGCTCTGAGTCCCCTTTGGGGAGAGGGAAGCGACTTATAAATAATAATAATAATTATTATTATTATGGATATAATGTTGGACTTCATTACCATTGGTTATGCTGACTAAGGTTGATGTGAGCCACAGTGCAACAATGTCTGAAAAATGTTACAATTTTGTTCCACAGATCATGCCCATACGACTCCTACCCTAGTTTCTTTCCCACTACACAAGCAATAGTATTTTCATTCTGCTTTAATTGCCATTGCTGTATCCTGTGACACTAGACCTCTTTGGAGGAGAATTCTAAATAATCCTCTCTAACATGCAAATCCCAGGATGGATTTGTTGCGATTAAAGTGGACTCATAGTGCTCTAAGTGCATAGTGTAAAAGGATGCTTGGTGCCAGCTATATTTTTAATGACAGAGTGATGGATTTTATCCATATAGGCCTTCTTCATTTGAACAGCAACCTTGGCCAAACAGGGTCTCTGTTAAACAGAGGAATGTGCATGTAAATCTCCTGTATGCTTCCACCAATTTCATGACTAGCAAAGAGGTGAAATAACCTGAGATGTGCTTGTTTATTGCATTTTATTTATGAATTACATTAGCATGCTGACCTTTTCTTGTATGCCAAGGTGGTTTACAAAAAAGCCCAATTAAAAAAACCCTAAACAATAAAGTTTTAAAACAATCAAAATGCCACATAAAACAATAACATCATTAAAAAGATATGCAAAAGTATTATAGGATAACTAAAACACCACAATGGGAAATTTTCTTTGTGTTGTGTGCCTTCAAATCATTTTCAACTTATAGTGACCCTAAGGCAAACCTATCACAAGGGTTTCCTAGCAAGATTTGTTTGGAAGAGGTTGTCCATTGCCTTCTTCTGAGGCTGAGGGCACTTCCAAACAGCACTAAATTATGGGTTTTTAAAAGAAGCAAAACATCTCAGGGCTTTAGAAGAGGTCCTGTTGGTCCCAGGATTTCTGCCTCTATTGTCCAGGTTTGATGCTTTGTTGCGAAATTTAGAGGCTCCTAAAATGATCACCGTGGGACTTCCGCTGGAAACTTCAGCAGTTTAAAAAACAAACAAACCGTGAGATGCAGATATGTGGAGATCAGTACAAAAGTTCAATTCTTTGTCCTGGCCAGAGAAACTGTGCCCTTGACATGTTTAATGAAGTTTCTGTCACACAAACAAAGTTTTTGCCTTCTACTCAAGTGTGACCTCCTTCTTAGAAACTGACCAGTCAGGAACAAACATCTATAACCCAGGAACAAATCTAGATTTAAGAAATCCTGTGATTTCTGATTGCAGGGACATACAGACATGCAAAGATTCGCATATTTGGTTCAAAACTGCAATATTCCTGTACCTGGAAATCTCATATTTTTTGCCTTTTGTAGTGATTGCTTTCAAGTTTACAGGGAATTGTGGTTGGCCACCCTCCTGTTTGCTGCAGAAGCTCCTGGGATAAAGGTACTGTCTGGACGGGCCCTCGGAGAATGAGTTTCATGGCTGAGTTTGAGATTCAAGCTGTGGTCTACAGAGTTCAATGCTCAAACCGTTATGTCTTGCTGGGTCTCCTGCTCGAACAAATAGATTCTTGTCTGCCAGTGAAAGGAAAGCCAGGAGAAGGACAGCTTAGCCACTTCTCTGGAACTCCCATGGAAGGCTGATGGGAGTTCCAGAGGATGGGATCATCAATAGAGAAGGTTATCCTGCTATCCCACACATGCAGGGCCGTAGCCAGGATTTTGATTCGGGGGGCTGAGACTGGGTGGAAGAGGGTCTACCCTAGCAAACCTTTTGTATTGTTATCCCAATAACCCCATTAATGTGGGATATACTGAGCATGGTGATCAGATCATGATATGAATAAACATAACAGTTTAAATAATGTACCAGTAAGGCCTTTTCATGGACCACCCTGAGAATTTCGGGGCTGAATCCCCCTTAGCCTCCCCCCCCCCCCGGCTACATGCCTGCACACATGCATTTGATAAATGAATTGATGGGATTGTTTGAAAATGCACACAGCCACACATGTACATACAGAAACTGCACAAAGGTGGTTCCAAGTGCTGATCCCAAGCTTGTCATTTTCTCCATAGGAGCAGGATGCCTCCGGAGCGTCTCCACTCCATTTAGCTGCTCGCTTTGGACATCCAGAGATTGTCGAGTGGCTGGTCCAAGCAGGGTTTGACACTGCAACGGAGACCCGGGAAGGAGCCGTGCCTGCTCATTATGCAGCAGCCAAGGGAGATCTCACATGCCTGAAAGTGCTGGTTGCTGCAGACCGCAGGTATGCAAAAGCACAGTAACCCCCTCACAAGGGATACAAAGCACTCTTACCTGCCTCTCTCTGGCCAACTATATATATTGCAAAATTAAATATTATTATATGGGCCAGCTTTCTCTAATCTGCTGCCTTCCAAATGTATTGAATTACAACTTCCATCAATCCACCTGAAAGCCAATTTGGAGCTTCCAGGGATGATAGTCCAACCAGTACCAATATGACTTATGCACCAATAACTGAACCATGGTTGTTAATTGGTGTCTAGCTGCAGTATTTTTAGTGTGGATACAGCCTTAATTGAAGTTTTATGTTTACTTAGAATGACTTTTAAACAATTATTGAGCATTTTAATCATTGTTGCTATCAATAATTATCCAGAAGACACTTTAGATAGAACTCTAAAAAGCCTATATTGGCTCGTTTTGCATTAAGAACTGCTGAAAACAAAAACTGTTTTCATCTTTGGTATAGACCTGGAATTCCTCACTGGCAAGAGCTCTCGACGAGATTGCTCCCAGGCGCCCTCTCCGGCCCCGCAATCATCGGTCTCCTTGGTATACTGGAGACCTCAGGACCATGAAGCGGGAAAGGAGACGGCTAGAGCGCGAGTGGCGGAAACTCCGTGACGGAGCCTCAATATCAGCTTATAAGCTATTCAAAGAGTCTTATGAGCATGCTGTCAAGGCAGCCAAAAATGACTACTTCTCTGCCTTGATAGCGTCTGCAAGCTCACGCCTGGCCCAACTGTTTAAGGTAATTCGATCGTTGACGACGGTCCCTACCGTCCCAAAAAATAGTGATCAGGCCCTCACTGCCGGTGCTTTTCAGAGCTTTTTTACAGACAAGATACTGAACCTCCGCCGGGACCTTCCGGCCACAGTTGATACAGTAAGAGAGCTAGAGACTCCGTGGCCCTCCGCCGGGCCCACCCTCGACCGGTTTCGGCCACTGGACGCAGATGCTGTTGATAAGATAGTGACTGCAGTTCGTCCTACCACCTGCTCCCTCGACCCGTGCCCCTCCTGGCTTGTTAGATCTTGCCGGGAGGGATTACGTGGGCCTCTGTTGAATATCATTAACAGCTCCCTTGAGCAAGGGGTTTTTCCAGAGTGCTTAAAAGAGGCGGTGGTAGCTCCATTACTGAAGAAACCATCATTGGACCCTGCGGTTCCCTCCAACTACCGCCCAGTGTCGAACCTTCCGTACCTGGGCAAGGTGGTTGAGAGGGCAGTAATGGAGCAACTGCAGTCCTTCTTAGATGACACAGCATGGCTAGACCCCTTCCAGTCCGGCTTCCGTTCGGGGCACGGGACGGAGACGGTTCTGGTCTCTATCACAGATCAACTCCGCTGCCAGCTCGACCAAGGCGGGTCTGCGCTGCTCGTGTTATTGGACCTCACGGCAGCGTTTGACACGGTCGACCACAATCTTTTGATCCACCGCCTGGCCATGGCTGGAGTGAGGGGGACGGTCCTTAAATGGCTGGCCTCCTTCCTCCACCAGCGGTCTCAGCGTGTGAGGAGGGGCGGGGTGGTCTCCGAGGGCTCCCCACTAGTGTGTGGAGTCCCCCAGGGGGCCATTCTCTCCCCTCTATTATTTAACATCTACATGCAGCCGCTTGCACAGCTGGTGCGGAGTTATGGGCTGGTCTGTCACCAGTACGCTGATGACACCCAGCTCATTCTGAGGGTGGAGGGCAGGCCGGAATCCGTCCCCGATAATTTCCAACACTGCCTCGAAGCCGTTACTGGATGGCTGCGAGCCAGTAGGTTGAGGGTGAATCCGGCGAAGACGGAGATCTTGTGGCTGGGCCGCCCGGGCGGGGTGGGTGGCCGGCTTCCGACCCTGGACGGGGCGGCGCTGCATCCAGCGCCGTCAGTGAAGAGCCTGGGTGTCCATTTGGACTCCCAGCTGACCATGGAGGCCCAGGTCTCCATGGCCAGCAAGGCTGCCTTCTTCCACCTCTGCCAGGCAAGGAGGCTCGCCCCCTACCTATCCCGGAACGATCTAGCCACGGTGATCCAAGCCACGGTCATCTCGAGGCTAGATTACTGTAACGCGCTTTACGTTGGCCTGCCTATGTCGTCGATCCGGAAGCTCAAGCTGGTGCAGAACACTGCCGCCCGGCTCCTGTCTGGGACCCCAGCAGGCTGCCATATAACACCAATCTTGCAGGATCTGCACTGGCTGCCTATTGAGCACCGGGTCGCCTTCAAAGTGCTGGTTCTTACCTTTAAGGCCATCCACGGCCTGGGGCCAGCGTACCTGAGGGACCGTCTCACCCCATATTGCCCAGCGAGATCACTGCGGTCTGAAGAGGCCAACCTTCTAGTAGTTCCATCTGTAAGGCTGGCCCACCTAACATCTACCCGCCGGAGGGCGTTCTCAGTAATAGCTCCCACGCTATGGAACGCCCTCCCGGCTGAAACCAGAGCCTTGCGTGACCTACTCCCGTTCAGGCGGGCCTGTAAAACTCATTTGTTTAGACAGGCCTTCGGGGAGTAGGCCGGCGTAGATTCCACCTGGCTGTTTAGATTTGCTGCTGCTTATTTTAACTGTATTGCCTGTTTTAATTTGTGTTTTTAACTGTTTTATGTTGTTGTTTTAACCCATGGCACTATGCCACTGGCTCTGTGAGCCGCCGCGAGCCCCTGGGAGTCGGCGGTCGAGAAGTCCCAACAAATAAATAAATAAATAAGGAGAAAGTGTCCTGAAAACAGCAAAACTTTTAGTTAAAATGGAAATGGATTTATTCCTTCAAACCCCTGGTAAAATGGAGTATCCTTCTCTGTCTAGCGCCCCCTTGTGGCCTCTGCCCAGATAATGGAACAGTACTATTAACATCTATATATACCAAGTAACAAAAGTTAAATCAGTGGGGTGTGTGTGTGTGTGTGTGTGTGTGTGTGTGTGTATATATATATATATATATATATATATAGAGAGAGAGAGAGAGAGAGAGAGAGAGAGAGAGACTCATCTGCTAGTATGGAGAATGTAAACTATAAGAACATGGTTGCCCTCTGCTGGCAATAAAAGAGTGACAAAGCCATAATTATAGATTTGTAGCATATCCTTGTATGATGACTCCAGTTCTTTTACTTACGGTATGTATATTGTTATTTTAAATGGACATTTATTGCAGGTAATGTTCATTTAAATTAGCATTTTACTGCAGTCTCAGGGCTAAACCTAATTTACCAGATTGCTGTGGGAACGGCAGTCATAGCTGCATCCTGTAAAATCCAGGGATGTATAATTTGGTGAGGCAGGAAAGCTCTCTGGGAAAGAATTATTCATACCTCACAAAACTATAAATCCCAGGAATGTACTGGATGTAACCATGGGAGTTAAAGTGATCCCACGTATCAAATGGCTACATTTTTTTCAAAGAGCCCTGGAGCTATTTTTAAGATAAGGGTCTCAGCCTTTTTAAGACACAAGCCCATCTCTTGCTGACCTTATCCAAATTGGTTCTGTGACCAACTGGAATAGTGTGTGCATTGCTTGGTGACTCCAGTTAAAACATTTCTTCTAAAGATTGAATGTGTGCAGAAATAGGCAATTCATATGACCAAAGGATTGGAACAATTTGCCTATAAGGACTGTATAAACAAAATGTTGGACTCTCCAGTCAGATGAAGCATGCCTCTTCTTATCTTCCCACATTTTTGGATGAATCCAAAAAATTATGTGAGGCTCTGAAACTTTAAAAACTAAATAGAAAAATCAAGAATATAGAAAATATATTTATTGCAGAAGCAAAACATTGGGAAGAATGCAGACATCTTGGTCTGGATTTTCTTTGTTGTACTGGGCAGTGTCCCATAGAGTATAACTAAAAACTAAATAAAATCCATAAGGAGGCCAAAGAAGGGAAATGTATCCCTAGATTTAGATTCCTTGGTAATATAAAGCCTCTCTGCCATTTGGACTTTTCCTGAAATCCCTTTGGTTCTTTCTTACGACCTCATCAGACAGGCTACTTTGTCCGTCATATGCTTCTTGTTCTTCTCTTTTGCCATGGAGCCCATAACATGACACACGTGAACTTCTGACCGGGCTCCATGGCAAAAGGAGAGAGCAAGCAGCATATGCTGCTGCCATGGAAACACGGGAGGCTTCCATATTGCCTTTAAAACAATGTTGAGAAGCCAGGCGGCAGAGGTTTTCTCCCATGGGAGGGGGTCCCAGGTAAGTCAAGCAATACAGGCCATGGCGTGACAGGTTCCTCACACACTCCAAAAGGATCCAATGGATTTGTCACAATGCATGGCGAATCCTGAAGATAATGTGATGAGGTTCTTATTGATGCCAACTAACCATCTCATCATACGGACCTCCAGAAATGTCCGAGGATGCTTCCACTCCAGTAAGACGTTGGATGGGCATGCCATTCATCAGACAACACAGAAGAGCTTCCTGTGGAAACCCCTCCTCCATCTGGAGTGGAAGTGTCATTTAATGTTTCCCTCTCAACACAGGAAGCTTCCCGTGTTGTTCTGGCTCCAATGATGCTTCCCTCATGTGATATGCAGGGGGGGGGGGGTAGCATTGCCATGAGAGAACAATGAATTCTCCCCAGCTGCTCCTTGTTTACTAGGTTTTGTATGCCATCGATGAGTGTTCATTTTCTTGACTATTTAGTACATTTCTGAGTGATAATTCCTGATGGGGCTCAAGTACATAATAACCTTGGTGCTCCAATTTTGTCAGATCTTTTTAGGGGGAGTGTCAACCTCTCTTCCCTAGCCCTAGATAATTGTTTTTATGTCAGGGTGGCTTTATTGTATTTTACATTAAGTCACACTATTTTCTTGTACATATTATCACAAGGCTTTCTGGGGGAAAAAATTGAAGGCCAGGATGTAGGCACCCAAATTCAGGGAATAAACAAGTTTCAACCAAAGCATCAAGTCCTGCTACTACAGTGATTCTCAAGCTGTGGTTCCCCAGATGTTTTGGCCTTCAACTCCCAGAAATCCTAACAGCTGTTAAACTGGCTGGGATTTCTGGGAATTGTAGACCAAAACACCTGGGGACCCACAGGTTGAGAACCACTGTGGTACTTCTTCTAAATTGCTGTAGTAACTTTTCTCCGCCAACAGTTGTGTGAACAAGCAAACCAGGAGCGGAGCGACCCCTCTGTACCTTGCCTGCCAGGAAGGCCACCTCCACATCACCCAGTTCCTAGTGAAAGACTGTGAAGCTGATGTGCACCTGAGAGCCTATGATGGCATGACTGTACTGCATGCAGCTTCCTGCGGTGGCCATTACGCCGTTGTCATCTGGCTGGTAAATTTACACTTTCTGTAATTCAAAGAAGTGAATATTCTTGACTTCTGCAGTTGAATATCCTTCTCAATATGGTTTTGTCACTGTCGGTTTTGCCATTTTCTTTAGTGGAAAATCTTAACTGTGCTGTTCTGTTACCTTACCTCTCATTGTTCCAATATAAGGTTTCTACTCAGGCTATTCTGGTTTTTCTTCTAGCCGTCTCCAAACCTTTCTTACATCCTTCTTGCTGGGGAGGTTCTCATTCTGCACTGACCAAGGGTTGGATCAAATGGCGCATATGAGCCTTAATGTTGATTTTTTTAATCACTGCAGCAAGTGGAGGTGTTACTCTTGGCCATTATTCCCATTGCTTCCCACTGAGGAAGAACTTTTGCCATCCTTTCTATTGGGTTTATGTAGTCAGCATATAGAAATCAGATTATAGAAACTGTTTATTTTATTATATGGATTTTTTCCTGTTGGATTTGACAATTAAATACCAAACATTACAGGAGAGCCAGATTGGATGAAAAAACTACAGAAGAACAGTCTCCAGTTCAACTTATCTTGGACCGTTTCCCAAAAGACACAATTTTCCTTCCATGCAGGTAACCTTCACTGATCTCAGCCTCGCCACACAGGATGTGGAGGGAGCCACCGCTCTGCACTTTGCTGCTAGAGAGGGGCATACCGCTATTGCTGACAGGCTCCTCCTCATCGGTGCTCCGATTGTGTTGGACAACTGGGGAGGAACCCCTCTCCATGATGCAGCAGAGAATGGGCACTTGGAGGTATTTGTTAGTACTTTGCAGAGAACAAGAGGTATGGGTGGGAAGGAAAGGTTTGGCATGAACCCAAACTTTGGTTGAACATTTCCCTTAACATTGACTTCTTACATATATACATACATACTAGGCATGGGCAATCCATGGTTCTAAATGCTTCTAACATACTTACAAAACTAGAGAGTGCTGGTGCTTTGCTTCTAAAGTGTTGCTAAAGTTCTGGTGGTGAAAATTTCAGAACTCTAACAAAACTTTCAAAATTTCCTTATTATTTCATTATTGGCTATTTTTATGACAGAACCAATTAGGAACTGCCATTTATAACAACATTTTGAAAGTTTCATTAGAGTTCTGAAATTTTCTCCAACAGAACTTTAGCAACACTTTAGAAGCAAAGCACCAGCACTCTCTAGTTTTGGAAGTACTTTAGAACCATTTAGAACCATGGATTGCCCATGAACTGCAGCTTTTGCTGAGTCATTGCATCCATTTAACCCTTTCAGTGCTTGACTCAAATTTTTGTAATTAAAAATACCTAGTTACTTTTTAACATAGTCGAACATATCCTATCCTATCCAAACCCTTTTATTAAAATAATAGGGTAATTTTAATAAACAGAAAAATGACAAAATATAATAGTTTACATTGGGCTATAGTTCCCATAATTCCCTAGTGTTCTTCTGGCTAGGAATGATGGAAGCTATGCTATTATCCATCTGCTGTTTGTACCAAGGCAGGTTTTATTTTAAGCATATGTGTGGACCCAAGGAACAAAAGACAGAATCGGAGAGAGAGAGGGAGACTTGCTTGGGGGAGATTTAAGTCTTCCCCATCCATATGAAGTTGTTCTGATCAGGATTAGTCCCAATGCACTTTCTACAGAGAAAAAAATATTAAGGGCTATCTACATGTTATGTGGAGCCCCCAGTGGCACAGTGGGATAAAGCACTGAGCTGCTGAACTTCCTGACCAAAAGGTCAGTGGTTCGAATCTGGGGAGTGGCGTGAGCTCCCACTGTTAGCCCCAGCTTCTGCCAATCTAGCAGTTCAAAAACATGCAAATGTTTGTAAATCAATAGGTACTGCTCCAATGGGAAGGTAGCAGTGCTCCATGCAGTCATGTTGGCCATATGACCCTGGAGGCGTCTATGGACAATGCCGGCTCTTTGGCTTAGAAATGGAGATGAGCACCACCCCACAGAGTCGGACATGACTAGACTTAATGTCAAGGGGAAACCTTTACCTTTACATGTTATATATTTAATGTAGCATGCAGTCAACCCCTTATGGTAGCTTTAGAACAAATTCACACAGCTGTGCAGCTAACATAAGATAGCTTAACTGAATGAATCTTACCTCACAGTTGGTAATGCAATTTGATCTATCACAAAGCCATTGCCACTGATGACAAATACTTGTCTTTTCGTGGGAGGTTCACTGGCAACAACAAAACAACAACAGTGCAACACCCTTAAAGTGAAACTCCAAAATGCATGTGGGTTGTCTGTGAACAAGTATGATGGTTGTTTGTGTATTTATTTGCAGTGCTGCCAGACACTGATTTCCCATCAAATCGATCCCAGGATCCACGATGTGGATGGATACACTGCAAGGGACCTGGCAGAATACAATGGGCACAGGCAGTGTGCTTGCTACCTGCAGGAAATAGAGAAGATGGTAATGGAAGTTTTATCTTTGGATATACAGCTTCTATGTGAGTCTCTGAAAATAGGAGTCACTACTTTACATAGTAGGATAGAAGTGGGAATTTTACAGTTGTATAAAAGCTGTGGGACTGCCCCAGTCAGCATGCTAGTGAAGATGTATTATAACACCTTTGGATGGTGTGACGATCTCGGTCACCTAAATTTACTTAATTGACACTCCCGGTAGTCTGCCACCAACCTAATGGGTCATTAGGATTTACTTCTAATTAAACTCTAATTAAATGAAGTGTCTGTAGCGTTTGGCCGTTACAACAACCCACCCACCAAGAATATAATCTGAGGAGACCGAAAGATGACGGAGGCTTCTTTAAAAGTTAATAAACAAAAGAATTTATTAACAAGAACGAGGCTATCAAATAGGCACAGATCGTATTGGTTCTACTAAGAGGCAACTAGCGTACGGTTACAGCAATGATAAACTTCAGATGGCGTGATGGTTACAAGATCAATATATAGGTGCTAGAGCGTAGAGGTTACTGACTAAAAAGGCTATTATTACTTCTTGAGATGGTATGTTCAGTTCCACAGACAGTACTGAGACTTGTCTCCCAACTCCCAACTAATAGTTCCACTAGATGGTTGTTGTTCCTAAATTCTGGAATATCTATTCACTTAGATCGTTCCCCGAGTCTACTCGTAACCCACACAGTCTAAGAGTCCAACTACCTGTCACTCTATCTCCAGAGATGACCAGGTAAACCCAACTGCCTATCACAAGAACAGTTCTAATTGGCACTCTTCCACAAGCTTCCCCACTAGAATGACTACTGGCCCTAAGGGCGGTCAGATCTCAGTCTTGACTCCCACTAGTCCAGCCTATTCATATGTGGTGATTTGCTTAGGACAGACTGTCAGTCTCTATTGCCAAGGCTCTGGTGATACTCCCCCAGGAACCTTGCTCAAGACTGCCTCAGGCTTAGATGTCGAATCTACAGCCTGACTCTAAACAGCAGAGGCTGGAGATGTGCGTCTGCACAGCCCTGCTCTAAACTCCAGACTGAAACATTCTCTGACAGGACTTTCTACTCCAGGGGTGCCCACACTTTTTCATCATGCGAGCTACTATATGAACAATCAAGTTGAAAAGATCACCTATTGTGCATGTGTGCGCGCGCATGCGCCCGCGCACGCTCGTACTGCAGCCTTCCGTCCACGCGGTGCTTCTTTCTTGCCTGCCCACGAACTCGCCACCGCGCGCACCCGGGAAGGGGATCCTCCTTGTCTGCGCGCACGCACTCTCTTAATGTCTTCGTTGCCTTCCTCCTTCCTGCTGCGTGCTTTCACGAAGCAGGAAGTCCCCATCCCATCCTGCTTCTTGTGTGCACAGCAGGCCCCTCCCACGCACGCAGCAGGAGGGTATTTATATGGCTTCGACGGCGGCTCGGAAGGCGCAGGGCTGGGAAGAGGGGCCACCCCCCCTCTCCCCCGTGGGCCCTCGCCGCCTTTCTCCTTCGAGGGCGAGGGAGGGCGAGGCGGAGAAAGGCGGCGAGGGCACAAGCAGCAACAGCAAGTGGAGTCTCCATCCCTGGAGCCCCCTCCTCCTCGGGTTCAGCCCCAGGAACACAGCGGAGCCCTCCCTCCTCGTGCCCAACCAAGGAAAGAAAGCAGCCCCACACAGCTCGCTGGCCCAGGTCTCAGCTTGGAATGGGAGTCCCGAGGGCAGCAGCAGGGTTTGCGGCGGGGCTTGCTTGGCTTTGCCCCACTTTGCCCGGCCTCCTTCGCCTCTCTCTCTCTCTCTCTCTCTCTCTCTCTCTCCTCCCTCCCTCCCTCCCTCTCTCCTTCCAGCGCCCGCCCGCCTGCCTGCCTGCCAAAAGGATCTGAAAAAGTTCTCCGGATTTTTCTTCTCTCCTTGGCTCTCTCTCTCTCTCTCACACACACACACACACACATTCCCTCCATCCCTCCCACAGCCTCGCATCCTATCCGAGCGTGTGCCTTCGCCTTGCTTCCCCCCCCCCCCCCAGCAGCAACCAATGGGCGGTCATGTCACCACACCGTGCGTGGCACGACGAGCGCCAGGGCCCGCCCACTAAAGCCTCATTTTGGCAAAAGAAGCCCCGCAAAAGCGGCGGCGGGAGCGCACGTGTGCGCGCATGGCAGGAGCGCGCCATCCGGCTGGTGAGGCCCAAAGATCACCTGGAAGAGGGCCGAAGATCACCTAGGTGCTCCCGATCACCATAATGAGCACCCCTGTTCTACTCTGTCAGCTCCAGCTCCTCCCCCTCTATACTCTAGCCAATCACAGCCTCTTCACTGTATCTAGGCACAAGCCTGCAAGGCCACGCCCCCTTGCTCTGGCCTTCCCTTCCCTTAATGGTTGCTGGCTGCAGTCACCTCTCCAAGATGGATGCCAGCACAACCAAAACAAGATTTCTAAACCCCTTCTAAGCAGGCCTCGGCCCTGCTTAAGGCAGGTGAGTCCTTACAGATGGCTACATTGTTCCTACCTCCGAGGTAAGATATCAACATGAAAGAGAAGATGACCACAGTATAGGAAAGGTAGCAGTTCTGGTTTCCCAATCAATATTTTCTTTGTTAAATATGGAAACAGTAGCAGTCTGATTTACTCAACACTGAACAAGAAGAGACACTTCATAGTGTAGCATTTTGTTCCAGAACTATAGTTCCTATGATTCCATAGCATTGAGCCATGGCAGGTGAAGTGGCATAAAACTACATTAATTCTACAGTGTAGATGCACTCTCTGAGAGAACTGTTTTGTTTTCCACTATTACTGCCACATACCCACCAACATTTCACAGATGCAAACTGGTGTGGCCAATGAACATCAAAGCATGTTTAACATGGCAAAAACTATTAATGGGCATGGCCAACTTACCAGCCATGCGGTTTGTGTGGTAGCGTTGCCCCCGCGCCATCTTCTTGCCTGAGGGGCTTCTTCCCCCCAGAAGCCCCTGGGGTGGCATGGACGGCTTCCCATCCACGCTCCGCCCTGCCCCCTCCCTGCTTCTGCCCGGGCAGCTTACTTAACTCAGTTCCGCCCGGGCAGCTTACTTAAGGCTGCCCGGGGACTGCCTCACCACTTGTGTGTGTGTGTCCTGAATTAATTTGCTACAAATCAGAAAACCCTGGTTTGTAGCAAATTAATTTGATAGTGGATTTATTCTGCACCTTCTTGGAAGGCGCGGGATAAATTCACTATTTCTGGGCTAAATAAGCCTGGTAAACTGTGGGAATACCCACCCCACTCTCCCCAAGCCCCCAGACACGGGGAGGAAAATTGCGCCCTCCCCCCCCCCCGCTCTCCTGGTGTGTCATTTCTATGTGCTGGGGAGAGCTGGCCTTGTAATGGAGGATGGGTATGTTTTTATTATTTTTCTATGGGGTCTGGGGTCTTGGGGGGAGGGGAGGAAGGGCCTCCAGACTATTTTGGGGCTAGTCCCAAGAAAACATCTGGACACTTACCCCAGAAAGCACACGCTTTCTCGGGTGGGTGTGGACAGCCCCCAGAAACATCCATTTTTTTTAAAACGTGGATGCTTCTGGGATAAAGGCCTGTCTGGATCAGGCCTTAGTTTGCAGCAATTGAAATAAGCTGGGGACAAAAGAGGAGAGTGTTGCATATTAAAAGCTGAAAAAGTGGGAAAACAGTATTAATTATGACTGTCTTTGCCAAATGGGAATAGTTGGAGGGTCTGCCACTACTGGTTTTTCTCTCTTTTAAGTAGCAATTCTGTGTTGGAATTAGAGGCTGGTTTTCTACTGCTATATTACGAAAGCAATCCACTCTATACCCCTTCTGCCTTTGGAGCTATTTTTGGTTTGTTGTTAAGTAGAGTGGAATTTTTTCACCTCGGCATGACTCTGGCACAGAGTAAGAACTGGGCCATCATGTCGCTGAGGCTATAGACTGGCTGCCTCTGTCACTTTCAGGACATGAATACTAGAAAGCAATTAGCAAGAACCAGGTGGCAAGATAAAAAGGGTCAGGAGGAATAGCTCAGAGACTCTTCAGTCTTGGATGAAATTCTTCTGCTGAGCACCTATATGTCTTCCACACCAGAAGATCTTAATCCACAAGAGAAGAGAGCTCAATGGGGCATTACACTGGCGCTGTGGTTAACTTGAGAAGCCGGTGCTGAAATCCTAATCAAGCTCTTGGGTTTCATTGAACAAAGCGCACTAAATCTTTGCCATGGCTTGAGATTTGGAAACGGGCCTTCTGAAACAAGAGCCCTCTGTCATCACTCAGTTTGCCAGTAAAATATTAATAGGGAAATATATTTATATATATCCAGAACACTTTTTGACTAATTAAAACAGTGCTGCTGCCTGCACCTGGGCCTACTCACAAAGTTTCTTAAGTCTCACCTGTTCAATTCTGATGGGTAAACACGGTCTTAACAGGATGGGATTCCAAAGCAACATCTCTATGTCACTAATACATAATTAGTTAATACCAGAAGCAACTTGCAGTTTTTCAAGTCGCTCCTGACACGAAAACAAAACAAAACAAAACAAAAAACAAAACTGTAATTGTATTTTAGAGCTATTCTGTTTTATGTTAGTGCTGCCATGATTTCAAGATAACAATATAGGACCGTAGAAATTAATGACATCCAGAGCTGACACTTGGAAAATAGCTATTAACAAATTTGTGTCCTACTTAATTACTGAAAAAAAGTATTGATTTTAATTAGCTTAGCAATGTATTTCACTATAAAGTTAACATATTGTTGACATTCATGAATCACATGGTGCACACATTTCTGAGGTGTTTTGGCGACTTGTTTAGTCATTTAGAAAGGAAAAGCTTCCAAACCCTCAAATAGAGGTATCCCTTACAGTAAAGGACACCTTCCAGTCCTATAAGGGACATGTTTTCTGGACTTCAAAAAAGGTATATCCAACATATACCTAACAAGGGACACATGGCAAGTGAGTGTTTGAAAAAAAGAGACCACAGATACAAGGAAACGCTCTCCAGATGCGGTACCAAGGATGCCAGGCTTGAGTTGTGTTAACTATTCCAATTGGTTTCTCCCTGACCTCAGCTGTCCAAAGTTTTTGGATTTTTCCCCCAGAACCCTAACCAGCTTGGACAGTGGCCTGGGCATCTGGGGGCTGAAGTTCAAAACTACTGGGAGGACCAAAATTTGAGAACCAGTATTCCAGTGAAAGTATTATAAAAGGGGAAACTTGCCTTGTTTTCAGATGTTTTTGTTTGTTGCTGCCCACTCTTGCAGTACATACTAGCTAATATGATGTATGAGCACTCACTGCAAGATAGGACATAACTGTATTGGATATGAAGAAAAGTCACACATAGCACTTATCACTCCTTTAGAGCTTTGTTTTAGCAGGCATTTGAAACAGTAGCTATGCGTTCGAACCATTGTTACTAAATGTAGTCAAGCTACTGCTCCTCATGTTCCTCATTTTCTCCTCATCCTCTTTCCATACCAGGGACTGAAACACAAAGAGCCAGCATTGGTTCACATTGGTCTCCCCAGAGTGACTTAGTTCTGTCTCTTTGCCTGACGGCTCTTTTACACATGCGCTAAAACCCAGAAGAAACTAGGATAAAATAGGAGAAGGGGTGGCTAAATAAGGTGCGGTAGAAGCAGCTTAACCACTGAAAAGCAAGTGTTTAAAAGGTGCACTTAAAACCTGATTCCAGCCCAAAAATGTGCATATTAATTGCATGACTGTATATCCCTGTGGTCATGGAAGGCATGTGACTTCCTTCCTGTCCCCTGGTATGGACTACTCCAGTGCACATGCACATTTTAAAAGCCCGAAACAGCTGATCAAGGCTGTCAAAAAATGGAGCCACAGGCACACAGGTGGCTAAATGGAAGCACATTTGGAAAATAATTACAATTAGAACTCTCTGCAACTATTCTTTATGATATTAAACAAAGCTTGAATTTATTGTTGGGTGAAGAGAGAGATAAGAAATCTGACACAGAGTAACAAGTGGGCTTGTGTGTACATTGAGATAACTACATGAGTGCATATATGATCCGGTGCATCTCGGAGAGAGTTAAAAATAAAACAACAACAACCACTGGGTGTCCCCATCCATCTTACAGATTTGTAAAATCCATTACAAAGGAAGATGTCAGGGCGGTAGGGGGCCATTTCCCGGGACTGACATCTCTGTGTCTGGACTTGCTGTCAGATCCTGCAATTTTAAAATCCACTTATTTATTCCAAATGTTGATACTGTCTGAAAGTGCCTGGAATGTGCTTTCAGAGAAGGCCTTTTAAAAATGCAATGGGCCTGCAAAATTTCATGGTAAGTTCAGATGACATTTTGTCATATTATTCTATTCATTTTGTGGGACTATTAATTTTCTCCATCCGTAATTCACCCTTGTTGTTCAACTGCCTCTACTACCTTTATTCTTATTATGGACAACCTCTGAAGAAAATACAAGATGAAGTAGCTGCAGAATGCCTTCCAGTTTCTAGTGTGAGAAGTCTTCTTGGAAAGACCCACATTTGTAACCGATCTATGTTGTCCTATCATTTTTTCCTCTTACAAAAACAAATTCCACTATGGCGCAAAGAATGCAATAGCTGCATAATGACTTCTGATTGACAGCACAAACAGCTGTCCATCCTGAAGTGCCCTGTATGTCAAACAAGCTCAAAATATCTGACTACTGGGAAATATTAAGGCAATCTTATGTGTGAATACCACACTAAAAAGAGCTTTAATAGCTGAAACTGAGTGTAAAGTTCTGTTTCTCCTGATATAGCTACAAACTGAATTCCATGGTTGCTGCAGAAGCTTTCCCTAGAATGCAAGTAAGGGTCCTTCCACACAGCCCTATATCCCAGAATATGAAGGCAGAAAATCTCACATTGTCTGAGTGTGGACTCAGATAACCCAGTTCAAAGCAGATATTGTGCCTTGATTTTCTGAGATATAGGGTTGTGCGGAAGGGCCCTCAGAAAAGGAAGCAATCCAAAGGCAGCCACTTAACTGGGGTCAAATGCTCAAATATCTAGCTACCACGTATCCATTTCACCCTCAGGTTATATGCATTCAAGCTAGGTCACCGTGTAAAGGGATTTTAACTGATTTGGCAGAGTGCTTTCCTTTATTAGTATGGTTTAAATTAATTTTCAAAGGCTTCCACTAAAAATGTGCTATTCCTTTTATGAAAGTTGAATAAGTTTTATTGTTCTAGCCATAGGCCATGACAAATTAAGCGCACATATTAGTGACATCCAAAGTACACATCACACTATACAACTTCAGTACAAATATTAAAACTCATTAAAACTGACTCTTTAAATTCCAGTCATGTCTGCAATGCACTGTATCATCCTGTGCTATTTCCCATCCTTCACTAAGGATTTTACTAGTTTCGCACGGATATTTTGAGCTGCCACTGCAAAAGTGGCAACCTTTATTGTTATATCTTTAGAATAGTCTGCTAGCAAATCCTTAATTATTATTGCAATCTGGATCATGTTTTGATTGTATTTGTTTTCCTTGTTTTTTTAATCATTGCTAGCCACCTTGAGTACCATTCATTGTGATCAAAGCAAGGTACAAATCTAATAAATAATAACCCCCTTTCCATGGCAAATATGAAGTTCACAAGGCATCTATAATGCACCTTACGATGCAGGTTTCTGTGTCAGTGGGCAGTGAATCTCCCATGGGTTTTAGTCTAAACTTAAAAAGAGTTATCTTAGGCCCCTTCCACATTGTTCCTATATCCCAGAATCTAATCCCGGATTACCTATTACCCAGATTATCTGGCAGTGGGGATTCATATAGTCAGGCAGCTTAAGTAGCCTCTTTAACATTCAAGCTAAAATCCAGAGTGGATTTACCAATCCACTTCCATGGACGCTATCAGCTGTCATGAGTGCATGGTTTGAAATAACTAGTACCTTGCTTCTAACTCTGAGAAGAGACTAAACTTTTAAAAATTACTCATTTTCTTCTTTCACCTTTTGTGGTTAAAATTGCAATAATGGAGTACAAGATGTTGCGTAGATGATTTTGGAATTCATCTAGCAAACTCCCAACCAAATGTGGGCAGAAGGTGGAGATGCCATTGGTTCTTCTTGAAGGTGTTCTGCTCTCTGCCTTTTCTGTAATTAGCTCCAGCAAACACTGTTGTCTGCACTGAGCCAAGCTTTGTTCACTAACATCCTCAGCTAGAATTACATGTTTTCCTTGGCGCCTTTGACATCCATGGTTTGATCCTGTTTCTTTTTCACAAACACGGGCTTTTGTTCAATCAGAGATCATTTACTTCTTATATTCATGGAATGGCTTCACAGCCAGAATAGGCCAGCCCTTTCCCATTGGGAGATAGCTGAAAGAATAGTGCCATGTGCCACTCCTTGGGAAGTATTTTAATAGGATCTCCTTATGAGGAAATAGGAGCCCACAGTGGTGTAATTGGTTAAACCCTTGTGCCGGCAGGACTGAAGTCCAGCAGATTGGAGGTTCGAATCTGCAGAGAGTGTGGATGAGCTCCCTCTGTCAGCTCCAGCTCCCCATGCGGGGACATGAGAGAAGCTTCCTACAAGGGTGGTAACACATCAAAACATCGGGGCGTCCCCTGGGCAATTATCTCACACCAGAAGCAACTTGCAGTTTCTCGAGTCGCTCCTGACATGAAAAAATATGAGGAAATACAAGTGTTTTCCTTTCTTCATTCAGAGGTGATCTGGTTCAACCCTATTCAAAATGCAAAATGCCCAAATCTCAACCCCATTTTCTCCCTTTGTTCAAGCATCCCAAAGTGTTATGGAGATTTTTTTTCTGTGCAGAAAAATATAAATTTTTCTTTATGCAGAACCCATGTTTCCATTAAAAAAAACAACAACCAGGGAATATTATTTACATGCAGGTAGAATTTTGCAGGAAGGCCATTGTTCTGAAAACACTAATGGAAAATGTTTCATTGAATGTCTGTGTACTCCAAGAACTTTATGCGTGTTTGTGCTAGTAATAAAATCAGATAAATAGCAGCCAGCATGTTCAGGAAATAGAGATTTGAGCCTTCTTATACAATAGCCCTTGAAAACCTAGTTTGTCTGGAAAATGCTCATAGGCCAAAGGACACAGATTATTTAGCTGTGCAATGAATTGTTCCGAGTTCCTTCATCTTGTGGCTCATTATTTTATCCTAGCCTCTTAATTAAATAGCACTTTTGTAATCTATCCTCACTAATTCAATATATCCATATATAATGTATGGAGGTTGAACTGATGAGAGAAGTTATTCTTGTAAGGGCCATGCCCTGCATGACATGGGCACTCGCATTACAAACAGATCTGGCAGCTCTGTTTCCTTTAAAACTGCTAGTTGGGCTTCATTTTTGGTCAGAGTAGTAGCACTGAGATGCCTAAATATCACCTAAAATGTTTCTAAATGCCACCAGATCCTATCTGATTTTAGAAGCTATGCAGGATTCGCTCTTGGTTAGTACCTGGATGGGAGACTGCCATGTAATGGCAGGTGATGTAGGGTGTATTTCAGAGAGGAGAACTGACATAACCATCTCTGAATATTCCGTGTGAAAACCTTGTGAAATTCATGGGGTCATCATAAGATGACAGGCAATTTAATGGCACACATAGTGGCACTGATAAAAGGATGGTTTTCTCTTTCTCCAATCCTGTTTTTCTTTTCCTGAAATAACCTCTCAGGATGTGCTCTTTGTTCTAAAAACATGGGCATGATGCAGGTAACCTATATTTCCCCAGAGACTGAACAGTTAATAGCAGCTGTCAGAATGACATAGAGATGAAAAATGACATTGTGGAGTGAAATATTAAATTATTCTCCATTTGATAAATAATTTACACTGCTGTTTTAATGTTGTTCATGACTTTCTCTTGATATTTTAGTTTATTAGTACAGTGCTCTTATTATTCCGTATCATGTTTATTGCTGTAATGTTTTGGTATATGTCAGGTACCAGGCATGTAGCTGGGGTGGGTGGGGGGATTTGAGGGGTTTCAGCCCCCCCAAAATTCTCAGGGTGGTCCGCAAGAAGGCCTTACTGGTACATTATTTAAACTGTTATGTTTATTCATATCATGATCTGGTCACCATGCTCAATATATCCCATATGCATGGGGGTATTGGGATAACGATACAAAAGGTTTGCTAGGGTAGACCCAGACTCAGCCCCCCCCCCCCCCCAAATCAAAATCCTGGCTACGAGCCTCTCAGGCACTGAATTTTTGCCTTTGTATGTGTAAACTGTCCTGTGTCCCCTGGGGGATATATGGAGATCTTATTATTATTATTATTATTATTATTATTATTTGGTTTAAAGTGTTTGCATAGGATTCTGAGATTATTCAATAGCGCATTTTGCACAGAATGTCTAGGAAGTTTAAATGCAGCTGAGGTAACTTTTGCTTGATCTCTGCCAATCTCCAGTTTTGGACATAACAATAAACACATCATATAGTAGTCTCAGTAGAAGTAAGTAGTTTGGTTCTGCTAAACTCAGGAAAATGTTTGCTTTCTGTCCAAAATTTGTACATTTTAGGAAGTAAGTGGAAATGGAAGGCAAGGGCAGCCTGAGGAGCCGGAGCATCAACCCGTGGCTGCTCATGCAACCAAAGGTCCCTGCTCCCTTGTGCTCTCCTGCCACCTGATGCGATGACTTCAAATATTAATAGAATGCTAATTGTGACTCCTTGACCTGCAGTCTTTCCTCTGCTGGCATTTACCATACAATACAGTCCCTGGCTGCCTCTCTAGACCTGTTGAGTTCACCACTTTTTCTTCCTTTTGAGCAATATTTACTGGTTAGTTGTGGAATTTTGATCTGCCAAAGGACGGGATCTAATCAGAACAGTATTTATCCATCTTCTCACTTTTCTTCCAAATGGGTCACCTCAAGGACAGGAGATATGTTATAGGTATGTATCTCTGTGAACAATTCCATAATTTATGCTGTCATTTCTGCTCACTGGAATCTGACAGGCCTCCTGCTGGTGATGGTTGGGGCCAGCACTGGTTTTGATGTTTCTGTGATTGGGATTAAATAAAATTTAGCCTGTCACTTTCCAGAATATCTGAATATCTTTTATATCAATTGTGGTGAGCACTTCTAGATTCTTTTTCTGAGATATAGTTCATAGAGAGTGCCATATAGAGAGTGTTTCTATATTTTTGGCTAAAATATGGCTTGCTTTAATAGGTTCATAGGTGAGGCTTAAATAAAAGGAACACTTATTTGTATTCTTTGGGACTCTGTTTTGTTTTAACTTTGCTAAAGGAAAAGAAAAATGGGGCTACAAATAATGTGCTTTTGGAAACCAGTCACTATGTTCTGTTTGACTGATCCATTGTTTGATAGATTGATGATTGGTGGATGATTGATTGTTTATCAGTTGACAGTTGTGATTATTTGATTGGCTGACAGAAACCATGACAAGCAGCAGCACACCTGTTCTCTGCCATGCATTTAAGACTCAAGGTACAGAAACAGCCAACATGCAATGTATAGCTATGCAAGTTATCCTCAACATAACTCCTATAGGATAGTCATACAAGATGAAAGTCGTTGAAGGCTTTCATGGCTGGAATCACTGGGTTGCTGTAAGTTTTCCGGGCTGTATGTCAAAATAATGCTTCTGGAACATGGCCATACAGCCCGGAAAACTCACAGCAACCCAGTGATTCCAGCCATGAAAGCCTTCAACGACTTTCATCTTGTATGACTATCCTATAGGAGTCATACAAGATAAAAGTCCACTGATACCTAGACATGGAACCGGTTCACACATGACATGAGGGGCAGAAAACACAGTGTCTAAGCAAAAAATAAGAAAGGCAAAAAAACAAAAACCAGAACAGAACAGAAGCACAGTATCAGGATTGTAGCCTGTTTGCTTAGATGGGAATAGAAATGTTGCTAAACAAGCTTCTAAGGAATCAGGAGCATCTGATAAAGGAGGAACTGTCAAGCCTCAAGAAAGAACTAAAGGAAGAAATCTCAACAATTAACAACCATCTTTCCATCATGCAGAAAGAAATAACAGAAATAAAACAGAAAGGTCTCACGATGGAATCTAGACAAGGCTCTTTAGAGGAGCACCTCAAGACGAAATGCGGCATCCTGAATAAAATGAACAAAAAGATTAGAAGATCATCAAGAACAACTGGAATATAAAGAAAAAGAATATGAATTAAGATTCCGTAACGTGGAGGAGGCGGAACAGGAGGACATCAGAGAGGTGATGGCGGAAATACTAGCTGAGGCGCTAAATGTCCCTCAGATTGAGGTATACAAAGAATTGGACAGGACCTACCGCCTCACAACCAATTATTCCAGAAAACATCAATCGATTCGTGACGTCCTAGTGCATTTTAACAGAAAGGTGCTCCGAGATCAAGTCCTTAGATATTGCTCCAGAAACTCACTATCCTACGAGAAAAGAAAGATTATGGTCTATAAGGAAATTCCGGCTATAACCCTGGAGAAAAGGAAAAGTACTTTTTTTCTGACGGACTAATTAAAAAAAAAGAGGTATTAAATTCCGGTGGGAAAGAAAAAGAAGGTCTAATGCCGACTCTCACAGGACACCGAATCTGGGCCACCTCTGAGGAAAAACCCAAGTCCGTCTACAGGAAAATCATGGAAGAAGAACCATCTCCTGAACCCGGCAGGGGAAAAAAAGATACAGAGGAAGGAAGTGAAGAGGAGGAAGAAACCGACCTGCAAGGGGGTGCAGAGAACCAGAGATCAAATCACCAGGAGAACCACTCCCGCACAGATGAAGGGGACGCAAAGAGACAGACGAGGCTCCAGGCACAAAAAGAACTGAGAAGGTTCTATAATGGGAATTAAGTGTTTTTGCAACAATTTAAATGGGATTAATATTCAGAAAAAAACGGAAAAGAGTCTTTAATTTTTTGAGTAACAAAAACTTAGATATAATTTCTCCAGGAAACCCACATTCGGGAAGGGATGCGAGGTACCTTAATTTATGAATCTGGGAAATCTGTATTACTCCTTTGATGAAAAGAAAAAAAGAGGGGTAGTCATGTATATAAAGGATTCTCTTAAAAGTAGCCTGGCGTTTAAGGACATGGAGGGAAGAATGGTGGGAGTCTTATTAGAATGGGATGCTAAAAAGATCCTTGTCTGCAATATTTTACGCGCCCGAATGGGCCAAAAATTAAATTCTTAAAGGAGTTAAAGTGTAAGATAGAAAAGACGGAATATGATGATCTATTAATTATGGGAGACTACAACGGGGTGGTGGACAAAAAAATTGGATAGATCCAGTCTAAAAACCAAAGATAAAAGAGCGGGTCAGATCCCACAAGAGGAAAAAGGATTATAGAAGAGCTAGGTCTGAAAGATGGGTGGAGAGAGCAGAACCCAACATCAAAAGATTACACATGCTACTCCAGCAGGCACTGCTCATGGTCAAGGCTTGATATGGCCTGGGCCACAAACAACATACTGACTAAGATAAGTAAGATAAAAATCCTACCGCAGCAGTTCTCTGACCACAACCCGTTTGAATTTCAAATAGGGCAGAAGAAATTAACTCCAAGGAAGTGGACACTTAAGGAAGATCTCTTGAGGACAAGCGACCAAAGAGAAAGGTGTAAGTCAGCCATTAATGATTATTTTGCTTTGAATGCTCACCAGGGTACTCATACCCACACAGTCTGGGACGCTAGTAAAGCCGTGCTACGGGGTTTTTTCATCCAGGAAAATAGCATACAGAAAAAATTAAAAACAAGGAGGAGGCAGACTTGCTAACCCAAATTAAAGGGCTCGAACTCATATCAAAAAAGGAACCCCTCAAATAAAGGATGCAGACGCCAGCTAAAGGTGCTAATGAAACAAAAAGAAAAAATTGAGACAGATAGGATTGAACGTAATCTAAGATTTCTTAATCAGAAACATTTCCAGAATGCAAATAAGCCGGGTAAATGGCTGGCGGCTAAGATCAGGAAAAAGAAGCAGGCAAACCATATCACTCAGATAATTGAAAATGGGAAAACTTACAACTCAGACATACAAATTAAGGATAGATTCCAGAAATATTATAAAAGGCTATACTCGAAGGATGACTCAAACTGGGACCAGGCCCAAAGGTACATTTGTGAGCTAAACCTCGATAAGATCCCAGAGGAACAAAGAGAGCTGCTAAATCATGAGATATCTAGGGAGGAGCTGAAAACAGCAATTAAAAACCTAAAACCCAATAAGGCCCCTGGGCCGGACGGCTTCACGGCACTTTACTATAAACTTTTGAGGAAGAGTTAGCACCACATCTGTTAGAAACAATGAATGAGAGTATTAAGATCAAAAAACTCCCAGATTCCTGGCTAGAGGCAAGCATTATAGTAATCCATAAAGAGGGCCTGAGTAAATCAGAAACGAGGAATTATAGACCCATATCGCTCCTAAACCAGGACTATAAAATATACGCAAAGATCCTAGCTGAGAGATTAAAGAGCTTTCTGGGAGGGTGGATCAAGCAAGATCAGAAGGGCTTCCTTCCAGGAAGATACCTCAAAGAGAACGTAAGAATCGTAATAGACTCACTGGAATATTATAGAGCAAATATCCAAAAAAAATCCGCTCTGCTCTTTATTGATGCAGAAAAGGCCTTCGATAGGGTCGGCTGGAACTTCCTGCTCCTCCTTATAAGAGAACTAGATATGGGCCACTTGTTTTCCAATGCAGTTGAAGCAATATACACACAGCAATCGGCAAACATAATTATCAACGGGACACCATCAGAGAAATTCCAAATCCAGAGAGGTACCAGGCAGGGCTGCCCCCTATCGCCGCTCCTTTTTATACTGGCACTGGAACCTTTATTAGAAAACATTAGGAGGGACAAATCATTGAAAGGCCTGACAATATTCAAAGAGAGTCTGAAGGTAAGAGCATACGCAGACGATTTGGTCTGTTTTGTGGAAGACCCGGGAGATTCGATTAGTCTATGGTTCAATAAAATAGAAGAATATGGTAAGGCCTCGGGCTTTAAACTAAATAAAGAACAAACCAAAATGATAACGAAAAACCTAGATAAAAAAGAGATTGAGGAATTGGAAAAGAAGGAGGGTATCCTCACGACAAAGAAAATAAAATACCTAGGAATAATCATCTCTCCAAAAAATCTTGATTTAGTAAAAAATAACTATGAGACCACGTGGCGGGAAATCCAAAGAGACTTGGCCAAATGGAAGTTTCTGAATCTCTCATTGGTAGGTAGAATAGCGTTGATTAAGATGAATGTACTTCCAAGGCTTCTTTTCCTTTTCCAATGTATACCAGTACTGTTGAATGCCGATATCTTTGAAAGATGGAATAAAGAAATCAGAAAATTCCTGTGGTCGGGCAGAAGACCAAGGATTAGCTGGAAAAACCTAACGGATGAGACAGATAGGGGCGGGCTTGGGGCGCCCGACTTTAGGTGTTATTACGAGGCCTGCTCCTTAGAGTGGCTAATGGACTGGACCACGCTAAGGGACCCCATGCTGCTCGCCCTCGAAGGGTTTGACCTGAGGGCGGGCTGGCATGGGTACCTTTGGTATGGCAGAGCAAAGTTCGAAAAAAAAACTTCAACGCACATTGCTTTAGGAAGCCCCTCCTGAGGATTTGGCAAAAGCACAGAGAGAGACTTTTTGATAAAATCCCCAAATGGCTTTGTCCCTTAGAAGCGTATGGCAGGAGACAGTATGGGACCAATAGCCGTTTGAGATACGAAGAGATACTGAAAAGGCAGGGGTCGACCTTTATAGTGAAAGATCTCACGGAACTAAGGGGAGTGGATGGCAGCCTCGATTGGTTCCAACACAGACAAATTTTTGATATATATCAAAAGGATAAAGCCTTAGGATTTGAAGAATCTAATCAATTCTGGGATGTGGTGGCTGCTAAAGAGAAAGGGAAGATCGCGGCATTGTATAAAAAACTGTTAGAGTGGAGTACAGAAGAGGAGACAATAAAAACCTGTATGGTCAGGTGGGCACAGGATTTAGGACATGCGATTCCCTGAGACGGTGGGAAAGGCTGTGGAGAAAACACCTTAAGTTTACGTACGCTACGATCTCAGGAAAGCAACATCAAAATGTTCTATAGATGGTACCTGACACCTGACAAAATCGCTAAATACTGCCCAGATTATAGCAATAGCTGCTGGAAATGTGGGAAGGCTGAGGGAAAGTATATGCACATGTGGTGGGGATGTAAGCGGGTGAAAAATTCTGGAAAAAAGTGTACAGGGCAATGAAAACTGCGCTAGACATCGAATTTGCATTTAGAGCAGAGTACATGCTGCTAGGGCTGTTGGACTTTACCCTGGAAAAGAATAAAGAAAAATTGTTTATCTTTTGTATTACCGCAGCGAGACTGGTACTGGCAAAACGCTGGAAGGGCAAAACTCTCCCAAAAGAAGAAGACTGGCTACTTAGGCTACTAGACATAGCCAATATGGACTGTCTTACAGGAGCACTATCACAAAATACAGAGAGTACGGATTGGTCACCACTTTTGGACTTCCTGAAGTACAACACGACGATGGAAATTAATAAGAAATTTTATTTAGGACTTAAGTCTGACGGCTAAGACAAGGGATTTATCTGTTCTTTCTTTTGAATATAACAAATTGCAAATCAGGACGATCGTCCAGGAGTTGGAGGGTGGTGGTGGAGGAAGTCTGGGGTGGAGGCGGGATAGGTAGGAGGGGAGGGAGGTCCGGGGGGAGTGGATATCGGATTGTTTTTTTTTTTTGTATGTATTGTTGATTTTGTCCATGTGTCATTGTCCTTTCTTGTTTTAATATGAAAATCCTAATAAAATTCATTTAAAAAAAAAAAGAAATGTTGCTAAACGTAAACATGGGATTGGGCCATAAATCAGATATATATTTCTATTTACCATTTATAAACTGTGATATTAAATATTTTGTACTTTTGTATCATGTTATGTTATTAAACCCCCAACACCATGTTTCTCCTCTTTCCATTGCTAAAATTGTTCTTTTCCAGTGTTTTCCACAGCCTCCGTATAGTGAATAACTGTATAGACATAAAAGCAGATAGTTCCACTTGCTAGCCAGGTGTAAACTTGAATCTGCTCTCACAATCCGTTGAGCATCTGAAGTCCTGCTTCAGAGGTGCATTAGCTGGATCCTACAAGTGGGTCTTACTGGTAATAGCTCCCCAGGTATGGCACTCCTTCACCATAGGGGTTTGGGTGGTTCAACAACTATCCTTTTCACTCTTTCCTTGGAGTATTAGGAGAGCAGAAAGTAGTGCTTTTGCCTCCTTTTACCTCATGTGCTGTCAATGCATTTTTAAAACTGACCCAGTTGTTTTATTCTTACACCTTATTATTTTAAAGCTACAGTTCAGGCATTATATTTACTTTTCCTTTTAGCATTTTATTACGTTTTTGTGTGTGTTTAATCTTTGAGTAAGAGATAGGTAAGATAGGAAACTTTAACATTAATAACTGTTTCACCAAACAAACAGATCAGATGAATGTGAGGATAAATATATCTTCTAGTTGTTTAAAGGTTTCTGTGAAGCTTTCACTAAAGACCATGTTTTTCTACTGTTTCTTCAAAAGAAGTCACATTTTCAACCTTAAATGCAGAAAATGACGTGTATTTCTTATGCTGCTACCACTGTTGTCTGTATCCCAATAGGCAGACCAGCAAAGTGGTTTTAGAAATCAAGAGGCCAAAGGAAGATCATCAGAGAAAACCAATAAACACCACAAAGCAGCAGTTGGACAAGAGTTTCAGCAGGTACTGAGAGTTAACATCACAGGTTTGGCAAATGGCAACATAATAATTGTATTTTAAAAAACACTAGTTATTATTATTATTTTTAATAACAAGTTTTTATTGGTTAAAAGACATATAACATACAATCATATTCCAAATACGTTCTTTGGGTAAGAATGGGGGTGGGAGGGGTTACAAAGGGATTGACACTATAGGGAAAAGACAAACTTTTAAAACAAAACAAAACAATTATACTTCACACAAAAAGAACACTAGTTAAAAAACACTAGTTATTATATGAACATTCTCATTATTTAACCTGCTATGGATTTTTAGCTCAGGGTTTGAACATACTACTCCCATAAGGAAAGATGGTATCACATTGAATTTAGAAGTAGACAATATAAACCACAAATGCTTTTCTGTAGTACAGGATGATTCTGGCAGAAAAGGAAGCTATTAAAACTGCCAGTCATGTTTTCAGACCAGCTTCTAGATGCTTGAGAATGCACATGTTGCTATTTGTGTGCGAGTTCTTACCCCTTTGGTATTTCATCAGAGAAATAAGAAAATGCCTTTAAAAAACTACACAATGTTGCATTTCCTGAACCTTCTGAAGTCCCTGTATGTGTTTTATACCCAGCAGGCAATGAGACCGCTTCAGTCAAATATAAGCTCTACATCAAATATGCAGAAAGAAGTTAACACCCATCTTCAGAAAGTACCTGGTTAGTAAAGCTGTCTCCACCAGCTTTTCTTGCTAAACTAAAATGCTATACAGAATTAAGTGAAGAACATCCTCAATAGATAATAGGGATGTTGAAATCTTCAGCGAATATGGAATCATAATACAATAATACACTTTATTTATATTCCACCGTTCTCCCCTAGGGGACTCAGAGCGGTTTACACCATTTACATACATGGGCAAGCATTCAATGCCTTTACAATCATATAAAATGAGACACACAAACAAAGGCAGAGGCTTCTCCTTTTTCATTTCTGGCTTCTGGAAGTAATGCTCATCTTTGGCTTTAGGGAGGTGCTTTCCTCCATTTTCAAGCCGAGGAAACTGCGTTGTCATCTCTTGATTGTGTGACCGGCAAGATTGCTTGGAGCGTCTCTTTGCCTTTCCCCACCAAAATGGTACCTATTTATCTATTCACACATTACATGTTTTTGAATTGCTAGGTTGGCAGGAACAGGAGCTGACAAGTTGGAGCTCACTGCATCTTGCGGATTGAACTGCTGACCTTCAGGTCAACAATTCAGCAGCACAAGGGTTTAACCCATCATGCCAGAACAGCGTTGAAATTTTAACTACACCAACAGTTTACATAAGAAGGTCCTGATTTTACACTTTATTATATTATATGAAAGAATCATAAGCATGCATGTGTATGTGGGGTGTACAACTTCTCCAGTAGAACTTCTCCAGCCCACATGCAGGGTTGATTGGAGAATTGAGCTGACATATCCACACGCAGGGATGTTTGTATGCATGTGAATAAGTGTGTGTGTGTGTGTGTGTGCATATATATGTATATATATATATGCATACATATATATATACACACACACTCACATGCATCAGAGGAGGGAAACTGCAGAGCTCAGTGTCTGAATTTGACTTTAAGAGCTCTTGAGGACCAAAACATCAACTGACTAGAGAGATGATGGGAAAATAATACAGGGCAACCAAATAACCAAATAACACATGGGTGAGCAGATGACTGGTATATGGCATATGTTCTGTATCTCAAAAACTGGAGCTGATTGGGTGAAACCGATGCTATTTTTGGAATTAGCAGGTCAAATATACCTGGAAACAGGGCTAACATTTGGAGCACCAAAATGTGTGTTGGCCAGTGTAATAATACAATCTGATAACAATCCATCTAGAACACTACCATAAGCTACAGAAGAACACAGTCAGTTCCCAGCTGCTCTATCTTTTCATCAGCTCGTTTGTGTTGGACAGTGCCTTGTCTCTCTTGCTCCTTGGACAAAGGATAGCTTTTGAGATAGTTTTGTTTATGCAATAGAAAAGCATCACACATAGGTATTTTAAAATCTTTAAAAATAAATATCTTATCAACACATCTTTCACGGAGCGGCTTTTTCAGTTGTATGTGTGTTCATGTTATATTTTATGCCTGCACTAACCATCCCCTGCCAGACATTGCTGTGGCCCAGTCTGGTGATCTGGAAAATAAAGTAATGAGAAAGTGTTGGTTTGTAATATATGTAATATCTTTCTGCTTGTGGGTAAACCGTATTTCTTATTGTTTGTCAGTGTTGATGTGGTGATTGTCTGGTTTGCCTACTCTGGAACATACAACATATAATTGTTCTTCTTTAGGGGTCCCTTTCAAATCTACGATACTATATCTCTCTGTGTGTGAATCATATCTATCTATCTATCTATATCTATGATTGGATGGCTCTTTGTCAGGAGGGCTTTGATTATGTTTTCTTGCCCTGGTGAAGGGAGTTGGACTGGATGGCTTTAAGTATTTTCTGTGTGGGAAGTTTGCTCCAATTCTATTGTTCGTGGGGTTCATCATGCTCTTTGATTGTAGGTGAACTATAAATCCCAGTAACTACAAGTCCCAAATGTCAAGCTCTATTTTCCCCCAAACTCCATTTGTGTTCATATTTGGGCATATGGAATATTCGTGCCAAGTTTGGTCCAGATCCATCATTGAGTCCACAGTGCTGTCTGGATGTAGGTGAACTACAACTCCCAAACTCAAGGTCAATGCCCACCAAACCCTTCTAGTGTTTTCTGTGGGTCATGGGAGTCATGTTCGATTCAATTTCATCAATGGTGGAATTCAGAATGCTCTTTGATTGTAGGTGAACTATAAACTACAACTCCAAAATGACAAAAGCAATTTTTTGAGTGATGGTCACTCCTTGGGTTAGTAGGTGTCTTGTAGCCAAATTTGGCGGCAATTCACCCAGTGGTTTTTGAGTTATATTAATCCCACAAATGAATATTACAATTTTATTTATATAGATGTATGTTACTGTTTTCATAAACATGGACTATTTGTCAGGCTAAGAAGGAACAGGGTACGCCTAAGTTGAAAAACAACAGCAGAAACATCCATTGCTTTTTCATAGTTTAAGAAAAAAACAGTTGCATTTTCTAGCTCTACCCGTGTATTTTTTTGAAATCCCAATAAAGCAGCACTATTCTTTCTTCCAGCTTCAAAGATGATAAAACCTGCTGAGACCAATAAACCACTGACAGCTGAGCTGAAGATCAATAAATCTCTGCAAAAGGCGAGGATTACAACATTGTTTTCAAATTCTGTATGTTGAATACTGGTCTCCAATGACTTCTCATCTTTTCTATATTCCTTTCCCCTTCTTACGTTCTGTGTTGGGTTTCTTGACTAACCAGGCACACTCTAGGCTGTATTTTGCTTACTCTTTCCCTGCTAAGCCCTACTACTTCTCTAACCTTCCTTCAAACACCCTCTTTCAGAAGACATCAAACTATCCACATGGGGGAACATGCATCATAATGTTGTAAGAATAGGTCATTATATATTTTAGCCATCTGTTCTACTTCAGAGTGTGGAAAAAGGGAAAAATCCAGCTGTTCTCTATGCAGAATGAGAAGAGTGAGCCGCCAAGTGATATGGTACCAAGGAACCTCATTTCAATGCTCGATGAGTTGGGAACGTCAGACATCGATGCGCTGGTGCCTACTCATGATGACCGGGGTTCTTCTATCCCAGAGTGGAAACGGCAGGTGATGGTGAGGAAATTGCAGGCCCAGCTGGCATCTGAAGAAGGGATGGGCAGGAAGGTACAGTACATTGAATTAACAGATGAGGAGGTATCACTTGATTCTCTTCCTTTATTCACACTATTGACTTAATGTCCTTCTGTTGCAGTTCTATTGCATTTTGTGCTTCTTTGTATTGACTGGATTGCTTTTGATGAAGTTTCAACCCTTCAACCAAGGGAGCATCTACACGGCAGAATTAATACAGTGGGTTGTTGTAGGCTATATGGCCATGTTCTAGAACAGGCCTGGACAAACTTCGGCCCTCCAGGTGTTTTGGACTTCAACTCCCACAATTCCGATAGGCTGTTAGGAATTGTGGGAGTTGAAGTCCAAAACACCTGGAGGGCCGAAATTTGCCCAGGCCTGTTCTAGAAGTATCCTCTCCTGACGTTTCACCTGTATCTGTGGCAGGCATCCTCATAAGTTGTGAGAACTGTTGGAAACTAGGAAATTGGGGTTTATATATCTGTGGAATGTCCAGGGTGGGAGAAAGAACTCTTGTCTGTTGGAGCTAGGTGTGACCGTTTCAATTGGTCACCTTAATTAGCACTTGATGGTCTGACAGTTTTTAGGGGTGGCTTTTTACTGCCTGGGGGAATCTTTTGCTGAGGGGTGGTTAGCTGTCCCTGGACATTCCACAGATATATAAACCCCATTTTCCTAGTTTCCAACAGACCTCACAACCTCTGAGGATGCCTGTCATATAGCCCAAGAAACTTACAACAACCCAGTGATTCCAGCCATGAAAGCCTTCGACAATACATAGAATTAATAGAGTTTGACACCACTTTACCTACTACGATTCAACACTATGGAATTATGGGAGTGTTTCGTCTTCTGTTTTTAAAGACTTCTGGTGCCTCAGCCAACTACAGATACAAGACTGAGCTGTCATTTTATATAAAGGACACTGTTTTACCATGCGACTGCCTTCGGGTTGAGAGAGGTGGTATATAAATATGGTAAATAAATAATAAATAATAGGATTTGAGCTCCCACAAATGTTGGAATTTATTCATGGGGAGTCTAGAACCAAACTCCAGGGGATACCAAGGCCCTAATGTACTTCTGGCTGGTAAATCACTTGTGTGAAGCAAACATTTGCTTGTCTGTGGCTATTTCAGTCATGCTATTGTAAAAAAAAGCTGAAATTGCTATCTGACTGTTGGGCACTATTTAACACACAAGTACATTCCATGTGAAAACCAATCTTATCAATTGCCTGTCTGGATAGTATAGATTAAATTACTAATTTATCTTAAATAGTTTCATCTCCAGTTTTTGTTAGATTCAACCAGTCCTTAAGGAAGAAGAAGCTCTTTAATTATTTTCCACATACTGTATATATCCAAAGTATCCAACAGGGGAGTTAAGGCATGTTGTCCTGTGTTGGAGCTCATTGTATGTGTGGTTCCTGCTTCTGTGAATTGCAGTTGATGTTGCCAGCGGCAGGCTGGGTTCAGGGGTCTGAACCTTTTGTGTGTGTGTGGATAGAACTGGTTACATGACTCTATTTCGTTTCCTGCTTTCTTTCTCTCCATCCAGAACAAAGGAAGCTATGCACTGGGAATGGATGACTGGCAGTACTCTCAGGTTCATAATGCCATCCTGGGCCCCTTTGGGGAGCTGCTCACCGAGGATGACCTGCTGTATTTGGAGAAACAGATTGAGCAACTGCAGGTGAAGAAAAAATGCCAGGAATATGAGAGTGAGCTGGGACGCCTAACAGAGGAGCTGCAGGCAGTCCTTCCTGTTCCAATTGTCAGCATCTCAGTCAATAGTCAGTTTCTGCAGCAGGACTCTGAGAAGAACAGCGATGAGTTCCCTGCCTGGTGCAGTCATGTGTCTGGTGTAGTCAAAAGCATGTCCATGTTGCTTACGGGCATTAATGGTATGAAGAAAGAGGAGGAGATTGAAAGGGTCGTTATCAAGCCAAGCAAAACAGGAGGTTTTTCAGGAGGCATGATCAAAAAGGAAATTATTGAGTGTGGTGTGTCTGTAAAGGACCTGAGATGTAATTTTGAAAAACAAGGTATTATAGGACAGTACAAATCATTTGGGCCTCGAGAGCAGAAGACCATATCCTGGCAACATGGAACGGGGAGCGAGCCAACTTCCCCAATGTTTTCGGGTATTTGCAAGAGCAAGAGGCAACTGTTCTGCGAGGAACACGAGACTGGAGACCTGGAAAATACCAGTGACTCTGGGATCAGTTGTGAGGAAACCTCATCTGAAGCTTGCAGCTCTCGTATCTCAACTGCAGAGGCTAACATACTCCGGAAAGAGCGTATTGTGCTGCTTTTTCTAAGCCACTGGAAGAAATCTGCTTACACACCTTCTTTGAAACTTGTAGCTAGGAAGACTGCAGATGCCAAACAGCCTGGAAAGGTAGGACTAATGGCTGTGATGTCAGAAGTCAAAAAGCAGCAGACTCCCATGCAGAAGCTTCCAATGGAAATTAACAGACTTGGGCATTTAGTTCAACAGAGATGCACTATCAAGAATCTGATCAGTCGTTGGAAGGATATTATCTCTCTTGTACCATCTCGTCAGATCAGGCGCCTCAATCACCAGCACGCAATATATTCTCCAGAACAATTCCTGCCATACGTCAACGGTGAACCCATAAGTTACAATAGCTTAACTCTCGATCTCTTCATGCTTGGCTATTTCCACATCCTGGAGCTGGACCTCTCTCCAGAAGAGCGGAAAGCAAGGCATCTTCTTTGCTTTGAAGTATTTGACCACTTGGGCAGCCAACCGTGGGGTACAGTACGTGCGTTTCATAAAGCAGTGATTAATGAGATTGCTGCAGGCAAACGAAGCTGGAGAGATGATTTTGAAGATATTAAGATCAGATTCTTTGGAAACAGCAAGGCTAAGAATCTGGCCCTCACCAAATCATCGGCAGACAGAGATTTAAAATCAGTCTCCAAAATGAGGGTCCCAAACTTGGCTGTTAAGCAGGAAGAATGTATCCCAGAAACATATTGTGAACTGGGCCACTTTAGCAATGATGAAATCTGCAGATACATTGACAGGAGCTTTGCTTTCTGGAAAGAAAAAGAAGCAGAAATCTTTAGCTTTGAACGATCAGACTCTTTACATTAGCAGCCTTTATTTGTGGATAAGAGTAAGATTCAGAATGGACTACTGAGAAGTTTGCTAGAGCAAGTATTGAGCATAGCATGGACTAAGGAGACATAACTTGCTTGTTTTGTGATTTGCCATTTGCTAGATTTGTGAGCTAAGTCAAGACTTGAAAAGCTTGCTTTTTTGGACCACATTTCCAAGAATCTCCTAATAGCAGGTTGGCGGTGGGACTCTGGTAGTTGTAATCTGAAAAAGCTCTGCTACTAAGTAATGGTGACTACCTTTTAATTGCATAGCACTGGTTGGAGGAGGGAAGGAAATATTTAATCCTTCCAGTGAAATTTCTTTAAGTCCTTTATTCTTCCTCAAAAAGCTAGGACGTTTCCTAGCCCAGTGGTTCCCAACTTTCCTAATGCTGCGACCCCTTAATGTAGTTCTTCATCGTGTGGTGACCCCCAACCATAACATTATTTTCATTCCTACTTCATAACTGTAATTTTGCTACTATTACGAATCATAATGTAAATATCTGTTAAGCAAGATGTATTTTTATTCACAGGAACAAATTTGGCACAAATACCCGGTACGCTCAAATTTGAATACTAGTGGGGTTAGTGGGGGTTGATTTTATCTTTTGGGAACGGTAGTTGCAGGGATTTATAGTTAACCTATAATCAAAGAGCACTCCAAACTCCACCAACGATGGAATTGAACAGAACTTGTCATACTCAACACCCATGCCCGAAAGAAAATTTTGGAAGGAGTTGAGTTTTGGAGTTGTAGTTCACCTACATCTAGAGAGAGCACTGTGGATTCAAACATGATGGATCAGGACCAAACTTTGCACAAATACTTGACATTTGGGAGTTTTAGCTGTTGGGATTTATAGTTCACCTACAATCACAGCAGGAGGAGGGCTTTTGGAAGGAGGATTCTCTGTCTGTTTCCAAAAAGGAAGTCAAGGACAGGTGGAGATATCTTCAGCCTTCACTGCCAAAGGGGTTCCTAAGACCATCAGAAATATGTGTATTCTGATGATATTTGACGACCCCTCTGAAACTCCCTTCGCGAGCCCCCCAGGGGTCCCGACCCCCAGGTTGGGAAACACTGGTGACGCAATGGGTTAAACCCTTGTTCCGGCAGGATTGAAGACCAACAGGTCACAGATACGAATCCGGGGAGAGCACAGATGAGCTCCCTCTGTCAGCTCCGACTCCTCATGTGGGGACATGAGAGAAGCCTCCCACAAGGATGGTAAAACATCAAAACATCTGGGCGTCCCCTGGGCAATGTCCTTGCAGACAGCCAATTCTTTCACACCAGAAGTGACTTACAGTTTCCCAAGTCACTCCTGAAAGGGAAAAAAGCTAGTTGCTTTGCCCCTTCTCCATAAGACCCCTGAGATTGGATCTTGGATTTGGATCACTATAGTGGGTAATTATGAAGGAAAAAAAGGAACTGGCAAATGAGGTATAAGCGATCTGCCCCACCCTTAATACCATTATTACACCTGGGTGGAAGTAGGATTGTCAGGACTTTATTATACATGCTTGCAGTGTAATTAGTTCACCTCTAAATGGGAGATGCATAGGACATGTGTGATAGTAGGGTTTTTTTCTTTCATGTTTGTTGTTCTTAACTATTATGTTCTGACAATGGATTGAGTTATACAATTTCACAGCTGGTGAATTGTCAGGTGTGTATTGGAAAGTAGTAATCTGACCCTGCCTGGAAGTTAAATTTACATATTTAAATAATTATGAGCCTTACAGTTCACAAACTGCAAATATCTCCATTTTCTAGGCTCTTCTCAACATACATCACAAAACGATTTACATGGGTGCGTCTCCTGTGTTGCAGTTTTCATACAGATACACTTCTATGATAATTTCAAGGGGCCCATTACATTCATCTGTTCACTTTTTCAATGAGTCATAAAAAGCATTTGTCAGAACTTTCTGTTTTCATAATAATGCATCAATAATGTAATCCAATTAAAATTTGCTAACAAATATTTCTCTTTCACTATTTGTCTTAGCAATCTATGCTACTCTGTACAATTCATAAACTAAACAACTAAATATAAATATTTCATTTTGTTTTTAAGACACTTGCTTTCTTTTAAAAATCATTTCATGTTGTTTAATACAAACATTTCTCTCAGTACAAGCAAGAAGTCTCATCTTGAAAAAAAAGCTAAAGGAACCTGTTGTGTTGTGCTCTTTCCATTTAGCAATGAAATGAAATGGCTATAGTCCAAAAAGGGGCCAATCTGTTGCAAGTTGTTGTAAAAGTAAATAAGATAGATTTGTATGGATCTCTTACTGAAGAATCCCCCCATTCCAATGATATTTCAGCAGAACAAGGAACTCTTAGCCCCTTCTATACTACCATATAAAATTCAGATTATCTTCTTTGAACTAGATTTTAAAGCAGTGTAGACTCATAATCCAGTTCGAAGCAGATAATGTGGATTATATGGCAGTGTAGAAGGGGCCTTAGATTGCACCATAAAGTCTCAATACCACTGCTTCTGGTCATTTTGAGTAGCACTAATCTCCATGTCCTTAACCCAACCCTCAATATTCTTTCTGTATCCCAGACTACAAGAGAAATACAGATCAGTGAGAAAACCTATATGATGAGGTCCAATACTTTAGCAACACATTTCCCTTTGTTGTTGAATGCTGTCAAGTCAACTCTACCTCAGTGGGAATCTATGAATGAGAGACGTCAAGTCACCCTGTCAAGTCACTGCATCTCTGGAGAGCAAGTTTAACTTCCCGCTTGGCTATGCAAACCCAGATCTTTGGGAAGTCACTTTCTTTCCACTTCAGAGGAAGGCATAGAAAAACTTCTGAACAAAATTTACCCTCTGTAAAAAAAAAATCCAAAAAAATCTGATAGATGGTCACATAAGTTGGAAATGACTTGAAGACACATAACAAAAAATGTGTTATATCTTCTCAGAATATTTCCAATGTAGAGCATTGTCACTTTAGCTGTCTTGGCTTCCAGGGAGAACTATGGTTTGATTTGCTTGAGGACCCATTTATATGTCCTTTTGTCAGTCCAGGATGCTTGCAGAACTGTCCCCCAGCATCACATTTCACATTTCAAAAGAGCTTCCAATCAGCATTCTTGCTGTCCAGCTTTTATAACCATACATAGAAATTGGAAATGCCATGACATGGACAATCCCAATTTTACACCTTGCTTAATTCCTTCAAAGCCTCTCTTCCTAGTTTTCTGATTAATGACTATTCAGTTTCTATTTTGATTAGTGAGGGCACTTCCAGACAGCACCAAATCATGGGTTTTAATCAGGAGCAAAAAAAAATCCCGGGACTTCAGAAGAGGTCCATGTGCAGACCTGTTGGTCCCAGGAGTTCTGCCTCCATTGTCCACACTTGCTGCTTTGTTGTGGGATTTAGCAGCCCCAAAATGGCCATTGTGGGACTTCCACCAGAAATTTTGGCCGTTTTTTTTAAAAAAACAAAACAAAACAAGATGAGAACATGCAAAGGTGCGAATCATTGTATACGTTCCATTCATGGGTTATATAAGCTGCAGGGCCATTTGTGCAGACAGGGTATTGTTTCTGGGCTATACATGTCTGTTTCTGATTGCTCTTATTGGGAAAAGATGTACAACATTGACTAGGCGGCCACAACTTTGTCCTGACCAGAGAAAATGTACCCTCCACACGCTTCATGAAGCTTTTGGCACACAAAGTTTTCGCGTTCTACTCAACTGTCATGTTCTTTTTAGGAACGGACCAATCAGGAACAAACATCTAAAACCCGTGAACAAACTCAGATTAAAAAATCCTGTGTTTTCTGATTGCATGGACATACAAACATTTGAAGATGTGGATTTTCAACTCAGAACTGGGATATTCCTGCATCTGAAAATCTCATGTATTTTGCCATTTGGAACGTTTCCTCCCGAGTTTTTAGGGATTGGCATCTGGCCACCCTGCTGGGCAAGCTCCTGGGATAAAGCCACTGTCTGGATGGGCCCTCGGGGATCCAAAGTATAAGAAATGCTTAACCATTTCAGTGTCCTTATTGTCTACATTAAATTTATGTATATAATCAGTCACCGCTTCCCATTTTCTTTTGCCTTTCTCTGTTAGTTTTTAGACACAATGGATTCTGACCATACAAGGAAACACTTGTCTTATTGGATGTAGTCCATCTGGGAGGAAATGTGGTTTAGAAAAAAAACTTTAACATAATAAGACCCTTCGGCTCCCTCCAATTACAGGCCTGTTTCCAACTTGCCTTTCCTAGGCAAAGTAATTGAGAGGGCAGCAGCGGATCAGCTGCAGCGGTTCCTAGACGACACAGCTGGACTTGATCCCTTCCAGTCCGGCTTCCGTATTGGGCATGGGACGGAGACCGTGCTTGTCGCCATTACAGACCAACTTCGCCGCCAGCTGGACCAGGGTGGACCAGCACTGCTTGTCTTGTTAGATCTGACAGCAGCGTTTGATACAGTAGATCATGCATTATTGACCCACCGTTTAGCCGCTTCCGGGGTTGGGGGGACTGCCCTTAAATGGGTGGCCTCCTTCCTCCGGGACCGGGGACAACGTGTGGAGGGGGGGGAGGTCTCCGGGAGACTCCCACTTGGTTGTGGGGTCCCCCAGGGGGCCATCCTCTCCCCCTTATTATTCAATGTTTACATGCGCCCCCTAGCCCAGTTGGCCCGTGACTTTGGTCTGAAGTGTCATCAGTAAGCTGATGACACCCAGCTTCTGCTGAGAATGGACGGCAGGTCGGACTCCGTACCCGATTGTTTCCATCTATGCCTCGAAGCCGTGACTGTGGCTGCGTG
Organism: Anolis apletophallus; assembly: GCA_030556195.1. Lineage (NCBI taxonomy): Eukaryota > Metazoa > Chordata > Lepidosauria > Squamata > Anolidae > Anolis > Anolis apletophallus. The sequence continues at coordinate 63,803,352 of JARBWK010000010.1, read as the reverse complement.
CCAGCCGGCTGAAGGTGAATCCATCGAAGACGGAGATCCTGTGGCCTGGTCGGCCTGGGCTGGGTGGGTGCCGGTTGCCTACCCTGGACGGCGAGCGGCTTAACCCATCGCCGTCAGTTAAGAGCTTGGGTGTTCAGTTGGACTCCCTGCTGACCATGGAGGCCCAGGTCTCCGCGGTCTGCAGGGGGTCCTTCTATCACCTGCGTCAGGCGACTGGCACCCTACCTGTCCGGGAACGACCTGGCGACGGTAATCCAAGCGACGGTCATCTCGAGACTGGACTACTGTAACGCCCTCTACGTTGGCCTTCCCTTGTCGACACTCCGGAAACTCAAGCTAGTGCAGAATGCCGCGGCACGCCTGCTGGCGGGTTCGTCAGTGAGGGACCACATCACGCCTATTCTCCGGCAACTGCACTGGCTTCCTATCGAGTACCGAATTGTCTTCAAGGTACTGGTACTGACCTTCAAGGCACTTCACGGCCTAGGGCCTGCGTACCTGAGGGACCGCCTTACCCCGTACTTGCCCCCGAGATCACTGCGGTCAGACGAACAGAATCTGTTGACCATACCATCAGTCCGCTCCTGCCACCTATCCGCAACCCGACAGAGAGCTTTCTCAGCGGCAGCTCCAGCGCTGTGGAACTCTCTGCCTGATAGAGTCCGAACCATCTCGGAATTAATCCCGTTCAGAAAGGCATGTAAGACCGCTCTTTTTGAGCTGGCATTTACTTAAGCCTGATTGGATGACATGTTGTATACCCTTGTATACTGTTGTATATCTCCTGTACCTCGCGATATGTTGAACCCGTGTTTTTAATTGTCTTTGTTTTAATTGTAGGGCAGCATGCCGAGACTTGGCCTGCCCAGGTTATTTTATTGTCACCCGCCCCGAGCCTGCAGGGAGGAGCGGAATATAAAATCGAAGAATAAATAAATAAATAAAAAATAAATACGTTGGCCTTCCCTTGTCGACAATCCGGAAACTCAAGCTAGTGCAGAACGCCGCGGCTCGCTTGCTGGCAGGAGTGCTGGCGAGAGAGCATATTACACCTATTCTCCGGCAACTGCACTGGCTTCCTATCGAGTACCGAATTGCCTTCAAGGTGTTGGTTTTGACCTTTAAGGCCTTACACGGCCTAGGGCCTGCGTACCTGAAGGACCGCCTTACCCCGTACTTACCCCCGAGATCACTGCGCTCAGATGAGCAAAATCTGTTGTTGATTCCATCAGTCCGCTCCTGCCACCTGTCGACGACTAGACAAAGGTCTTTTTCTGTGGCGGCACCAGTGCTCTGGAACGCCCTCCCGGACAGCACCCGAGCCATCTCGGAACTGGGCCTGTTCCGGAGGGCGTGCAAGATGGCCCTCTTCGGGCTGGCCTTTAATTAGGCACACTGGACTAAGAACTATGATATATGTCCTCTTAACCCGTGTCTTGACGATGTAACCTGTTTTAAATGTGGTTTTATGTTTTTATGTTTTTATCAATTGTAGGGCCACATGTTGATATGTTACAACATGCCGCCCATGTATTTTTGCTGTGATCCGCCCCGAGCCTGCTGGGAGGAGCGGAATACAAAAGTGAATAATAAATAAATAAATAAATAATATAAAAAAATTAAATTAAAATATGCCTGTGTATAAACAGTGGCATTCTGTATGAATCCCTGATTTGCCCTGGGAACAAATGTCTTAGATAAAATTAGTGACAACTTAACTAATTAATTCAATTTAGAATGCCAACAGCAATTAATTGTTCTCCAAATCTCAATAATAATAATATAATATTATTGAGCTGATTTGTAGAGCAATGTTCCAAACACTGCCAGTCTTATCCATACATGTCAGAGCAACTTAAGGGTAAGTTTTTAATGAATCCATAAGGAAAATGGAGACAAATCTCAGGATGCTGAAAAGATGGTGTTTATTTGCAAAATGCTCAGTGTGTTTCACCCAGCGACGGCCTTCTTCGGGAGGCCATTTCAAAGCAAAGTTACAGAATTTTTTTGCTGTGAAGCTTTTAACAGATACACCATATTTTTTCAACAGTCTGAGACACCTTTAATTGGCACCAGCCTACTTCATCAGATCATTACTTTTATAGTCATCAGTGATTATGAAATTCTGTACAAGGAAGAGTCTGATGGTTTGCACATGTCAGGCTGTGAGTTACCTTGAGAAGCATATATGATTCCATCTGCTTGCCTAATGCCGCATCCCTGCAAATGGAAAGCGATACCCTTGCAACCCCTCTGTGACTGCTCCATGAGTTTATTTGTGGACATTCCTGAGGAAGGAGTGAGGTGTTACACAGGGATCCCAATGCCAAACTCTTGATACAAGTAGCTAGCTGGACTATATTTAGAAAACAATAGTGAAAAGTGCAGACATATTTGCAGGAAAGAAGAGTAAGTGCTTTGAATCATTACTGCATGACTAGGGTGAGGCTGTTGTACCTGCATTTTGTTAGTTACCAAAAAGTTTTCTGCTGGTCATTTTCTGTCCCCTGGCAGGGAAGTTTTGGATCTCAACTTCCAGCATTCATTACCATACTGGTTTGGGAGCTGCAGTCCAGCAACATCTGGAGAGACACCTTATTTCCAGGTGTCTCTCCAGATTATTTGTTCATTGCCTCCCATCCATCCTTCCAATTCTGCGCTTTTTGTTAAAGAATTGCTGTAGCCTTTTCAGTCTTTCCTGAGTCAAAAAGGACCATTGCCTGGATTATAATGTTTCTATGCAAGTGCTGCAAACTATGGTAAATTATTTTAGATTATATTGCTCATTCTCGGGAGTTGCAGAAGACAGACTTGTTCCATTTTCAATATGTCATCTTTTCAAGCATGGCTATCATATACCTCTAAAAACCTTCTCTTCTCCAAGGAAGACATGTCCAGCTCCTAAGACTCTTGTCATAGGGTTTGGCTTCTAGACCTTTTACCGTTCTCTTTGAAATATTGGAGAGGACAATGTTCAAATTAATTCCGTACCTCTGAATGCCTTAAATAGGGCCACTGCCCTAAAACAACACAATGTTAGAGGAATTATGGGAAGTTAAAATGGCACCTTCTGCTGCTTGGGTCTTTCATCAGAAGAGCAACCACTTGCTAAAGGCTACCTAAAACCTTTGTCCTGTTCATGCCTAACACAGCCTTCTTTCTGCATCCAGTGGATGGAGGACGTCCTCCCAGGCTTCTCTGTATCTTCTCATTGGAGTGTTGCTTTAAGAGCAGGTGGCCTGGAGCATATAACTGTCACAGCACTTCCCATCCCTCCCCCGCTCTAGCAAGGAGCTAAATATATATAGATAAATAGATACCTAGAGACACACACAGTTGGTTGCCATCCACAACCTACAAGCGCTTCGCAAAGTCCTATTCCAGCTAGCAGTTCACACCCAGGAACAGGGCAAGCTGTCCCCAGTCATTGTCTCAAATCAAATTGGCCAAAAGAAAAGAACAAGGTAAGCTATGGGATTTGGTTGATTTTGGTTTCTAGAAGGGCTGCGGCACAAGATGAAGTGAGAGGAAAGAGCCAAATTAGATTACCAGTATCACCCAATCTGGAAAACCAAGTACTGAAGCCATCAGTATGAGGCACAAAGAAAGACCATAATTCTAAGTTCTTTCCACCCAAAAGGCAAATATCAATATTCTCCATCGGAAAGTAATACTGGGAAGATCTACAAATGGAGCACTAGTGAAGAAGCAATTTCTTGAACTTCCTATAGAAGGAGTGTTTGCTATATGCCTGCCTTCTACACAGGCATTCTTACTGGGATTTCTGTTAATGGTGGTGTTTCCTGTTTAGCATAGCACAGATTCCTATTTAGAAATTCCTTTTTTGAGGATTGATAGAAGAATGAGATCCTTCCCATTTTAAACAGAGCCATTATGAGTTGGCATGGCGCACAAGGCAAGAGGTGTGATCGAAGATCCACTTCTTACATCTTCCCACAAGCTGTTACTGGTTTCTTTCGGTTTTTCAGTGACAACTTCAAATAGGCTGAGCAAGATAAAAAATGAAATGAAAAACATTTATATGAATGGTGTCATTAATATTTATTTTTAAAAATAACACTGTTCACAAATCCAAGTGAAAATAAATAAATATAACAGTTTCAGGACACTACTTAACATTATAACCCTCCCCCCTGTCTGTATGATTGGTATATTTGCTATATTTGTGTTGTCAAAGGCTTTCACGGCCGAAATCACTGGGTTGCTGTGAGTTTTCCGGGCTATATGGCTATGTTCCAGAAGAAAGAGGGAATGCTTCTGAAACATGGCCATACAGCCCGGAAAACTCACAGCAACCCTTTGGTATCATTTATCCACATCGGACAAAATGTGTCCTCTCATGGCATTTCCTAGGTTTTCCAGCATGACTTACTGATATTTGGAGGCCATAGGTCCTATAGCTTGTTAGGATTCATTATTATCTGTGGTTTCCTGTATCCATGCAAAGCCCAGGAACATGTTCACTTTGGATACAGTGATCGTACTATACTAAGTAATTAACATTGTCAATACATTTGAATGAAAGTACACTGCTTATAACTGGTCAGTCACACATCTTAGTACTTGCAGGCTTTCATATTAGCAAATGTTCCAGTTAGGGCATAGCATTACTGGCCTTGTGATACAAGTTGTATTTGGCCAAGTCTGAATCATATTAGTAATTGTTCGTGCTTGTATAAGACTTGAGATTTAATACACAGGGCATGTTTATTCTCTGGTCTGTTGAGTCTCCAAATATTGTAATGTTTTGGTTTGCTTGGTTTTTCACTGTCCAGGTCTTTGTCATTCTGGCTGCTCCTAAGGAATGAAAAATGAAATAAATAGAACCATAGAGTTGGAAGAGACTGGAAGGGCCATGCAGGAAACCCCATGCGGGAAACCGCATAAAAGCACTCATGATATATGTCAGGCTTCAAAAACATGCGTGTATTTCAGATAATGTCATTGATTCAGAAGTGCCGCTAGGGACATTTCCTTTCTTTGGAACACAACCTTTATTCTGTTCTTTTCTGTTTTCTGACTAGGATTGGGCAAATATTATTTTCCATTGGTGACACTTAGGGTTATTTGTCACAGAAGAAAGGGAGCAGAATACCACCATGGTGAGGAACATAGATGATTTTGATTTTTGTCTTCCATCGCATCCTCAGTCCATTTTGGAAGGGCTTAAGACTTTACGCTCCAACCCCAAACTCTCAGATGTCACCTTGATTGTTGGGGGACATGAATTCCTCTGCCATCGCAGTATTCTGGCCCTCTGTAGTCACTACTTCAATGCCATGTTTGCTGGTGACTTCCTGGAAAGCTTTTCAGCCCGGGTAGAGATCAAAGATGTGGATCCTGCTGTTATGGAGTCCTTGATTGACTTTGCTTATACGGGGAAGGTGACCATCAATCAGGGAAATGTAGAGGCTCTGATTCGGACATCCAATCAGCTCCACTTCCCCACCATCCGGAAAGTTTGCAGCCGGTACTTACGACAACAGATGGATGCAACCAACTGTTTAGGAATTTGTGAGTTTGGGGAGATGTATGGCTGTCCAGAGGTATCATCCAAGGCTTGGTCCTTTCTGCAGGAGAATTTTGAGCTTGTGTCTCAACAGGAGGAGTTTCTTCAGCTATCCAAAGAGAGGTTGGTTACCTACCTGTCCAACAATCTACTACAAATGCAAGAAGAGCAGAGCCTGGTTGAGGCTGTGCTCAGATGGGTGAAGCATGAAAAATCTGCTAGAGCCACCCACCTTCCAGAACTACTTGATCTAGTGCATCTAGTTTCACTGCCAGATCAGTATCTGCAGGACCTCTTATCACTGGAACCACTGATTCAGGAATCAGAAGCTTGCAAGTCCATCATCACCAGACACCGCAGCACGGTCAGTTCTTGGAGACACCACAACACCTTAGACTAGGTTTCAATCCTAAAATTAGAAAAGGAGCCATATGGTCCAACACCTATAATAAATATAGGGGTTTCTGTAGCTGGGGAGAATTCTTCTTACTATGCAAGAAACCGTCATCAGTATTAAGCAGCTACAGTGTATGGGATGTTTTAGTTAAAAGTACTGTGAATTAGCAACGGTTTAGGCTTTTGGCTACTGATCTGAAGAGGCTGGACCATGAGGCTGATGACTCCTATTTCAGTGGAATTGTGAATCCTCTTCAGGTTTTAATGTGAATTTTAATTGTTTCATCTTCAGTTCAGTTCAGCAGTGTGTATAACAGCATTTAAAGCCTGGTCTAAAACCAGCAACGAATTCAACAATCCACTCACTGCAGATCCATCAGTCTTCTCTGAGTACCCTTCTGCACAGCCATATAACCCAGAATATCCAAGCAGATAATCCACAACATCTGCTTTGAACTGGGTTATCTGAGTTCACACTGCCATATAATCCAGTTCAATGTGGATTTTATACAGCTGTGTGGAAGGGGCCTAAGAGGCTGAGAAACTAGTTGTGGGGAAACAGTGTGCTCATTTCTTCTCCAGAAAAAACTCACTGGAGTTAATTAATCAGTTATGGACTATTACATTTGATGGTTAGCAGAAGACTGGAGAATTCCTGTACATTTCCTGCTCAGTTTTCTTCTCCCTCTGTCTGTAACAAAAGCAAGGGACTTTTCTCTGGTTTTCCTCAGATTAATAACCTCCAGACTTTAAAGAGATGGGCAACATTTCCCCACCTGTTTAGTATAGTCATTCATCCAGATTACCCTCTTCTCTCCTTTGTCTCTTCCAGATCAGATAAGAGTATTGATATTTATATATGAAATAAGTGATTACTAAATAAAAGTATATTCTTCTATCAAAGAATCAGTAAATCCATTTCTCATATATAAATATCATGCCACACTTTAGGTAACAATGTGAATGAAAGCAAGGGTTGTATGTAGTTGGAATGCTGAACTGAGGCTTGCTCCAGTGAGCTGGGTTTAAGACTTTATTGGTCCACAAAAACTCAGTAAGTGATGCTGGGCCAGTTACTCCTTCTGAGACTGTCGTGAAAGGAAGATAGAGCGAAGGAAAGCCATGTTTGTTTCTTTCAGCTCCTTGTGAGACAGGATGACAGGAAGAGGAGAAGGAAGATCCCTCCAACCTTATGTTGAAGCACCCTTACCTACCAATTCCAACAAATGTAATGATATATAGGAACTCTCTGTATTTTTCTTTACCGAATTCCGTCATATCCCTTTTATATATGGGAGAAGGAGGCAAAGGAGGATGAGAAATTATTAGCTCTCAATGTTGTGACAGTGGTTTTCTATCATCTCTTAGGTAGAGAACAGGCCTTTTGTCCAGCAGAGACTAAAAGCCCTTCCACAAAAGCTTGAGGAGGTGCTGGTGGTGGTGGCAGGTAGAGCTTTGGAAGAGGATGATGAAGAAGAAGAACAATCACCACCACCAATTTCCAGGAACTTTGCCTTTTATAATACCAAAAAAAGTAAGTGTCTGGTATCAAATAATGCCAGAACAGCTCCCTCTTACTCAGGGCATCTTTAAGTTGGGGCATAAAAAAACTGAACACTAACTGTCATTACACTGTTACACGAAAACATTGTTTCTGGGCCCTATGTGGCTTAGGCCTAGACCAGGGCTATCCAACTTCTACCGGCCCAGGGGCCTGATGACCTGGGGGGCCGTAGGGTCTGCCCCCGCCCCAGCTCCGCCCTCAGCTCCGCCCCTGCCCCTCCCCTCCCCCGGCTCCAATTTACTTACAATTCCTAGTTGCATTATTAATTATAAAATAAATATAATATTTTACTAACATTAAATGCAGGGGGGCATTCAAAAGGGGCATGCATACAATTAAAAATATTATTTTACTAACATTAAATGCATGGGGCAGTCAGAGGGGCATGCATACAATTAAATATAATATTTTACTAACATTAAATGCAGGGGGGCATTCAAAAGGGGCATGCATACAATTAAATATAATATTTTACTAACATTAAATGCAGGGGGGATTCAAACACACAATTACATAATAATAACATAAAGGTTAGCCTACCTTCCCAAACGCGCGGGATCCAGGAGCAGCCGGACCACGAGCAGAGGTGACGACCGAGCGAGGAAGCAGCCGGGAAGGTACAAATCACGTCTGCATGGGCCGCAGGGATTAAGTAGCCGAGATTTCGGCAACAGGAGTATCGCGAGACTACGGAAGCCTCACAGGATTTCGCTCTCAACGCAGGCGAGATTTCGCGTTGAGAGTGAAATCCCGTGTGGCTTCCGTAGTCTCGCGATACTTGCTCTAAAACCCGGAAGTGGGTAATTTTAAAAAATATTTTAATTTAATTTATTTTTTTATTGTTTTAATTTAAAAGCTTAGGGGGCCGTAGGGAAGGGGCTGGGGGCCGTATACGCCCCCCCCGGGCCACCAGTTGGACAGCCCTGGCCTAGACTATCTGAAACCCTGATTTCCCCAAATGAACTTCCAAGGGTTCTAAGATATACAGGAGAAAGTAAAGATCTACATGGCCCCACCACCATCATTGGTTCACTTGGTGAGGATATGAGAGCGAGCCTTCTCCGTGGCTGCTCCCACCCTCTGGAACTCTTTCTCCCAGGAAGCTAGTCTGTTCCCATCCTGGTTCTCCTTTCTCTGACAGGTTACTGGCTGTTAGGTATTGTGGGAGTTGAAGTCCAAAACACCTGGAGGGCCCAAGTCTGCCCATTCCTGCTCTATAAGGCTGACTAAGTGTTATCATCGATTTTATAATGTATTTTGTTAGTCAAGGAATTAGATATTTCCTTATACTATGTCTCATATAATAAGTAAAATAAACTGAAAGACTCTCATATACTTTTAAATCAATTATATAAAACACTTTATATGATTCACACCCATATTGTGTAAGAGGGATGCTAATATTGGCAGAACCAACCATGGCTTAGACTTAAATCTGGAATTATATAGTCTCTGGCAAACAAGAGATTTCCAAATGATGTCATTGCTCTACGTTTCTTTGGCGTTTGTCACTGCTGAGCAGCTGCCTTCATTCCAGGCTGACGTTGCCATCAGACTGTCAGACGGTGGGGGGAACAAATTCAGAGGGGAGGGAATAGAAATCTGAGTGAGACCTTTGGCATCTTTGGCACAGTCTGGGCAAGATGATGCAATTGGAGGTCATTTTCACAACACTGTGAACATAGAAACAGTTAATGACCATAGATAATTACCTCTAAACATATGCAGCTATGAGCATAATGATTCCAATAAGAAAATTCTCATATTTTTCTCACCAAAGTAACGTGGCTGATTGGGAAATCCATAAGTGAATCTTAATTTTACATTTGCTCTAACTCTAGAATTACAGTTTGGTAATTTCTTGACTGAAGACAGAACAGTGGTCTAATTGACACTGCAGTGGTGTGTCTTCTCCATTTATGTAGCCCACCAGGATGGCATCTGTATTCTTGGGCACATATAATGGTGTCTAGGATGCCTAAGACCCAATTTTCTAAGGACATTATAAAGGAGGATGAAATACGTACACTACTCTGGGTCAACACTTCCACCAAAGAGAAATGGCACTGACTGTAGTATATGAATATGGATATTTTCCACACACATTAGAGTTTGTAGACAGCCAGTTCCAGAGAAGAATAAAAGGGCAGGGTTGGCCCTGAATTCTTCTTTATTTGCCCTTCCCCTACACCTTGGTCTTGTCTAGCAGTTAATAAATTGAATTGTTCTAGATAGTGATGGATAGTGCCTCATATCATTTCTGGTTATTGAACATTATGGCTGAGGTTGATGAGAATCGTGGGGCTCCAGATATTGGAACCCCAGTTCTTACTGTTGTTCTATTACCAGTTCCCACCACTGGGAATATTACTACTTGATGATCTCACACAGCCCAATTAATTCTGTACCACCTATATTCTGATGCCCAAGTCTCCCTGCCTATGTCTAATGCAGTGGTTCCCAACCTGTGGTCCGTGGACCACCAGTGTTCCCCAAGAACGGAAATATGATCCATATCCTCACCATTACTACACTGTTGCCTCAAAACCACGTGGCAATGAGAGCGACTGGTCTCACGAAACCCTCTTATAATGCTGAGGCAACAGGGATGTTGCGAGGGGAGAGGCTGAACTACCCACGAAAGATTACTACTACCACATCAGCTCTATATTATTAAATATGGTTTTCTGTGGGTGAGCAGATGGTGACTATTGGATGGCATACATTCTGATTAGAAACTAGAGCTGATGTGGTCTATCCAATGCAACTTTCTGAATCAGCACTCAAAATAACCAAAACGAATCTAAAGTTGACCAAAAACTGATTCGTAACCCTTTTGGTACTAAAGTTGGAGAGTGGTCCCTGGTCAAAGTGGTCCCTGGTCAAATGGTCCCTGGTTTAAAAAAAAGGTTGGGAACCACTGGTCTAATGTAAGCCTCTCTATCGGCCATTTTGGTTTATCCACTTGGCTGTCTCTCCACCATATGAGTTTAATATTTCCAACACTGAAACAGGTTTTTCCTCTCAAGCCGTCTTCTCATTGCCTCTCTATATCAGTTGATGACAACTAGCATTCCTCCATTTGACCGTTTTTTTCCGGTTCTCCCCTCTTCTTTGACCATTATATTCAGTTATTTGCCAAGCTGTGTTACTTCTCTCTACATTCAGGTAATCCACAATACTCACTTTCCCTGTTCCGGGAAAGAAGGCATCTGTGCAGAAGCACCTCGATCATGTTGTGGAAAGCAAGGATCTTAGGGAAATCAGAGCAGTTATCAAGTTATAATTGACTGAGGACTGCTTAAACTTCATGTTCTCATTTCAGAAAATTGGATCACTCTGCCGGATTTTCCTGATTATAACAAATGGGGCTTTTCAATGATTGCTCTGAACAATGATGTTTATGTTACAGGTGAGCCTAGTGTTTTCCCCAATTAATGTTACCATTAAACTTTAGGATTTTTGTGAGTGTATTCTGCTGGCTTCTTGGGTTTATTTGCTTGTTTGTTTCAGCTTTAAAAATAATTTAAATTGCACCTCTCAGACTAGACAGTCAACTGGCCAAATGTAAATGTAAACAATTTCACCATTTTAATTTCACATTGTTTATCCAATAATTCAGCAGATTTTAATCATCTTTATCAGATTTGAAGGGTTCTCCAAGGGGTATCTAATGACTTCTTGACTTATTCATGGTAACACATGACCCCCACAGGATTTCCTCAGGCAATGAATATACAGGGAAAAGTAATAAGGATGAATATATCCTAATATTGAAGTACTTTCATTTCATCCATGCACACAAACCTACTAGCCATATTATATAAGAAGAGTGTCTCTAAAAGTATGGGAAACCACTGTGAATTGTTATAAACAATACTGAACTTGGGTTGTTGTAGGTTTTTCGGGCTATATGGTCATGATCTAGAAGCATTCTCACCTGACATTTCGCCTGCATCTATGGCAGGCATCCTCAAAGGTTGTGAGACCTCACAACCTCTGAGGATGCCTGCCATAGATGCAGGTGAAATGTCAGAAGAGAATGCTTCTAGATCATGACCATATAGCCCGAAAAACCTACAACAACCCAGTGATTCCAGCCATTGAAGCCTTGGACAATACAATACTGAGCTTGATGGACACCATGATCTGATCTAATATAAAGCAGTGTCCCATATTCTTTGTTTCTGTCTTCAGGTGGCTCCAGAGGCTCACAAAATGACACGTGGTCCACAACCCATTCCTGGTGCTTCTCCCTGAAGAAGGGTGCCTGGAAATCCATTGCTCCAATGCTGAAGGCCCGAACAAACCATGCCAGTGCTGTGCTCAATGGAGAGATCTATGCCATTGGTGGTAGGCTGTAATTCAGGGCCCTACCAGACAGACACTATATCCCTGGATCTGATCCCAGGTTTTCTTTTTTAAACTAGATTATATGAGTCCACACTGCCAAATAATCTGAAATAAACAGAAAACTTGGGATCAGATCCTGGGATATAGGGCCTGTCTGGAAGGGCCCATAGAGAACGGGACATGGGAATGAGAGAGGGCACTGAGGGAGCTCTGACATAGCAGTTATTCAGACTAATGAAGAGACTTCTAGTTGCACTTCTTGTGCATCCTTCACCAGTGGAAATGGATGAAGGAGTACCTGGAACTAGATGATGTGTCTCACAGGGGAATAGCTACTAGCAAGTAGCAAAGTACCCTCATGACTGGAAGGTTATGGGTGGGTTGTAGACCCACTTGCCACGGTCTTTCTCTACAAAAGGTGAAACTGAAGTGAGGGATGGGGGGGGGGGGAGAAAAATTCTGACCCTGTAGTTATCAGACCTAAAGAAATGACAGTTACAACAGAAAACCTAGTGTTAATTGATAGGGCAATTTGACAGTCTCTTGTTTAGGTAATGACAAGAATGAATCCTGCTTTGTTGGAAATGCAGGTTGAAAGAAAGTACATTGCCATGTGGGTTAAAAAGGCACCAATATTGCTCAGTTCATGTGACTGAAGACTCCTGTAACATTAAACGTTCATATTTCTCTCATGGTCTGTAGGCACCACAGTGGACATTGTGGAGGTGGAGTGCTATGATCCTTATAATGACAGCTGGTGTTTTGTCAGCCCTGCCCTGAAGTATGTCAGCAACTTTGCCGTATCTGGATGCCTTGGCAAGCTATACCTGATTGGCTCTTGTGCTGTCAAATACAATGCCTTGACACTGCAGTGTTACAACCCCGCTATTGGTAAGGAACAGAGATGACCTTGATTGAAAAGCTTTCCCAAAATACCTGCAACTTAGGCCCATTGAGTGGCCAAATCTGTTTTTGCTTATGTTTTTGTCATTATGGGTCTTGAAACTTAAACCCATCACCTTCCCCCACACATTCACTGACATGGAAAATGCCTGTTATGATCGGTTATGACTGGTGATCTGGTGTCAATTAGTTATTATGCTGTTTCAGATTTTATTACAAACTGTCCATACTGTTGCTTCTATTCTAGGGGGAGGGTTTAGCACTTTGGAGACTTCCTTAAAGTTCAGACCGAAAGTGGGATCAGATTCACCAGTCCATTGACATTCAAGTCGCTGGTCATGAATATAGTGTTTATGCATGTTTGCTTCTTTTTTTTTACATCAGTGTGATCCATGACATCTGCTGTTAGTGAGAGTTTGGTTCTTAGTGTCAGTTATATTCTCATTACAACAGTGTTTTCAAGTGTAGTGTTTCCCTTCTTCATTTATGAGTGAATGTCAAACAGTCTTTCACCATGTAAATGAGAAACGTTGTGCATTCAGGGCACCATTCAGATAGTACTACATTTCTTCCCAAACTCTGCTTGAACCCAGTCATGAGGTACTTTGCTGTTGTTTATTCATTCAGTCACTTCCAAATCTTTGTGACCTCATGGACCAGCCCACGCCAGAGCTCCCTGTCAGCCGTCACCACCCCCTTCAGAGTCAAGCCAGTCACTTCAAAGATACCATCCATCCATCTTCCTTTTTCCTTCCTTTTTCCTTCCTTTCCCCCCAGCATCATTGTCTTCTCTAAGGTTTCCTGTCTTCTCATTATGTGGCCAAAGTACTTCATCTTTGTCTCTGATATCCTTCACTCCAATGAGCAGTCGCGCTTTACTTTCTGAAGTATGGACTGGTTGGATCTTCTCACAGTCCAAGACACTCTCCGAATTTTCCTCCAGCACCACAGCTCTCACATTCATAGGTTACTATGGGCATGCTTCAACTATGCGGGTCTTTGTTGCTAGTGTGAAATCTCTACTCTTCACTATTTTAATCGAGATTGATCATTACTCTCCTCCCAAGAAGTAAACGTCTTCTGATTTCCTGGATGAGATACTTTAGAAGGAGGAAAAGTATATAGCAGAGATCCTCAGACATTTTAAGAAGAGGGCCAGTTCACGGACCCTCAAACAGTTTGGGGGGGGGGCACTATAGTTTCAAAAAAGACACAACGAATGCATATGAGCATTGAACATATCTTATTTGTAGGACAAAACACCATGAAAGAACAATACAATATTTAAAAGGAAGAACAATTTTAACCAACATAAATGTACCAGTATTTTAACGGGAAGTATGAGCCTGCTTTTGGTTGATGAGATAGTTAAGTTATTTAGGCTTGTTGTTATTGTGTGCCTTCAACTCATTTCAGACTTAGGGCAACACTAAGTCTAATGTTTAGAGTGGGGCCATGCAAACAACCTTGGAGGGCCACATCTGGCCCACTGCCCATAGTTTGAGGACCCCTGGTATATAGTGTGCATGTCCCTGCACTGACATACAGCCCTGGATATTATGTATCTCGGTGCTTCTTAAGCTATCTGAGATGAAGGAATCTGGTATGTTTTTCCCCAAAGTGCCAGGGACCAGTATCGTATCTGTACCCATTGACTGCAATGCTTCTTTCCTTCATGGAAAGTAGCTGATGGCTTTGGATTGGCCCTGGGCCATGGGCAACCATTTTTGAGTGCTGAATAGCTAGTGCTACATCATGTTGGCTTCCTTCATTCTTCTGACTTAATCCTGTAGTTGCTCATCATGGCTGACAATCCAGTTGACTATATCTACACATGATCTCAACTAGACTTTAAAGGTTATCCATTTGTCACAATGTTTAGAAACTCTGCTAGTATCGGTTTATTTCTTGTTACTGGTAAATGTATTAGGTGTAATATGACTCAAGTTCTGTTTGCTTAAGAAGGTCCTTGGATAATAGTCATGGGACATGACTTCACAATATGATAAACAAGTTTAGCACTTCCATTTCTATCCACAGTGATGTTATCTAACTGAAATGGATGCTGATCAGCTCCAGCTCATCTCAGTAGTATATTGCGACACTACACAACAGTCGCAATATATTCCAACTACCATGGTGTCAATCTGTGGGATTCTGTGATTTCTTGTTTGTTGAGGCGCTAGAATTCTGTCTAAGGATTCTAAATATCCCCTTCTAAATTGCAAAGATAGAATTATAGGAGTTATAATGGGATCACGGCACTATAATTGTGTCATGTGGAATGGTCCCAGGCCACATTTCAAAGCTTGATGATGCTCTGGAATTCTATGAATGAAGCAACTTACTTGTTGCTTTTAGCTTTCCAACATATTGGGCTAGCGGATATTGTTGTTTTTAGAATTGTAGGGTTTTCTTTTACTATTATGATTTATTTTAGGTGTATTTACTTTTCATCTATGTTATAAATAATACAACTGTGACCAAGGCAATTATGGTGACGTTAGTAATGGTGATAAAATGAGGTCAAATTGAGTCAGGATAGCCTACTGTTCCACAGACACTGATTTTCTGTATTAGGGTTGTCAGGTCAAGACTATCCCAGGCCCTGAAATTTAGGGCCTGCGATGTAGGGATGACCACTTCTAATGCTACTGAAGAAGCCCTGGTAATAGAAATAGGAGCCCCCTGTGGCGCAATGGGTTAAAACCTTTGTGCTGACAGGACTGATGACTAACAGGTCTGTAGTTTAAATTTGGGGAGAGTGGGTTAAGCTCCCTCTGTCAGCTCCAGCTCCCCATACGGGGGCACGAGAGAAGCCTCCCACAAGGAGGGTAAAACATCAAAACATCCGGGCATACCCTATGCAAAGTCCTTGCAGACAGCCAATTCTCTCACACCAGAAACGACTTACAGTTACTCAAGACGCTCCTGATACAATTTTTTAAAAAATAGGGATTATGTTAGTAGTTTGAAAACATGCAAATCTTAGTAAATCACTATGTAACACTAGGCGGGAAGGTAACGGCGCTCTATGCAGTCATGCCGGTCACATGACCTTGGAGGTGCCTATGGACAACGCAAGCTCTTCGGCTTAGAAATGGAAATGAGTACCACCCCCCAGAGTCATACACACCTGGACTTAATGTCAGGGGGGAACCTTTACCTAAACTTATATTAGTAAGGGAAGTCCTCTAATGATGTTATTAAACATGATGCTTTAAGCATCAACCACAGCTGTACAGAGTATGCAACAAAAACACAAAGTCAAATAAATACAACGAATACAACAAATGCACATTTTTCAAGGCTGCACTTTTGTCTTGAAGTTTCTCCTTTTGCTCTGAGAACTGGAAAAGTGCATTCAGACTCTGAGAGTCAGAGCCTCAGACTTGGGAACCCTATTCTGTGTGTATGCAAGCTTTTGAAAATGACGTAACAAGATTGGTCTAAAAAGGCCCAAGCTCTTTAAACTTTTCTGAAATCCCTGTTTCAACCCTACTCCATTTCTTGTCAATTACATTTTCTTAGACATTAATCCATCATTTTTCTACGAGATCTTTTTGCCAAGCAAAAACCTTATCTTTCTTCAAAAATCATGAAGATTTGCCATTAAGATAGATGTCATTCTTTGTTTGTAGATGTCTGGAGTGTAATTGCATCGCCCTTCATGCCAAAGTACCTGTCTGGCCCCCGCTGTGCCTCCTTGCATGGAGCAATCTACCTTATTGGTGACAACACAAAGAAAGTCTATGTGTATGATCCAGATGCCAACATATGGCAGAAGGTAGGTAAATGGGAAGTGGTCTTAACAAAAGTAGAGTAAGATAAGATTAGACCTGGGTTCAAATCTCCACATGAGCCATAAACTCATTGACTAATCATGAGCCTGTTGCCCTCAGTATAATCCAGACTGTAGTAATGCCATGGAGAACAAGCTTGTTTATTTTAGACAGACCTAGCAAAAGAAAGATTAAATCAAACTAAAATAGTGGTAAACTGGAAAGTCGCAATACTGAATGTAGCTGTGTTCTTTGCAGAAAGGGCAGAATACAAGTATACAAGCAAACAAGAATGCCACCACCTTCATTTTATTGCAGCATTACTCAACCTGGAGATCTGGATGCCTGGGGAGGGGGGGGGGGTCACAAGAGGGTGTCAGATGGGTTGCCAAAGACCACCAGAAAATAGTATTTTCTGTTGGCCATGTGGGTTCTGCATGGGAAGTTTGGCCCAATTCCATCGTTGATGGGATTCAGAATGCTCTTTGACTTATAAATCCCAGCAACTGCAACTCCAAAAACATCAAGGTTTATTTTTCCCCAAACTGCACCAGTGTTCACATTGGGGCATATTGAGTTCCGTGCCAAGTTTGGTCCAGATCCATCATTGTTTGAGTCAACAGTGCTCTCTGGATGTAGGTGAACTAGAACTCCAAAACTCAAGTTTGATTCAATCCCATCATTGGTGGAGTTCTGAATGCTCTTTGTTTGTAGGTGAACTATAAATCCCAGCAACTATAACTCCCAAATGACAAAATCAACTCTCCCCACCCCATCAATATTCAAATTTGGAAGTATCGGGTATTTGTATCAAATTTGGTCCAGTAAATGAAAATATATCCTGCATGCCAGATATTTATATTGCAATTCATAACAGTAGCAAAATTACAGTTATGAAGTAGCAATTAAAATAATTTTATGGTTGAGGGTCACCACAACATGAGGAAGGTTGGGAACCACTGATTTATTGTGTTTTGTTTCCAATGAGACCACTTTTTGTAAGGGGCCACATTTTAATTTTGCACATTTACAGTTTGGCATCCTGGAAATTGGGGTACTAGAAAATGACAACTGGAATGCTTTTCTTGGGCAATCAGTTGTGAGAGGGCCCCAAGGGGTCTCTTCATGTGCCTGTTTACAAAACAACTTATGACTGGAAGTCAGGGGCGGTCTAAGGTCATTCTAAATGGTAAGCGAACATTATTTTGGCGCCCCCCAAACATTATTTTGCTCCCCCGTCTGCGCATGCCCAGAAGCTCCTACCTGAAGGCGCCCCTCAGGAGAAAACCGCCACTCACCGCCGGCTTCGTGGAAGAAAAAGGGAGAGAAAGGCTCCCTCACAGCGCAGCAGCGAACTGGCGGCTGTGTAGTGGCTCGCGTGAGGCCACGCCCTTCCTTCTCACATGCCCCGCACCACTCCCAGCCTTGCGCGAGGCCTGTTTGGGCTTCGGCTTCAGCACCTACAGGAGCTTCTGGGCATGCACAGAGGGTTTTCGCGCATGCGCAGTGGCTCCAGAGCTGAAGTTGAGCTCCTGAGCTACTGCGCATGCGCGAAAACCTCCGCGCATGTCCAGAAGCTCCTGCAGGTGCTGAAGCCGAAGCCTAAACAGGCTTAACAGGCTTCAGCGCCTGCAGGAGCTTCTGGGCATGTGCGGAGGTTTTTCACACATGCGCAGTGGCTCCGGAACTCAACTTCAGCTCTGGAGCCACTGCGCATGCGCGAAAACCTCCGCGGATGCCCAGAAGCTCCTGCAGGCGCTGAAGCCGATGCAGCAGCAGGGAGGTTTGCTATGGCGGCGCGGCAGGCGTGGCGGCGCCCTTCCAAGATGGCGCCCCACGCAGCCACGTACTTCGCGTATATGTAAGACAGCCCCTGCTGGAAGTGCATGTGACCATTATCTCCCAGCAACCCAACCTCCAACACCTTAGAAACACTTCAGTCAGGGTGCTTTAAAGGTAGATTTGGAGGGGCATCATCTGTTGTGATTACAGTGCTGTGTTGCCAAGTAATGGGAGTGATACATGGTTATGCTTGGCAATAGTAAACATGGAAGTGGATACACATTTCTATGATCTGTAGGCTTGTTGAAGAGAAGTTAAAGATGCAATTTATTTGGTTCATTTCTACCCAAAAAGGTGCTCAAGGTGTCTATCAATCAT
Organism: Anolis apletophallus; assembly: GCA_030556195.1. Lineage (NCBI taxonomy): Eukaryota > Metazoa > Chordata > Lepidosauria > Squamata > Anolidae > Anolis > Anolis apletophallus. Next base: position 63,784,664 of record JARBWK010000010.1, on the reverse strand, counting down.
AAAATACAGATCAAAAACATAGCATCAGCACTAATAAATAAAAACCCAACGGCAGAAAACTTAAGCAACACTCAAACATTTTGACCCCTCCCCATTGTTGTCCCTCTTTACATAGTTTTTAAAAAACCATTTTCTTATGCAGTGTAACAAAATACCACTGGCGAACAATGCTTTGATGGAAGAGTCACCAAAATAGATGCTTTGGTTTGATAAACAGACAACTGTCCCTATTAAATGGCGCAAAGCCCATTCTTTGATTGAGGATATCCCAGACAAAAGCACGGCATGGCCCTGTTCCCTTGCCCTGTTGGCTTCAGTAAAGCCATATGTAATGTTGTTGGATGGTTGGTTTAGGCAGCATCATTCCGAAATCCTGTTGCAGCTGTTCACATAGTGTCAGGGCTCAGCTGACCTTGTAGCACCCACTCCAGTCTCCAGGGCAGCTGCAAAGGGTGCTCTGCCAGCCTCTTCATCTTCCGACATCGATGGAAAATAGAGCCGTTGGTTTCTCTCAGTCTGTTATACACTTGCCAGAGACCTCTTTAAGGTTCCCACTGTAACATCTTATAATCTAATAGGGTGTCTGCAAGCAAACTCGTGTTTGTATCCAATGAATATTTATGCACAACTCCAGTCATTGCAATTTTTATTGTGTTCTATACAGGGAGAAAACAGGAATTAAGATAGGCATAGACAACTCAATCCTGGTTACTAGTATACAGAGTGTCTGGTAGGGAGGGAGCTGGAGAAATACAGGGTTAAGGGTTTTTTAAAATCACAAGACAACAAAGCTGATCTTTTAAATTTTTATTTTTGCACAGGTCCCAAACTAGAACATTGTTTTAAATACATTTTGGAAATAGAAAATTATGTCCCAAACATTTTTCATATAGCCATGATTTGACTTATGACCTCATCACACTGAGGTCAAAAAGCGTCTCCTTTGTGTTTCTTTGTGCTGCCAGCACACTGCCAGCATGGAGTTCCCCAGAGCCCATCTCATGATGCAGGGCAACTTCCGGTGGGGCTCCAGCAGCACATAGAAACAGAGCCCAGAGGAATTGGGGGGGAGAAGCTGGAGAGGGAGTGGGAGGAAGCCAGGGACAGAAGGGAAATGTCATGGGAAGGGATCCTGTGACTGTAAGAGAACTTGGCATTATGCTGTCCTGCAGTTTTCCCCGCGGTCACCCGCTGTCCTCCTGGCTTCTTGGTCTCAATGTGATGGGGTCCTTAGTGCAAAAAGACCCCTCATAACATTGGTGCCAATCAGACCATAATGGAGAGTATTCCACGAATGGTGTGCCAAAACAGAAAAGGTCTTTCCTATGTTTTCCTTAAATGTATTGCTCCCGTTGATGGAAGACAGAAGAGCCTCTCCAGCAGATATAAGAAATGCCATTTTTCATAGATAGATAGATAGATAGATAGATAGATAGATAGATTAAGATAAGACCGTCAGCACACTAACACTTCATCTCCTGTAGAATTTCTCCAGCTACGTCAGAATCTTTTAACAATGCTGCTAGAAGGGCCAATAAGCTTAATTATATTAATTTGCAGTGTATTTTCCAACTGCTACAAAGCATTTTCCATCTAGCATAGAAGAGTCCCGTCAACCAAATAAAGACATGTATGTATATGCCTTCTCAAGTTCTCTATCTACTTATGGCAACCTCATGAATTACATATGGTTTTCTTAGGCAAGGTATACACAGGAGTAGTTTTGTCAGGTCCTTCCTCTGAAATACAATGTACAGGACCTGGTATTTGTTTGTGGTCTCCCATCCAAGTATTAACCAAGGTTGATCTTGCTTAGCTTCCAATAACAGATGCCTTGTTGCTCTTCTGTGAATAAAACCTATTGGAGTTTCCTAAGTCATGCCTCCTAATATGAACTCCAAACGTGAATTATGTTAATTCTTTGTTGGCAGGTACAGCAACTTCATACGCTCCATGAGAACGGAGGAATGGTACCTCTTGGGGGAAAACTTTTTGTCACAGGAGGCTATTGGAAAGGTATGGACGGTGACTATCAGGTGGAGATGGAATCATATGACTGTGCCAAAGATATCTGGACAAAGGAAGGGGGCCTCCCATGCTTATGGCTCTACCATAGCTCTTCTTCTATTTTTATGGATACTTCAAAATGGAGAGAACCTTTTCTGGGAAACCAGTTGTAACAGAAGGGGGTGAAATCGGGCTCTACCTGTGTTCAGGCAAACATCTGGAAAAAGAAGAGACTTATTATCGTGCACTGCAGCCTTTGTTGGGTTGAATCAGCTTGTCCTCACAGTAGAACAGATAACTATAGTCATAACATTAATGGTGAACACAAGGGATAATGGGATTATAAAGTTGTCAAACACTCAACACAAAGCACTGTGTTAAATCTATACTTCTAAATAAAAAACATGATTACACTAAAGGCCAATGAAGTTGAGGATTAGTTCATGTTGTTTACAGATCCCACCTCTGTTGATGTCTCTTACAGAACTCACTGCTAGAAGCACCTGCATTTTTTTTTTAAAAAAACCTCACTGTTCCTTTTTAAAAAGTTGCCTAACTGAAGTTTGTGAGATATCCAGCCATTTTGCTAATATATAAATTACTTGAGCAAAGGCAGCCAGTCTTGCGGAAATGTGAGTTGGAATCTATTGGTATCATCTACTGCCTAATTGTATTGGATTGTGACCAGTGTTGGAAAGGAGCCAAAAGGAAAATAAGCCATCTTCAAATCAGGACTAGAGGGGTTTTTAAAAATGCTAATTTGAGATCATAGTGGCTCATGTGTAGGGTGATTAAACTAATTAATCATATGACTATTTTTTGGTGTCATAGAAGGCTTCTGCCCTACTTGAGCCCCATCATATAACACAGACTCACTTCCAATGGGGTTCCATGCTCAACTTGGGAAGAGTCCTACGATGCTGCATTGGGAAAACAGGAGGCTTCCCATGTTTAATTTGAAACCACAAGGGCCGCGTGGGGAGAAGCCACGCACTGACGCTTCCCTGCATGTGATGGGGAAGTGTTGCTGCTGGTGAGGTGGGGTGTAGGGCACTGGGACTGCCCTGCTGCCCCGCCAATTTGCCACAGACAAATGACAAATTTCTGGATAACATAGATATTATATTAAGAGTCACAATTCCCCAACCCTCCTAGTAACTTTTCCTGGTCCTACAGATTCCTGATGGCCTCATACAGCATGGCTAATTGTTAGAGTAATGGAAGCAGCAGTCTATCTATATGCCACAGACCACCTATCCCTATTGTATGTTAATGTCGTTAAATGCATGTACAGTCACCCCTCTATGCTTGTGGGTTTCACATTTGTGGATTTGATTAAATTAGTATCTTTAGGAATCCCTAGGTCCTCCAGCACAGTTCTATGGTCAACTTCTAGCTCTGAAGGGCCTAAGGATTCCTAGTAAAAAAAATTATTTGCAGCTTTTCAAGGTCATTGTGGCCATGTTTTTAAATTACTCATTCCATAATAATATGGGAAATCTTGGAAAGATTTTTTTAATACCGTAAATCATACTTTGAGCTGGAAAGCTAAGCCCCCTTTCTGACTTTATTTAGGTTATATCAGGCTCATGTAAGATGTCTAGAGCAGTGATGAGGTGCCTTAGGACTACCAGATCTTTTGGTACAGAACTCTCATTGTCTTTCAGCATTGGGTCTGGTAGGAGCTACAGCCCAAAACATCTATAAGGTCAAAGGTTCTCCATCTCTGCTCTAGAAATTGCCAGAGCAAGCTGCAAATGTCCCTAGTAATGTTTGATTTTTTTAAGATTATGGGGACATAGGATGGAGCAAAGCTGGAAGAGAACCATTGTACACCACTTTGAATCCCACCCATGGGGAAAAATTGGGATAAAAATGAATAAATAGTAACAACTGATAAAACCAGACTAATAAAAAATAAGAGAAACCTAACAAGCCCTGTAGATGCGTAGCTTCTTCGCAGTCAGCAAGTACATATTATCATTTGGCTAACCCACCAACTCATTTATATAGTCAGATTTTTTTCAATGGGATTGCTCTCATGCCAAAAAAATAGCCAAAATAGGACAAATACTCCCCCCCCCCAAAAAAAATCAGTCTCCAGGATAGCTCCTTATATCCAGTAAAACCCAGCTGCAGCCTATCTCTTGCATGCTTCCACCTTTAATTGCTTTCACCTGTAAACTCTTACTTACAGATTATTCAGCCCTTTAGAACCAAGACTTACATTAACCCCTTCCATCACCAACTCCTAGGCCTGCCAACACCAACTGTAGGACATGATACATGACATTGTACATATAATTAGGGGTGTGTGTGCCTTTGCCTCTCGTCCGTTCATGTCAACCCCATGAATTTCATAGAGTTTTCTTAGGCAAAGAATATTCAGAAGTATTTAATGCCCTGCAAAACCTCAGTAGGTACCAAAGCTACTGATGGATACATGTCTCTTGTAGTTCATCATTCAAGGGTGGGAAGAAAAAGTTGCAATTAGAGCAGAGATTTGTCAGAAATGGCTTTTTTTATACAACCCCAGGAATTTGGCAGAAACAGATGTCACAAATGCCGACACATTTGTCCCATCTGGAGGCGTCTATTGACTACATTTAGGTATCATTTTTACTCACAATCATGAAGGCTATTCATAGTTCTGTTAATGGCATGCATTTGAAATATTCCCTCCCCAAGGAGGATAAAACAGCTCCTTCCTTGACATTAAAAAAACCCAGCTAAAGACCTTCCTGTTTAAGCAAGCTTTTAATGAAGATATTTAATTTGGAATGACAGGAAGGATAACTTTCAGTGAGCTGAACGAAAGTTTATCATCTGAATTGACAAGTTCTCACAACAATGGTATCTGGTATCTGTTACATGATTTTTCAATGTTTATTTATTCATGTTTTATTGTAAAGTTGTTTTTATTGTTAAATATTTATATATGGTTTATCTATATTGTTTAAAAATTTGTAAGCTGCGTTGGGTCCCGCTTAGAAAGAAAAGCAAGATAATAATAACAATAATTATTATATTCAAGCTGATAAACACTCATTAAATTACAAATTACAACAATGTAGAGGAATTGCAGGAATAACTCAGAGAAGATTATAATTCAAAATAAGCATAGTAAACTTGATAATGGGGGGTTCTGAACAGCAGAATGAATTTCAACAACACAAATGTTTGTTCTGGTTTAGGAGGGAAATTACATTTTTGTTTGTAAAGCCTACCGTTACTAAAAATGTATTTTCATAGATCTTTTAAAGATTTTGTACTGAATTTTACACTGTCACAAACTGCTACTGTGTCTAATAAAATCTTTCCAAAATAAACTAAAATAATAATCCTAGATGAGTGTGCCTGTATTTTCTGTTTATCTATCACATTTTAGTTTACTTCTTCTCAGTGTGGGTTATAATGTGTCTTTTTGTAGTTTATAGTGTGACCCTGCCTTTAGCATTTCCTAGTTCATTGAATAGTTTATTTGCCCAGGCTCCTTCTAGAAGTGAATGTTGAGGCTTCAGGCATCTGTCATGCGATTTTTCCCTTTGCCTTTCATTTTACTAATCATTATAATCTTTTGTAGTTTTTTTTCTTTTTTGTGTCTGGAGTGACTTAAGAAACTGCAAGTCGCTTCTGGTGTGAGAGAATTGGCTGCCTGCAAGGACGTTGCCCAGGGGACGCCCGGGTGTTTTTGATGTTTTACCATCCTTGTGGGAGGCTTCTCTCATGTCCCCACATTGGGAGCCAGAGCTGACAGAGGGAGCTCATCCATGCTCTCCCCGAATTCGAACCTGTGACCTGTCAGTCTTCAGTCAGAGTTTAACTAACTGCGCCACTGGGGGCTCCATCTTTTCTAGTGAGTTATGGCATCTCACCAAATGCTGAAAATACAACTTCAGTCAAGTAATATTTGCTTCTTTTGAATTTAGGCTTTAAAAAAAGTAAGACGTATTGTAAGCTCTCTAAATGCAAATGAAAACACATGCCTGTCCTAAACTCATGCCAAACCAGTATTCAGCATGTTAAACTTGTATAAAATGAAAGCAGTACAGTGTTCCCTCACTTATCACTGGTGTTAAGTTCCAGAAACACCCGCAAAAAGAGAAAATCCGTGAAGTAGGGATGCTATATATGTATATCACATTCCAAGGGTGAGGCAGAAGTGAGGAGAGATTCAAAGGCACCGCACACCTTTTTTTTTTTGCTAGCTATCTCTGCTTTGCTTTGCAATCTCTCTGCAAAGTAGCAAGGGAACACTGTATTCTCTTATCTTCCATATTGTTCACCTTCTGAACATGTATTCAAAGAGCTCTTGAAAGTGGGTTGTACAGTAAGGTAAATCCTCTTCTGCCATGAGTTTGGAGGGCTGAGGTGTCCACTGTTGTGGTGTTCCAGCCTAGTGGCCATAGACAGACACCGGGGGTTCCAGTTGACCAGGGTCAGAATGGGGATGATGAGTGGCCAGATGGGTACGGGTCTGCAGATGAGGAATTGGCCTGGGATGATGGATGGTTGCATGGGTATGGGCCTGAAGATGGGGATATTGATGACTCCATGGAAGTTAGTTCTAAATTAGACAGTGAGAGGCCCAGCAACCTTGAGTTTCACGAGAACTTCTCTACTCCCTTGCCAGGCGAGCATTCCGAGGATAGGGAGGATCGAGTTTCCCAGCATGATAGCATTGCACCTGGGGCCGCTAATGAGGAGGAATTTGACAGGTGGGCTAGTATCCGGTCCTCCCGGAGAGATTGGAGTTTGAGAAAGGGGGTGCGTTGGTCACATAGAAAATAGATTCCTTTATTAGACCGGGCTGAGAGAGTTCTCGCCAGACCTGAAGCTACGTTTAGCTTGGAAGGACTCATGCTCAAGATTTTAAGTTTCACGTTGACCGCAGGAGCGGCCTGGCCTTGTTGACTCTAAGTTCACGTAGCCGCAGGAGTGGTTTGGTTTGCCTTGCCTACGGATGCTTGCTTTCTATGGGATTTAATCCAGTTTGAGGACTTCATTGGACTATCTTTGGATTTGCTTTATTTTGCTTTACATATTTCAATCTTTGGACTATTCTTTATTCTAAATAAAAGTACTTATACAGAGGCTGCTTGTGTGTGTGATCTAGGGGGGGTACAGCCACGATCTGAGGTGCAACATGAACATAAAGGGCTTTTCGGGTGTGGAAACAGGGGCTATCTTGTTTCTCAATGAAGACCCCTTATCTCACAGCAGGAGGGGCCTCGAAGTTTCGCTCTCCCCTCAGGCTGGGAATATTGGCATAATTATTTCCATTCAACACAATGGCTGATTTTTCCAACTTCAGACCCCGAGGAATCTCAGCAATCTGGAAAGATCTTTTATTTGTGTATTTTCGCGAGACTTCCCTGTAAAGATCCGTATCTGTCCTTTGTCAACAGAAAGGGACAGATTTGGCCAGTTCCCCATTTCCCATAGGAAACAAAATACTTTCTTAGCCTGAAAGGCTGAGAGCATGGGATCTTAATTTACATAAGGACTAATTTAATCAAGACACTTCCAGCCACATTGTTTTCCCCCAAATTCCCACCTCCCGCTTCCCATTCGCCAGAATGGAGGCGGCACTGTTTCGCTATTGGCTCACCCCCAGCTGTCTCAACGTTCCATCCAATCAGCGTGGAGCCATTTTGACAGCTCTGTATAACTATAAATATGGCATGTATTTTGAATGTAACCTTATGGCTGTTTAGCAACAAGGAAATTGCGGCGGTCACCCTTATCAGCTGACAAGAATTAAAGATGTCTGTGGCTTTTCTTCAACTTTGGTGAGGTTTATTGGGAAACAGTGGGGTGGGAAAATCTGTGTCCTGCCTTTGCTCACCAAGGGTTACGATCCCTCTATTTGCATGCTAGGGCTCGTGCCCCTTCTGGGCAGAGCCAACCCAAATTCTGTTTGGTGACATCTGCAGCAGATCTTTAATATGAATTTTCCCAATTAATTTAACGTTTATTCTTGCAAGGGAACAAATTCCGACTCATGCATCCCTTTGCCTTGTTACAAAAGGTTAAAAAATCATCTCCCATTTGCTGAATAAGCACAATAAGAAAAATATTTAAATTGCAATGTGCTTTAAAAATATTCTAAGTTGTGTATGCCTGTGCTTCAGTACTGTAAAAACAGCAAAGTTCAGTGATGCAATTTTGAGCCTCTGAATTCTCAAAGTTATATAGTTCTTACATTAAAAGGGGGACATGTAAAGACAGGAACAGCACTGGGTTTTGGAAAGTGGCATTCATAACCTTATGGAAAGGCATGACCTTTTGGGGAAAAAAGAAATCTCCATAGCCTTTTGGAAGCGTGACCCTTTTGGACACTATTTGGAATAATCATAACCATTTTGTAAAGTATGATCTTCCTGAGAAGAGTTAAATACTCATTTGAGTCAATCTTCTCCTTTAGTGGTAAAAATCCACTAGTATTGATACAAGGCAAATTAGGCTTCTCGGCTGTTAGACTGATATCCCTGATTATCTCTTTGAACTGTTAGGAACAAAGATATGCCATTGCATAAAAACAGCAGAGTTTCAGAAGTGCCTATTTCAGTTGCCCAAAAAACATCTGCACTCCCATAAAATATATTTGGTTTTAAATCATGCTCTCAAGAAATCAAACCTAATGTAGACTTCTTTAAAAGTAACATATCTGGTTTACTCACAACTGTCATGTATTCAGTATACAGATTACACAACTTGTCAATCCAGTTAACGCAGATATCACAGGGCATCTTTCTGTTCTATAATGGAGTCTGAGATCTGAATAGTCTCAAATCTGATCACATGGTCTGCAGTCAACATAGTCAAGGAAAACTGCATACCAATACAGACATATACAACACAGTAAACAAAACAGAATCATATACAAACAAATTACTAGTGGAGACTAGGAAGAAGATAGCTATTTCTGACATTGGGAGGATTCATGTCCCTGCAGTTGTGGTAAGGTGAAATGCTTTTGCAAAGCATGTTCACATGTGTTTTGTAAGGTAAGAAGACAGGCTAGGCAGCATGATCCCATCTCAGGCAAGACAGGTTTACATGTATGATGACATCCTAAGAGGAAATGTGAGAGAATAGGTGAAATGCACTCTCTCTAAGTGGGTCAGATGTTTTCTACTAGACAACATAATATGGCCCCCCTTTATTCATTGATTCAATATCCAGTTTCACTCAGCCATGCTCCAAAAATATGCTCCCTCCCCCAAAGTATTTGTGGCCCTTTCTGGGTCTTCCAATGCGATTCTATGGTATGTTTTTGGATCAAGTATAGTCAAACTAAGGGTTTGTTGGAGCATGTAAAATCAGTTGGTGAGTGTATTAACTGAAAAATGCAAAGCTCGAAGCTGATTGGTTGGGCTGCACAATGTTTATGTTTGTGCAGGAGCTTGCCAAGATAGTATTTTTGCTTCTTGGGTGCTGGAAGAAGATATCTCATATGGACACCCAAGAACCATTTCAATTTCTCTCAAAGGACATTGTGTGAGTCAATGCATCTGTTCTCATGACTATATAGGTGTTGCTCTGCATAACAAATAATACACACCTTATTACTTACTGATCATCTGGGTGGCATATCTTTTCTCTAGCAAGACAGTGTGTGGATTGGTAAAGACATGAACTATGTGTGATTTTCATTCCGCCACAGGTTTCACTATTATTCCTAGTTTCAGATATTCATGTTTGTGTGTGTGTGTGTGGGGGGGGATTACATTTTAATAAAACAATCTGTTATGAGGTTATACTCATTCGCAAAATGTACATTGACTTTCCTTCTGCACTATAGTGTTTTTGAAAACAGACGGCATTTTCGTTCCCATGACTTCATTGGCATGGTCTTCCCTTCATGGAAAAGTGAATGAGAGAGAGGCTGAGGGAGAGAACAGCTTAGTTACATCACTGAACTGGGAACGGTGGCCAAGACAATGACCTGACAGTTCAAGAATGAAGCTTAGATTTCTCTCAGGCATGAAGGGAAGCTGGGAGGGCAAAACAATGATTCTCCCCCCCTTCATTGTAATCCTATGTGAGAACTCAGTCACACATAGTCCAATGCATCCCGGATATCTTACTGTAGAAAAAGGAAAGCCGCCAAACCGAAGTTAATCAGCATTATAATTAGTCATTAGAGCACATACCTCAGTGTAATGGGAATATACAAATCAATGCAGTGTAGTCAACAGAGGGCTAGATCCAATTTTAGGTATGACTAACTGGGATGGCAAAAGTGGGCTTCTCTTCCTAGCCCTTCAGTGCCCTGAAAATACTACACAGAAAAGCTAGAACCATTCTGGTCAGGGCCGTAGCCAGGATTTTGATTCGGGGGGGGGGGGGGCTGAGTTTGGTTCGGGGGGGCTGAGACTGGGTGGAAGAGGGTCTACCCTAGCAAACCTTTTGTATTGTTATCCCAATAACCCCATTAATGTGGGATATAATGAGCATGGTGATCAGATCATGATATGAATAAACATAACAGTTTAAATAATGTACCAGCAAGGCCTTTTCGCGGACTACCCTGAGAATTTCGGGGGGGGGGGCTGAAGCCCCCTTAGCCCCCCCCGGCTACATGCCTGATTCTGGTGTAGGGGCTGTGAGGTCTCCTTAGATTAGACAGGAGCACTTTGCATGACTGGAGCTTTCTCTCCATGAAAGCCAAATGTGTCATCTAATTCAAAATGTACTCAGGCTTGGAAGTCCTTAGTGCAACTGTCAGCCATAAATCTCACAATGACCTACTATCTCTAACATGCTCCAGAGAGTTTCTATGATGGTAAAACTTCTGTGTTTGGGTGCATGTGTATCCAGGGCACTTTTGTCTTGCCCTGTGAAACTTGGATAAAGGGGATGATATTGATACTGGTGGTATAATAAAATATTTCTTCTCAATAACCTTTGGACAGCAAGCATGACAGCACCTTGGATGTTGAACCGGACTGAAATTGGCTATATGGTTGATGAGAATGTTTTTAACATGTTTTTAACTTAATGTTTTATTTACAGTTTTAAACTGTTGCTATTTGTGTTTATATTTGTATAACATTGAGGCTTCGAATTGTGGCTGCCCTGAGTTCTCCCTCGGGGGTTGAGAAGGGTAGGATAGAAATATTGAAAATAAATAAATAAATAAATAAATAAATAAATAAATAAATAAATGAGGTTGGATTATATTTTTAAGGATTTATTCTATTTTTGCCCTGAGAGTATACCCCAAGGATTCTGGTCAAAGGAAAACTAGCATAATGCCAAGTTTTTAACTGTGTGTGTGTTTTTAAACAGAGGTCACAGTCCCTCAAACTGTTGGAGGGCCGGATTATAATTTGAAAAAAAAAACATGAATGAATTCCTATGCACACTGCACATGTCTTATTTGTAGTGCAAAAAAACACAATATAATAATTAAAATGAAGAACAATTTTAACAAATATAAACATTAGTATTTCAATGGGAAATACTAATTATTTCAGACTTAGGTTGACCCTGAGCTAGGGCTGGGTAAATGACCTTGGAGGGCCATATCCGGCCCATGGGCCTTAGTTTGAGGACCCCTGCTACAAATAAATAACTAAATCTCATTAAAATGAAATCCTCACCCATTTAAAAAAAGTTTTTTGAGTTGTAGTTTGCTGCTACTGTCAGTAGATGTCTCTGTTCTGACTCTAAAAATGAATGTGGGTGGCAACCCCAATGAGGCGGGGAATTCAAGCTTATTAAAGAAAGGGAAGGCAGCAAATATAATGCACCCCGGAGCAGGTGCATAGTGGTGCATTCAGCTGAGAGGTGGCTTGGAAGGTACAAGTCCTTAGAAGTCTCTATTTAAGAAAAAAGAAAGAAAAAGAACCACTGCAAAGTCCATCCATCAAGCAGCTATAGCTGTGAATGAGAAAGCTATAAAACTTCTGGTGTTCCAGTATAGTATTTTATTTATATCTTAATAAGAGAACCCAAGAACAAGAAGACGAATTTCTCCTGCTTCATTTGGATACAGCTCTTCACTCCAAGGAGAACAGCCTTGAGGTCCTTGAACTGGAAAGAGCTATCGGTGAGGCCATTTGGTAAATATTTTTCTTTCATATTTCTCCTCAAATGTAGAAATTGCAGTAATTTTTCCTGATTTTAATAACAACACAAATCCTCAGTCTAGTGTGGGGCATGTAATATCTCCACTTTTTTAGTTTAAAAAAAATGATTTGTGGTTTATTCTCTTTTTCCTTTTCTCTCTCTTTAAAAAAACCTGTATTTTGTTTGAGTCTGCTGTGAAAAAAAAAGGAATATACGAAGCAATCCTGAGGATACACCACTTGACATGTTCCAGGAATTTATGTCATTTTGAAAAACCACAGCTTAACGGGCTTCTTTGGTTTGTGGTCTTTTCTCCTAAGAAATTCCTAGTGATGCTTATTCCGTGATTCTTTGTCTGTAGAAACTGTGTGACAATGTTCCAGAGGATATCTTGCTCCTTCTTCCTTTTTGGCCATCCACTTCAGTTATTGGCCATGGGCTTGCTAGCAGTGACTTTTTGGATTGGCCCCGTGGAACCCGAAAAACATGGAAATGGAATCAACCAGGAGAAGAAATCCCAATGGAATGAAACAAGCCTTCCCTTGTTATCATCCAAAGGCAAGGTATGCATGGGGATAAAACAGGGCTCACTAATTCATTGTGCTTGTTTTACCACCCACTCCCTTAGAAAACCTTCTCATTCGTATATACAGTGTTCACTCACTTATTGCTGGGGTTAGGTTCCAGGACCTCCCGCAATAAGTGAAAAACCGTAATGTAGGGATGCTCTATTTTAATATTTATGCATTATTTTAGTAGTTATACACTATTTTAAGACTTTATAAACTTCAAATAAAGTGAAGGAAAGGGAGAAAAGGTGCTTCAAGGCTTGAGGGAGGGAGGACTGAGGAGGGAAGGGGCCTTGGAGAGCAGTGGGGGCAAAACCCCACAAAACAGTGAAAATACCATGATATATATTTTAAATTAATATGTTTTGAAATCCGCGAAACAGCGAGTCCGCAATAAGCGAACCGCAAAGTAGTGAGGGAACACTGTAGTCCACAGCTTTACTGTTACTACATCGTAGCAATGAGAGTGACTGGTCTCCCCAAACCCTGTTGTAATGCTGAGACAATGGGATGTTGGGAGGGGAGAGGCTGACCACCCACAAAAGGTGTGACAACAAGCCTCCTGAATGCTGCTTCTCCTCCTCCTTGCTACCCTTGAGTGGAGCTGTTCCATGTGGCACCTGGAAGCATGGGCACCATGGTGTCTTCATTTTTAGGCCTGTTCCTGGGGTTATCTGAAGTTCTGATTCAGAAAATCAGTTCTAGATTTTGGTTATGGTTTTCTGTGGGCAAGCAGATGGCACTACTGATGGCATATGTTCTGTATCAGAAACTAGAGGTGATGTGGTCTACCCCAGTGTTTCCCAACCAGTGTGCCGGGGCACACTAGCGTGCCGTGAGCGATCATCAGGTGTGCCGTGGGAAATTGGAACCTCTGGGGGAGTCTAGTGTGTTGAAGTATATAAACCCTAAGAAACCTACCTTAATAAGGGCACAAAATTACAAGCAACCCCCCTCTCCACCCTCTCCATGCATTGGGAAGGCCCGCCTCCCTTTCCCCAAGTAAAGACCTCCTCTTGCCTCCTGGGGGTTCTGTGTGGGAGGTTTGGCCCAGTTCTATCATTGGTGGGGTTCAGAATGCTCTTTGATTGTAGGGGAACTATAAATCCCAGCAACTACAACTCCCACATGTCAAGGTCTATTTTCCCCGAACTCCATCTGTGTTCATATTTGAGCATATTGAGTATTCATGCCAAGTTGGTCCTGATCCAACATTGAGTCCACAGTGCTCTCTGGATATAGGTGAACTACAACTCCAAAACTCAAGGTTAATGCCCACCAAACTCTTATAGCATTTTCTCTTGGTTATGGGAGTTCTGTGTGGGAAGTTTGTGTCGTTCTGCCATTCCTGCCAGGATATCTATGTTGAGTTCATCGAAACAGGCCCAGGTTTCACACTGAGTGTATAAATACATTTTAAAAACATATTAACTATATGTTCTACTGTGTTAGAGTGTCATTTTGTGTCATTTTGGTTGGTGGTGTGCCCCAGGATTTTGCAAATGTAAAAAGTGTGCCGCGGCTCAAAAAAGGTTGGGAAACACTGGTCTACCCAATGCAATTTTCTGAATCAGCATCCCAAATAACTAAACTGAATCTAAAGTTGACCAAAAACTGATTCGTAACCCTTTTGGTACTAATGTTGGAGAGTGGTCCTTGGTCAAAGTGGTCCCTGGTTAAAAAAAAAGTTGGAAACCACTCGTATATAGCTTTAGAATAAACAATTCACAAAAACTGGAACTGGAGAAGACGGTAGACAGCCCAATGTCATTTCACTTTGAAATGTTGTGTGGAGGAACAATTGGATGTGAGAGCTTTCTCTTGGGAATAAGCCCTGTGGAGCTCACTGGAACTTCTGATCAAACATGCAAAGGCCTGCTTAATAAATTATAGCAATAATCCATTTTACTCTGGTATTGTGTCAATTGCCATTTCCAAAGAAGAACAGAGTTGGAAGTGGACACAAACACCTTTCAGTTCAATCATCTTCTATGCAGGAATTCATGACTTGAAGCATTCTTGAAAGACGGCCATCCAATCTCTGTTTGAAGTTCTCCAAAGAAGGAAGGCCCAGCACAGATTAAATGGCGCTTGTTTGATCTAATAGGCTCCATGAATTTACCTTTCAATGAGTACACAAATATGGAAGATAGTACTAGTTAGACAGGAAGCTTTATATAGTTATTTCCGGTTAAGAAAAGAGAGCTGCAACTGTACTCTAGAATAAAGGTGAGCAACTAAAGGCAGGACTGCCCCCAAGACTCTAGGGTCCATATGGATGGCTCAAAATGTTGGAAGGGGATAAACATCGGAAATTATCAGACATCAATTGTTGGTTTAAAGGAAACTGGATTTTATGTTAAACAATACAACTCATTACCTGTTTTTTCAGTTATTTACTGTCCTTATTTTAGAGTTTTTTTCAATACTGGTGGCCAGATTTTGTTCATTTTCATGGTTTCCTCCTTTCTGCTGCAATTGTCCACATGCTTGTGAATTTCAGGGGCTTCCCTGTGTAGTCTGACATGGTAGTTGTTAGAGAGGTCCAGCATTTATTATTTGTGTTCTCAAATAATATGCTGTGTCCATATTGGTTCATCAGGTGCTCTGCCATGGCTGACTTCTCAGGTTGAATTAATCTCCAGTGCCTTTCATGTTCCTTGATTCATGTTTGGACAGTAAAGAGCAACACTCAAAAAACAGGGGAATTCCAGACATGAATCTATCAGGTCCAGCTAACATCTCCCAATAAAGGATTCCCCCAGGCAGCAACCAGCCAAGCTTTGAAGGTGCAAGGCCATTAAATGCTAGTCAAGGTGGCCAATAGCAACATTCACACTTGCTCAAACAGACAAGAGTTCTTTCTCCCACCCTGGACATTCCATAGATTTTTAAACCCCACTTGCCTAGTTTCCAACAGACCTCACAACCTGTGGGGATGCCTGCCATAGATGTGGGTGAAATGTCAGGAGAAAATGCTTCTGAAACATGGTCATACAGCTTGGAAAACTCACAGCAACCCAGTGATTCTGGCCATGAAAGCCTTCGACAACACATTGTACACATATTGAGACTGTTTGGAAATTAGATAATCAGACACAGATTTGCCTACGCTGACGTGAGGATGATTGTGTTCAAATATATTACTATTTTCCAAAAAAAGTATTTGCCTTTGCATTGACTTTCTTATCATTTTAAAAAGAACCCTGCTACAGGAAAGATCAATAGTGCCATCTCTCGAGATGCCTGGTTGCTTCTCATGAAACAGTCAAGCAATGGGGTGACCATCAAGAAAGCGCACAGAAGCCAACCCCAAAGATTAAAGGTAAGGAATATTATCAAAAATCTGTTATCATTAGGAATTATTAGAATTTGATATAGAAAGCCTGGTCCTTATATTAAAAAATGTTGGAATTCCCCAAAATAAAGTTTTTCAGAGTTTTAGAAGAGGCATTGTAATGTGACCTTCAGATTTACATTTCATTCAGACACAAGGATGGGCCTGCTTGGTGGATGCTCCCAGATTATGGAATAACTTTCTAATTTAGCCAGCCCTGCTAAGGTCATACCTTTTAAATGAATGTAATGGGATTTTAACATATTGGTGTGGAGTCGCTAACAGTTTTAACTGGTGTTATAATAGAATAATTCCTTAAACAATTTTAATATGGATAATTTATTTCATTTTAATCAAAGTTTTTAAAATCGATGTAGGAAATTTTTGTTGGAAAATGGCATCTGAACACATTGAACTATGTGTATTTATTTTCTTATCATTCTTAATGTTTTTCCGATCCACAACACTCCATCTTCCAGGTTTCTGCATGAATGAAAAATATGAATCGTCTGCCTCACATGGTGAAGACAATTGATATAGGTTATTCTTTGGTGTCTTATGCAGTATTTCGCTACTCCATGTTGTGACTCTTCTTAAAATGTTGGAGGATTCGCTAAATTTACATTCAAAATTTCATGTGCTTTTCTTGAAATCCTGGGGGGTGGAAGTCAATGGAGCAGACCTTTCCATGGTGTGTGATGTGACATGTTAGTGTGTCATGCAAACATGATGAGAAATGACAAAAATCTTGGAAATGTATGTTATTTTACAAATAATATATGCTTAAAGGTTTTCATGAGATATGTTGTGTCCTCATACATTTCTTTATTACTATTTATGTATGTGCGCAAAGGCCCTGAGATTAAGACCTTCCATACCTTTTGCAGCATCACCACCCTGCTAGTCATTGTCCTGTTATACCCATCACCAACTGATTCCAACCACCATTAACCATGGAAAATTACAGTTTGGAAAGTTCTGCTAGCATATGTATAATCTGGAGAAGAAATATGGCAGGCAAGAAAGGCGTTAATAATTCTCTGTTATGCTCTGTTTCTCTACTTTAAATTCTCCTCTTCCCAAGTCTTTTTAAACACACACACATACACAATTGATGGCATAATGTGGGTTTAATGTTGTTGGCGTCACACAAAGTTCATCACAAAACAATTCACAGTTGCATCTCATTGAAAAGACACGCTATGCTCTTCCACTTTTGGGATTCATGGCCAACGAATGCCTCAGCAGTTTGACAGAGACTCATTTAGATGACACACATGCATATAATTTGCAGATTTGTGTTGTTTTGTGACCTGGACATTACTGTTCTTTTCCTTGCCTGTCTTGAAAGGATTGTTGAACCCTTTCAAGTAGATTAATTAATTCAACAAGTGGCAAAAACCTCAGGAAAAAAGAGCCTATCTCTGTGGCCTGTGGCATGACATGACAATTGACCACAGATAGGTGGATAATCGCTTTTAGTATATGATTTAAAGGGGCAAGGCTTTAAATCACTGTCTTGTGTTTGGATTCTAGGCTGACGTTCATGGTCCAGCAGGACCTCTTGGAGCCACAATTACTAAGAAAGAGATGCTGAGAGAACTACGATTGCTACTTAAGGGTATGGAATTGCTGTACTCCATACTAGAAATACTGTGGCGCTGACTAAGCCAATATGTACCAAAAAAATGTGAAATAAGTCCTTGATAACCGATTATTATTTATTATGTTTGTTATAGAACCATAGTATGGAAAGAGACCACAAGGGCCATCCTATGCAACTTTGTGCCATGCAGGAAAACATAATCAAGGCACATAGATGGGTATCTATTCTTTGCCTAAAAGTCTCCAGAAAATTAGACTATAATGCTCTCTGAGCAGGCCCATAGCTAGCCAGAAAAAATTGGGAAGAGTTGAAACTTTTTCCCCCTTGAGATGATTTTTCAGGCCAGTGTCTCCTGATCTGGCATTAGATTTCAACAAGGCCCTTAAATTACCATTATTGTGCAAAGGTCCTTCACAGGTAATAGGTCCTGAATCATTGCTCCCTCTTTAAGCCAGTTC
Organism: Anolis apletophallus; assembly: GCA_030556195.1. Taxonomy (NCBI): domain Eukaryota; kingdom Metazoa; phylum Chordata; class Lepidosauria; order Squamata; family Anolidae; genus Anolis; species Anolis apletophallus. Next base: position 63,766,607 of record JARBWK010000010.1, on the reverse strand, counting down.
TAGTCAGCCACAAAGGACAATAGTTTCCACAATTGGTAGAAGTTTCTTTCTGTTTTCTTCTGCTTTCCTTTAACATCAAGATGTTTTCCACTGTGAATTAGCACGACGTTTACAGCCAGGCAGAAGCTGTTCTGATGGTACTCTGTTTTTGGGGTCTATTGAAAACTGTTATTGCATTTTTCCATTGCACAAATGGTTTAACAACCAATGCACCAGGCAAGTTTTGATTACCACCTTTACCCCCAACTTATCCTCCAAAGATCACATAGTACTTACAGAGTGCACCTTGTGCATGAAATGAGTAGGCTAACCAGGGAACTCTGCTGAACGATTTGGGTTGAAAACTTGGGTACCTCTTTTTATCCACAGGAAATACATATCCTGGCAATGGAGTCTGTGGATTTTGCAGTAATTGAGCTTTCACTTGGTCATCAGAAACAGTCTTGTTCATATAAAGTCAAAGGTCTAACAATCTTCTTTTTGCTTCTGTTCCATGGTGTCCTTGGCAGGGCTTGGATTAGATCAGGGCTGTCCAACTTCTACGGGCCCAAGGGCCGGAATTCCGGTCACTGATCACCTGGGGGGCCGAAGGGTCTGCCTCCGCCCCCGGCTCCTTTGGATCAGGACCAAACTTGGCATGAATACTCAATATACCCAAATGGGAACACTGGTGGATTTGGGGGAATGTTTCCTAATACCTTTGAGTTATTTGAGTCCACACTCAAATTGGGACACACCAAAAAAAACCCAAACACCTCAATGCCGTCGCAGGGCTTGACGGGGCCTCCTTTCCCAGAGGCGGGTGGAGGAGGCCCAAAGAGCTCCCTCCCTCCCTGAAGGGAAAACAAGCCGTGGGGGCAGGCACAAAGGAAGCCACGTTGCGCCCTGCACGTGGGGGAAGGCAGCACAACAAGGGGGAGGGGGCACGGAGGTAGGGAAGAAAGCGTCGCCAAAGAAACCGCCGCTGAGGGACCCCTCCCCCCCTCACCCAACGCCCCACTGTTTTTAGATTGATTGATTCGAGCCAGGCCCTTCCTTACCCATACTGCGGGAGCCCCGCCACAGGGCCGAAGCGCCAACGCCGCCCCCATCCCCGAAGAGCCCCGCTGGAGCCGAGGCCAAGCTCAGGCCGGGCACAGCGGCTCTCCCATCCGTGGGGCGGGAAGTGAGGGCCCTCCACAGGAAGAGGATGGAGCCAGGATGGGCTTTCCCTGCCTCACTCCCCTCCTCCCTCTCTCTGAGGGAATGGGGCTGGCCTGGAAGCAGCCGCGAGGGAGGAGGAGGCGCATGCCCAGGCCAGCCGCAAATCCCGCGGGACCCGAGATTTCGGCAGCTATTGCGAGACTACGCAGCCACAGACGGGATTTCGGCCTCCCTCGAAATCCCGTCTGTGGCTGGCGTAGTCTCGCGATGCTTGCCTAAACCCGGAAGTAGGTATTTTATTTATTTTATTTTTTATTTTTAATTTGTATTTTATTAAAACAAGTTAGGGGGCTGGAGGGAAGGGGCTCGGGGGCCGTGTACGGCCCCAGGGCCGCCTGTTGGACAGCCCTGGATTAGATTAACCAGTGGTAGACACCTCAGTTTCCACAGTTTCCACCTGCACTCCAGGTCAAATCCCCACCTTAGGCTTTGCCTGCCAGCTGCGGGTAGACTAAATTAGTTATTTCCACTATGTCAGTTTTTGCTGCTATCGCAATGTAAATTGGTAAAAGAGTAGGTAATGACAGTGTGGATAATCAAAATTTAATTGAGATCATGCTTGCTGTTCTGGAGGGACTCTAATTTTTGCCTCTCATGGACTTGGCATGGGGATGTGGTGAAGCAGTTAAAATTCATGAGTAAACTAGATATTTTTTAACCTGAAATTTTTCAGGGGTGGTTTGAACCCCTAAACCGCCTCCTTTGGCTACAGGCCTGACTCTGAGGCAACATATTCCACTGTCAAACCACTCTTACCACCAGAAAGCTCTCCCTAATGTTTAAGGAGAATTTCTTTTCTTGTATTTGAGTTCCTTTCTCTGTCTCCTAGTCTCTGGAACAGTAGGAAACAAACTAGCTCCATCTACAATATGACATGCTTTCACGTATTTCAACATGGCTATCATGCCCCTCCCAACCTTCTCTTCTCCAAGGCTGAACATGCCCAGCTCCCTAAGTCATGGTTTTCAGACCCTTGTCCTAACGATCCATCTGGATTCTGAGATGGGAAACTATGTTGTTGTTTCGGTTGCAAGTCACATTATTTTTTAGGATTATCAAGTCTGCCATTAAACTGTGACTGTTTGCAAGGCTGAGAATATTCCCTACATATCCGGTTTTATAGATTCCTTGATTTTTAATTATTGGCTTAGCCAATGGTCAAATGAAACGAAGGATGTCTTGTGTGTGCTAGTTGGCTGCATTCTCTGTGTTGGAGAAAAGTGGAATATTAATACACTAATTAAATAAGTATTGGACACACCAGTTACCCGAACTTGATAAATTAGGCCCCATCAACATTACCATATAGTGCAGCTCAGTGAAGCTAAACTGCATTATGAGTTGCATATCATTCTTATTGAAAGCAGTGAAGCTTAAGCTAAGTTTTCACATTGATTTCTGTAGAATAAAATAAAATTAACTTAATTTGAATTGAGAACTTTTGTTTTGTTTTGAATCACATGGGATTTTGTTTTTATAGTCCCAAAAAGTATATATTCAAACTATTGCATTTTGGCTAACATCTATTATGTTGTTGTGAAGAAAGACAAGTGGGTGAGGCTTTGATCTTGGGCCCAACATATGCATTTATGGTTGTCTTTCTGATTCCTTAGGAATAATCCGGGAACGGGAAGGAGTCAAGGCCTGCAAAAACTGCCAGGAAGAGGAAGACGGAGAAGGAATGGAAAAGAAATTCTTTGCCCAGATGAGTGGACTACTCCTAGAAAGCAGGGAGCTAGCAAGAGTGGAGGCAGCCTTCTATTGCCAGATCCAGAAGAATCTCTCAGTGGAGCGACGATCACTGAACGAGCTTCAACCTTATTATATAGTGAGTAGCAGAGGAAGAAGGGATTGTTTCTTGTTGGTTTCCTCCATTTCAGACCATCATCTCCATTTTGTTGTTTATTTGTTCAGTTGCTTCCAACTCTTCGTGACCTCATGGTAGGGTTCCCATATGTCCCTTATTCTAAGGGGCGTCCCTTATTTTGGCCCTAAAATTAGTGTCCCTTATTTTCAGGCTTGTCCCTTATTTTTGACTAACAGGACAGGACTGGCCAGTGTTGACCAGAGGAAGCTGCGCGCTGCGGTTTCCACGGCAATGCCTGCCCGGGGATTCCAACTCGCAGGGCAGCCTGCGTCCCCGTTGGAAGGAAGAGGCGATACAGGAGTTTTTCAAAGTACAGTAGACTAATTAACCGTTACCCAAGGGGAATGTTGGATCACGTTGGATAAAGATAGTTTCTGGTTGCTTGAGAGTTACTCTTAAAATAGGCCTAGCTATGCATCCCAATACTATACAATGCTGTGTATCCCATACTATACTATACCATTAACTATTGCCATAATAATCATGAAGATGTACTGTCTTATAAAATTTATTTTATTTTAATGTTTAGTCAGTGCACTTTTAAAGTCAGCAAAGTCAAGTACTAAATACAGATGGATAAAATTTGGTAGTTCTAATAATGTTTTTTCTGCATGACAAAGCATGCAGAAACATAGCATGTACTGTTAAGAGGGTATAAGTCAGTTTCTTTTGTGAGTTTCAATCATTATCTTAGTCTGTTAATAAAACTATTTCTACCTAATGTTTGAGTTTCAAGTTTTTAATGAAGTGTCCCTTATTTTTGTGAAAAATCCCGTAAATGTCCCTTATTTCTTACATCAAAAAATGGCAACCGTACCTCATGGACCTGCCCATGCCATAGCTCCCGGTCAACCGTGGCTACCCCCAGTTCCTTCAAGGTCAAACCAGTCACTTTGAGGACAACATCCGTCCATCTTGCCCTTGGTCCTTCCATTGTCCCCAGCATCATTATCTTCTCCAAGCTTTCCTGTCTTCTCATTATATGGCCAAAATACTTCACCTTTGCCTCTAGTATCCTTCCCTCCAATGAGCAGTTGAGCTTTATTTCCTGGAGTATGGACTGGTTTAATCTTCTTGCGGTCCAAGGCACTCTCAGAATTTTCCTCCAACACCACAGTTCAAAAGCATCTAGCTTCCTTTGCTCAGCCTTCCTTATGGTCCAGCTTTTACATCCATAGGTTACTATAGAGAATCCTATTGCTTTAACTATGCGGATCTTTGTTGCCAGTGTGATGTCTCTACTCTTAACTATTTTATCGAGATTAATTGCTCTCCTCCCAAGAAGGAAACGTCTTCTGATTTCCTGGCTGCAGTCTGCATCTGTAGTAATCTTCGCACCTAGAAATATAAAGTCTGTCACTGCCTCCACATTTCCCCCCTCTATTTGCCAGTTATCAATCAGTTTGATTGCCACAATCTTGGTTTTTTAAAATGTTTAACTGCACCCCAGTTGTTGCACTTCCTTCTTTCACCTTGGTTGAATATCCTCTCCATATACAGGGCAGGAAAAGCTGGAATGATGTTCTCTGTACTTCATGACTCTTCTCATTTGTTTGGTTTCAGCCTAAAAAGGGGGAGGTGTTCCATCGTGGCCTAGGACTAAACCTTACAAGTGGTCAATACCACTCTCCTCTCAGTGGATATTACATCTTTAGTGCCACACTGCATGTTGGTAAGTGCTGAAACAATCCACTTGTCTTCCATAGAGAAATGCTCACAGTCAGCACTGGCGCATCATTTCTTTCACTTCATCAAGCTGTCTCTCCCTCTCCTCTCTCTTTTAATTGGAAAGAAAAATTTGCCAACTCCAACTGTATGAAGGTGGAAAGACCTTCAGTCTGGCACTATCAGTTCTGCTCAGATAAATATTTTCACTAATGAGGAACCACAAAACCTCAAAGAGAAATTTATCAGGGAAGATGGAGAAAGGATCGCTAATTATTTCATTAAGGTCATACCACTTGGTTGGCTGCTACTAGATTAGAATTGGAATATACCTACCCACTTGTTCAAAAGGATATTTCATTTCCTATCTGGTTTTTTTTTGTTGAGAAAAACAATAGCCACAGGAGGTTCAAAAAACTACTTAGTATATCGTATATAGGGCATTGAAATTGAAACATGGATGGGACTTTAAGGTACTGGAGCAGTGTTTGGAAAACATATTTCCCCCTATAGTTCTTAGCCTTCATCAGCCAGCAAGGCCAATGGACATGTAGACTGTGATTTCTGGGAGTTGTAGTTCAGATTGTAACTTTTTACGGCTTTGCATTGTAGTAATGAATAGAATAATGAAATGAGGTCAGATAGTTTCCATCTGTTGAGGGCGGCCAAAGATTGATTTGCAACAGCATGCACTAATCTTGTGTTTCGGCTTAATTCTTGCTTGCTGCAGTTCTCAATGACTATGCAAGGAAGAGCCAGCCATGTGCCCGAGATCGTTTGCGCTTGCTGATCTGCGTCCAGTCACTTTGCCGCCAGAATATGTGAGTATGTTTGGCAGAAGGTATTCGTTTTTGCATGTTGGCCATAACCCAAGTGTGATTATGATGGGAAACATCACACCAACTTGAACAGCTCTAAAAAGGGAGCAGATACATTCAGGAAGATTAGATAATCAGCACCTACTGTTAATGATGGCTTGAAGGCAGCATGCTTGTAATACCAGTTCCTGTGAAACACAAATGACAGAGTGCTATTGGATTCATGTCCTTTTGGTAGACTTTCATAATCATCTGCTTTGTGCACAGGATACTGAGATGGGAATATTAATTGGGTTGTTTTGAGTTTTCCGGGCTGTATGGCCATGTTCCAGAAGCATTCTCCCTTGACATTTCACCCACATCTATGGCAGGCATCCTCAGAGGTTGAGGGGGCTGTTGGAAACTAAGTAATATTCATTGTTTGGTTCACAGTTTCCATCCAGCATTGTTGAAACTCTGTTTTTAGTCTTCACTGTTTCTCCCAATATAGCTAATCTATTTATGGTCTGTGTTAAATATGTAAATGTTTAGAAGGCTGAACAGATTTCTGAAGAAACAGAATAGTGGATGAAACTTGATGCAGCTATTTTGAGAAAAGTGGCATGAGTTCTTTAATCAATGGGAAAAAAGGAAATCATTTTATCTGACATTAATGAGGATACTGATGTCTCTTGCTTTCAGTTCTCTGAAAACAGTAAGGCACTTGGACAAAAACAGGGAACGTTTCACGATTTCACTCACTGGAACCCTCTTTCTGCAGGTGAGCATTTGCAAACAAACCAGAAGAGGTTCAAATGGGATGTTGTAATGGAAAGTTGTGAATACTACACTTGAGGGTAGTACAGATAGTCTAACAACTTCACACTAGAGAATGAATCCACTTTAAATCTGGTTGCTGCCTCCTGCAGAACTCTGGGGTTTATAGTTTAGTGAGGCTGTTAAAGGTTCCTCCCTAAACGGCAAACCCCACAATTCTGCAGGAGGCAGCAACCGGATTGAAAGTGGATTCATTCTCTAATGCAGGGGTGCTCATTAGGTAGATCACGATCTACTGGTAGATCACGTAGGGCATTCTGGTAGATCGCAGGCAGGGTGGGAGGAAGGCTCAGTCCCGCCCCACAGGCTCCCAATGCCGCCCAAGTGCTGCCGGCCCTGGGTTATCTGAGGTCTTTTCCACACAGCTGAATAAAATCCCATGTTATCTGCTTTGAATCAGATTATATGGCAGTGTAGACTCAGAAAATCCAGTTCAAAGCAGATATTGTGTTATATGTTTCACATTTTTGTAGTGGGTAGGTAGATCATTTTGACTTGGTTGTTTTATAAGTACGGTAGCTCGCATGCTGAAAAAGCATGAGCACCCCTGCTCTAATGCAATGGTTCTCAACCTTTCCTAGTCTGATTTTAAATAACTGTTTACTGGGGAGTTGTCCTTCACCTCTTAGGGCGCTTGTGCCCACTTTGTGCTGGTCTGTGACCGTAATAAAGTTTTGATTGATTGGTTCTCAACCTGTGGGTCCTCATGTTTTGGCCTTCAACTTCTAGAAATCCTAACGGTTGGCAAACTGGCTGGGATTTCTGGGAGTTGTAGGCCAAAACACCTGGGGACCCACAGGTTGAGAACCACTGCTCTAATGTGATGAGGTCACTAGTTAGTCCGATGTAGTTCATTGTTGTTTTATGTGGACAATAGAAGATTAATAAATAATTAATTACACAAGTCTGGCAACACTGTCCGTTTTCTCCCTTCTGGTCCAAACAACAAATATTTTCAAATTTGATTATTTGTGGATTAGATTAATATGGTCTCTTTTGGAATCTCTAAATTCTCCAGCACAACTCTATGCAAGTTGACCAAAGAGTCACTTTGGGGGAGCTAGAAATTCTTAGAGAAGTGTTATATCAGTTAAGTAAAACAATGTTTTTTCAAATTCACTGTTTTTCCATTTTTGTTGAGTTCCTGCACCCTTAAATCCGGTAAATGTAGAGAACTGATTGTACAAAATAGTGTATTACAAAATATGAAGCCTTTAAAAATAATCCCAAGTTGGTGTTCGGTTCCGTATAGAATATATTGTCCTTTGCTTGCTCATTCATTTTTGCTTCTTTATCGTAGGCTGGCCAATATGCTTCCGTATTTCTAGACAACGCATCGGGATCCTCCCTTGTTGTCCAGAGAGGGTCAGACTTCAGTGCTGTCCTTCTGGGCGTCTGACTGGCCTACACCCACCTTCCCTTAAGCTGGAATTTTATTCGCCGTGAGCTAAGCTTGGCCTTCAATCTCGCATGTGGAGAAGGCAACATTAGAGGGAATATACAGCTATTTCTCTGCAACACGAGCACATCCATGCTGCAACTTGATGGTTAAACTTGTTGAGATGAAGAATTGGACTGAGAAAGACTGGTAGCGCAGATGGTCAAAACGGATCAAAATGCGCTAAACAATTGCCCTCTAGACAGACACTGTTCAACAATGTCAACAATTTCATCTATTACTAAATGGTGGTTCATTAATATTGTTTTCAGAGAGGTTTTCTCTAACCTACCTTATCCTTAGAAATATATGCATTTTGTTTTGAGTGAAGAGTCTCCAGACTAAGTTTTTTCCCCCTAGGAACACATATTGTTCTCAGCTCTACAAGAATAGGCTATGCAAAAGGCCACCCTTTTCAATTATACTATTATCTTATGAGTTGAGCCATGTGCTGACATATAGCTGGCAACATGTTAGTGAAATAATCAGGCATAAGTCCAACCTATGCGTATACATCTCTTTTGGGTGGTTGGTGGGATGCATTCCTTGTGTTTCAGATTTTTCTTCTATTCCTCTAAAATGACTGGAACCCTTTGACATATTTTGGGGTCTCTTGCAGATCTTCCAGAAGTCATGGAAGATGCCATTTTTGTCATGAATCTGGCTGTCACATAGCCAGGTACATCTCTACCATACCCTGATTGCCATGAGAGTGGAGTCAGCAGATACAGGAGGATAATGACTCCTACAGAAGTTGTGAGGTGTTTATAGTTCTTCCATGGCAGAAGCCCTTGGTGGTGCAGTGGGTTAAACCCTTGTGCCGGCAGAACTGAAGACCGACAAGTCGCAGGTTCGAATCCGGGGAGAGCGCGGATGAGCTCCCTCTGTCAGCTCCGACTCCCCATGCGGGGACATGAGCAAAGCCTCCCAAAAGGATGGTAAAACATCAAAAATACATCCTGCCGTCCCCTGGGCAACGTCCTTGCAGATGGCCAATTCTCTCACACCAGAAGCAACTTGCAGCTTCTCAAGTCACTCCTGACACAAAAAAAATGGCAGAAGTTTAGGAATATCTTCTGAAGCAGGAGCATGGCCTCAGACCTTTTCATGCTCAAGCACTTACCCCCTCCCCCAAATATATTGTATTGCTTTTTGTGTGGAATGTACCAACTATCTGATTTCTTCCTGACATAGAAATGTAATTTACTTTATGATTTTGCATTGTAGATTGTCCAGTTTATATATGATGCTAAGGAAACTGTTAGCTACAGTTTGGGTCAGGTTTCATAGAAGCATTGGCTTGTCTTGTTTGCTCCACTGCTAATCCAGTTCATCGGTGGCCTTGAAAATCCATCAGATCACATTGTGCTGCTGGCAGACAGAGGAAGGATATACTTTGTGCAGCACATTTTGGGACTCATTTAAGTTTATCAGGGCAGACGTGTATAGTATTACGTGCGTGGCATCCTCTGGCAACATGAAGGAGGAAGCCAAAGGTACTTCCCTTTCTTAGTAATTGTCTGTACTTTCTCTGCAGCTGCTACAACCACACTATGATAACCAAGAAATCTAACAAAATACGGACCCTCCCTCTACTCTTACAGCAATCCGAGCACGTAGGCAGACATGCTTTTGTATGTATTTTCTTTTTTAAAAAAAATTCAAAGAAATTGGGAATTCACACATTTTAGCCTAAGATAGGGCTCTCTGCAGATAACACTCTTTTATATAATCACTCCCTACAAGCTATCATTTTGTTCGGCAAAATGTACTGTGGAAACCTTTGATACAAGTGGGCGTTCGAGTGGAGTGCCAGCACCAACAAGATTTGCTGCTGGTCTATAGAGATGTAACCATTTACATGGAATCCAGATATCTGTGTCATATTGTTTCCAGGGAGTGAGATGCCAGGTGTTTTAGACCTCTTCATAGGAAAAGGACCCACTAAGTAAGAATCTATCTGTGTCAGGAAACTAGGTTTTTATATACAGGCAGTCCCCAAGTTACAAACATCCGACTTACAACTGACTCATAATTAAGATTGGGGGTAAGGCAACAGGAAGTGAGAGAAATCTACCCCTTGGAAGGAAAATTCACTCCTGAAAGAGCGGTCACTGGGGGAAAAAAAGTCTCTCTACTGAAACTTTCTCACCAATCCTTGTTTCCACAACATGTCAACTTTTTCAAAATCCAGTTATCACAAGGACAGAAAGTGAGGTGAAATCTTCTGAATGGGGACACAGACAGCAAAACAGACACCACTGGGATGTTTACCCTTCCAGAACACCTGAAGGACCAAAGGTGGGAAACTACTGACCTAAAACAAAGATCAAAACTAGTCTTGAAGCAGCTACCTATATTGAACTATTGCATGCAGCTAGATGTTTTAGGAAAGACAAATTCTTAGTAAGCGGTGCTCCCACCCTTCCCACTCTGGAGATGCCACTTAAGCCTGATAAGGCCCAGGAGGTGCCCTGCCCTCCCGTGTGATCAGCGTTAGTCCTCCTACTGCAGCTAATCATGTTTCCATTCTGATCTGCTAAGTGTGTGTGTATTAAAATATAAACTAAAATTTCTGTAAGCTTTATTTATTGTGCTATATTGAAGAGTATATATAATGCTTTTGCATTCAGATGTGTTTTACTTCCTTGCAAAAAGAGTATACAGTAAATCCCTAGTATCCATGGGAAATATGTTTCTGGATTTTGCATGGATACATTAAACATTTTAAAGCAGAGGTTGGCTGGTCTTCTGTTAAGGAGTGTTTTGATTGTGTGTTCCTACATGACGGGGGTTGGACTGGATGGCACTTGTGGTCTCTTCCAACTCTAGGATGCTATAATTGCACTTCCTCACAAACACGGCATAGTATTACACACAATTTCAGCATCACACAGATGTATCATCCACTCCAATCTCCACCAACCCCCAATTAGTGTAAAACAAGTCTTACCAATTAGTTTTGACTATATATTCACTAGGAATAGCAAAATACTACTGCATTTATTTATTTATTCACTATTTTTATACCCCGCCCTCTCTCACCCTGGAGGGGACTCAGAGCAGCTTACAAGTTATATGTATATACAATATATTTTATTATTAGCATAGCACAATATTAGTATTATATATTACTATATTGTACTATACCATCATAATGCAATATTAGTAATATTACATGTAATATATAATTACTATATTATAATATTGTATTATATTATGATCAATATATGTACATGCAATATTTTATATTATTAGCATAGCACAATATTAATATATATTGTACTATACCAATATACCACAATTTTATTAATATTACATGTAATATATAATATATAATTTAGTGTTAATATTATATTGCATTACATTATATTAATATTATACACTCTCTCTCTCTCTCTCTCTCTCTCTCTCTCTCTATATATATATATATATATAAAGTATTACTGGGGGGAGGGGCTCCCAACTGATGGAGATATGGCGGAACTAGTTAGTGGTCTAAACCCTATTAATACTTCTGTCTAGAGTTAAATTAATTGAATTTATCTGTGTCGACCCACCAATTGCTTGGATCAGTCTACTGCCGTTGGGACCAACAACAGTATTGTAACCTCCGAGTCTGGCTTGATATGCTTGCTTGTAAACAAACATGCAACGTTTTCAAATATGCAACGTTTTGTGTTAGCTTTCATCACCTTTTAGCCAGTCCACATTTGAAAGATATCTTCTGGCAAGAATTCAAAAGAGTGCCCTACTTAAAATCTAAACATTCAGCTGGACCATCTGTGCACACGGGGACATGCACACCTGTGCTAATGCCATAAAGGTTTCTCTGCATGATTCCCTTTCTGCAGCTTCCAGTTAAAATCTGCAACTTCCTTGAAAACTCTTGGGTGATTCTTCAATAAGGCATCATTTTATTAGTTCTTTTATCTTGAGTGACCTTCCATGACAATCAGGAAGCAGAAAATCCCACACTACCTGCTTTGAACTGGGTTATTTGAGTCCACACTGCAATATATTCCAGTTCAAAGCAAAAAATGTGGGATTTTATTCAACTGTGTGGAAGCACATAGCAAATTGTCATATAAATGCTGAAGATCATCCAGTGGGCTCCTCTAGCTGAATGGGAATTCAAAGCGTGTTCTCCAAACTCACAGTCCAACACTCAAAAGCGCTCTACATCACTGGCTCCCTGACAACAAACATCTTTTGATATTCTGGGTTATATGGCTGTGTGGAAGGGCCCTAAATATGATCAAGAAAGGACTGGGAACCCTTTAAAAGCCAACTTCTAAACTAAGCAGTTTCAATACATCCATGTCATTCATAAATAAAACATGTGTGTTGTGTACTTGGGCTATAGACCCTGATGTTTTAGACCAGTTTAAGAAGTCAATTCTGTGAAGACATTGGATAGCCCCATCTGACCCAGGTGTAAACCTCTGAATCAATGAATTGACGTAAACAGTTAGAAAAAAGAACCAACCTTTTTATTTACAAATAAGAGCATTTAGAGAAGAAAAACACACAAAAACCCTACATACATACACACACCCACACATACTCACAGACACACATAACTTGTTCCACTAAATCCACTGCATGCTGCTATGGACTTCGCTGGCACGTCTTCTTCCCATCACTGCTCAATCCGGACCACCACCACAGTGACATTATCAGCAGATCCTCGCTGCACAGCTTTGTTGGCCAATCTGTTACAGGCAGCTTCATACCTGGCATCAGTGGCTGATTTTGCATCTCGTGTAGGAATTGTTTTGTCCTGTTGACAAGACAAGATGAATCGGCTTTCCTCCATTACTTACATTCCAGAGATAGCATTAAGATGCTTCTCTTTCCCCCATGCCACCTTGAATCTTTGAGGGTTCAGCCCTCAAGTAATTTGGGCACCTGATGCAAAAAAAACTAGCTAAAAATCAACACAAAAGGAGCCCTTTTCTATTTCCTGGTAGTAGAAATCTTGCAATACAAGATTAAACAACTAACAGTTTGCTATCGTTTCATGACATGAAAATCACCTGTGTGAGGCAAGAAATAAAAGAGGTCCCTTCCCCACAAGTAACTCACTCGGGTCTGCATTTAGTCACTTTTATTGTCTTCTTTTTACTCACCACAGGCAAGAAAGAGACACACCCAGAGACATACCCACACTGCCCTCTTTAACATAAGGCTGCACAACAGGATCTGTATGTTTTGCTGCTTTGTGCCCCTTGTCTCAAGCCCAAGCTGGGAAGGAGAAAGGAACTCGGGTCCAGTCTTCATCCACAGTGAAGGCTGACCTGGATTGCCTCCAGAATCAGAAGGTGGGAGTCAAGATAGTAAATGTGGCCATATGTGCAATAGAGCAGAGAGGCACACAATCTTGCAGGAATTGCAATGAGGAAGCTTAAGTACAAGCATTCCCTGAGTTACGAACATCTGACTCATACGACTCCTAGTTACGAATGAGGGCGAGACAACAGGGAGTGAGAGGAAATCTCCTAGAAGAGTTGTCATGGGAAAAAGGTGTCTCCACGTAAGCTTTATCACCCACCCTTGCTTCTACAACAAACCCTTTTTTCAAAATCGAATTGTCACAGGGACAGAAAGTGAGGGGAAATATTCTAAACAGGGAAACAAACAGCAAAGCTAATATTACAGGGGTGTTAACCCTTTCCTGGAGACTCCGATGGCACAATGGGTTAAATCCTTGTGCCGGCAGGAGTCGGAGGTTCAAATCTGGGGAGAGTGCAGATGAGCTCCCTCTATCAGCTCCAGCTCCCCATGCTGGGACATGAGAGAAGCCCCTCACAAGGATGGTAAAACATCAAAACATCTATCCCCTGGGAAACTCAAAACATCCAGGCATCCCCCGGGCAACGTCCTTGCAAACGGCCAATTCTCTCAAACCAGAAGCAACTTGCAGTTTCTCAAGTTGCGCCTGACATGCAAAAAAACCCCTTTCCTATGCATTATAAAACCCTAAAATATTTGTTGGCTGGAATTACACTTAAAAACGTACATCTTCCTACTTACAAATTCATCTTAAGAAAAACCCTACAGAGCCTATCTTGTTCATAACTCAGGGACTGCAGGTATGTACTTCAACAAATAGTAAAGCAAGGCTGTTAGTGTGAAAGAGTGATGTGAAAGTTGCAAGTAGTAGATTTTTTTGGTCGTGTCAGGAGTGACTTGAGAAACTGTAAGTCACTTCTGGTGTGAGGGAATTAGCCGTCTGCAAGGACATTGCCCAGGGGACACCTGGATGTTTTGATGTTTTATCATCCTTGTGGGAGGCTTCTCTCATGTCCCCACATTTATTTATTTTATTATTATTTATTATTCATACTTGTTAGTCGCCACTCCCGGTGTGGCTCGGGGCGACTTACAACAGTGGAAGCAGAGTTTAAAAACACATGAGGAGCTGCAGCTGATAGAGGGAGCTCATCTGCGCTCTCCTCGGATTCGAACCTGCGACCTGTCGGTCTTCAGTCCTGCCAGCACTGGGTTTTAACCCACTGCACCACCAGAAGTAGATAAAAGGAACACGAATGACCAAATTCTGCTGTCAGTGCTCTGAAAGTGAAGTGAGTTGGCTCCTCCAAGTCCCTTTCTTAAAATTAACTAAACCAAATAACCAGATCCACTCACTTCCAAACAAGACATGATGAAGTTCACAGCTTCTTCTGGTGAGAAGACTTTGAAAAGACCATCACAAGCCAAGAGGATAAATCTGTAAGAATAAATAGTGGTAAGATTTATCTAAAATAACTGAGGGGAAAAATCAGAAGTAAAATAAATTAGAAGTCCAGTGCTTTTGTAGGGGGGGGGGGGGCATTAAGAAAAGCACTATGTATATTTTCCTCTTTGATAATTTTGATTCAGTGTTACCTGTCATTGTGTGTAAGTTGGCAGCGTTTGACATCTGGCACAGAGATGACCCCAAAGCGCTTGTATTGTCCATCTCCGATAGAGCGAGAGACTTCTAGCACACCCAGAACACGACCTTCCCTAAGAAGGGGAGGAATGGGAGGGATGCGAGTGTCATCAAGACTGAACAACCAAACATTGTATAGTGCTGCCAATTATGCCCCATTTTTGATCTACAATAAACAACATCCCTAGCCAGACTGGCCAATGGTTGGAAATCTGGAGAAAAATGGTTCAATCACATCTGGAACCAATGAACTACAGAAAGAATAATCTAGGGCCAAGGAGGAGGCTTCAGCTATTAAATTAATGGACAGTCTATTCCCTATACTCTACCTGAGGAATAGGAAGAATGCAGCCCATGGACAACACATAACCATCCCTCCCCTTGAGCATAATGTTTACATTTGTTTTTAAAACGAAAACCCCCCACTTTCATGTGGCTGTACTTATATCATGTTCCCATGGCTGTTTTAGGTCCTACAGAGGTCTTTTTAAAAGCAGTAAATAAACACGAACTTAACATTTTCCTAAAAATCATGGTCCACAGCAGGGACATGTGTGTGGAGATTTGTAGTGAGAGCGACAAATGCAGCCACTAAACCTCTGGCAATTGCTCAGTCCTGTTCTAGTTCTAGAACTCAAGCCAAAACTACCTCTCGCCCTGATTATGTTGTTATCTGTCAGTTTAAAGTTGTCTTGCTACTACAAGGTGGGCCAAAAGTCACAAAGAGGTTTCAATATTTAATAACTCTTTTGTTTTTTGTTTTTAATTTACAATACCATAGCATCATACACAGTATGCATTGGAAATAAGTGTACATTATGTGAGAAAATTCAAATCTCATAAACGGTGCCTAATACCAATTTTTCTCTCCTTTGGGAAAAAAGGTAGGATATACTACTACTACTACGAATAATAAAACAGTATATACAGAACTGGAGCCCCTTGTGGTGTAGTGGGTTAAACCGCTGAGCTGCTGAACTTGCTAACCAAATAGTCAGTGGTTGGGAGGTGCCTACAGACAACACTGGCTCTTCAGCTTAGAAATGGAGATGAGTATCACTCCCCAGAGTCAGACACAACTAGACTTACTGCCAAGGGGAAACCTTTACCTTATTATACAGAACCCCGCTACAACTTTTGGGTCACCCTGTATGTATAGCATAGATGTATAGCAGTTTCCTAACTCACATGTATACAACCCGGGGTGGAGCTATTAGGGAATGTCCTTGTTCTATTGAATTTAAAGAAATTTAGGAAAGTCAAGTCCATAAGAAAGTAAAATTAGCAGATATCTACCATGTGACAATGAATATATGCATTATGAGATGGAGGAACAACCAAGTTCCAGGTTTGTTCAAATACAGTGTTCCCACTGGTTAAAAAGCTACTGCAGTATTTAACTCCTCCAAAAATTAGACTCAAGATTTACCCCACTCCTTGAACTTCGTCTTTGTCTTTATTACCTGACATTCCCTCCAGCCTTTTGGATCCTCATCCGCTCATCATACTGAGTTGGGTTATGCTCCTTACTGAGACTTAAGGCTGTATGTTTCTGACTTTCTTCATTGTAACGACACAGAATGGCCTGCACTGACAGAAGAAGCCTTGTCAACAAGTAGCACATATTGTAATCTCACAGTCACTGCTTGGATAACTATGAAGGGCACTGCTGTCCTACAAGGAGATCTCGAGGAGGGATTACGAACAGCAGACTGAATGGCAGGCATCAGGTCTTTTAAAGCTGTAATGGTGAACACTACCACTGTGTTGGAAATGAGGAAGCATTAACACTTGCATAGAGAGAGAAAAACTGGGAACAGAGAGGACCCTTTAGCGCAGTGCCTGCTGTCTTGTTTTCACCTCTTGTTTCCTATATCTATACAGCTCAAGATGTTTTGCTTCCTGCCTGCATATTGAGGTCAATTCCTCCTTCTTCCAAGAAATATTTGGTGTGCTTTATTACCCTAAGTGAGCATCATGAGGCTTCTCTGCCTCAAGAGATCTTACACACAGAGAGACAAGAGCATTAGAGACTCTTCTTCTCTTTTTTTGTCTATCTATTATTTTATACAAAATGCATTACCTCCAAAAATAAAGTAAGCTTTTAGCAGAGTATCTTGTGTGTCTCCCCCCATTTTCTACTGTAAGTGGCTAGTACTTTACATTCTACTCTGGTATAGATACCAAATATTCCTACAGCACCATCTAGAGTTCACTAAGAAAATTACAATAAGCACAGAGCTGCAACTGTTTTCTGTGACTGAGCAGGGATTCAAATCCAGGACTTCCAGTCACTTAGTCCAGTGATTGTCAACCTTTTTTGAGCCGCGACACATTTTTTACATTTACAAAATCCTGGGGCACACCACCAACCAAAATGTCACAAAATGACACTCTGTCATTTTACTGTTACCCTCCCTGCTTGTGACGCCGCTGCTTCCGCCAAAACTCCTCCCCCTAGGGAGGCCCACACGCAGGAGGCCCGTCACCTTCCTGCAGGGGAGAGCTGCGCTGAGTGGCCGAAGTGCACGCGGGCTTGGCTGAGCAGGATGAATAGGAATTGAGCACACAGGGTGGCCCCAGCTCTCCTTCCTGAAGGGGTTCAGCCCCCCCCTCCAGGAGTGCTTCCCTGCTGTCGCCTTGGGGCCAGATTTGGAAGGAACCAAGCTGGGCTGTGGAGCTGCGCATCCCGGCCACTGCTCTGCTCTTCAGCGAACCTGGAGCCCAGCCAGGAGAGGCCAGGAGATGAGGGGTTGCTCCCTTTCCCCGGTGCGGAGGGGCTAGAGGGCAGAAAGCCTCGCCTCGAGCCTCTGGGAGCAGGGTTGGACGGGGGCAGCTCCCACGGACTCCTCCTCTTCCCTCTCCTCCTTGCTGCCAGAGGGGAGGAGGGAAGAAGAGCACCCAGGAGCCAGGAAGCAGGAGGAGCCGGCCAGGTAGCCCTTGGCGCATAGAGGGAGGGAAGGAAGGAAGGGAGAGAGAGAGAGAGAGAAGGGAGGGAGGGAGGAAAGTTCTGGACGCCGAAGGCTCTCCCTGACTGCAGCCAGGCCGGCTGGCATTGCTGCTTCCGGCAGGAAAGCCTCATTTCCGCTGCCTGGAGTTTCCTGCTAGGCTCTCTCTCTCTCTCTCTCCACTGTAATTTCCCACGGCACACTAGTGTGCCGCGGCATACCGGTTGGGAAACACTGACTTAATCTATCATGCAAATTATGCCATCATGCCGCCTCTCACACTACAGCACATTAATGCTTTTTAACCACCATGGATGCATCCTACACAATCCTGAGAGGATTTTGGCAAAGAGTTCTGATTACTTAATCAAACTACAAATCCCAGAATCCCACTGGATGGAGCCATGGCAGTTAAAGTGGCACTAAGTGCTAGAATATTACAGAGTGCAAGAATCCAAAGACATGTTTGTTCTCAAAAAGAGTTTGAGGCAGCCCATTAGGGGGACATCCTGCTATAATGGATGCATGCTACTTTGTGTCTGTGTAAAAAAGAAAAAAAGGCTTATTGAATGAAAGGGAAACATGTCTGAGTTGAACCCAGAACTTCCAGTGTGCTTACCCTGCTATCTCCAAGATTTGCAATATATAAGGTGTTATCTATCACCAATACACAAGTTGCTGTAGAACCATCCTTCCAGGCAGGTTTCCTAAAAAAAAAAAAAAAAAAACAACCCAGAAATATGGGGGAAAAATGAGCCCAATAATCCTAACTTTCTGTAATGTATCTTTACTTATTGAACACATTTTTTACGCAATTTCTGGGTCAAGAAGTGCGCTGAAAAGTTCAGATAAGTACAGTAATCACCTCGATCAACATATTAGCTTGGAAACACAAATTTACTCCTTAAAATCTGCATTATTCCTGAGAGAACAGTTAAACAGAGAGGAAGTATTCAAAAATACAACCCAGATCCCTATGTACGTTCTAAAATGACAGTGCCATAAATATACTTGACATGATCATGACACCTGGTAAAGTTTTAATAAATTAATTATTCATTTTTAGATACTAAGTTTAATTTGATTTTAACGTTCATAGTGCTTAGGTTTTAAATTGTGTACTGTTTTGCTTTTACCACTGTTTACCACTTGAGTTTCTTTAAGAGAAAAAAGTAGAATAACAACAACAACAATAATAACAAAGACCTTGGCCTACACTTAAAAACAACAAAATTACCATCCAGCAGCTGCAAAAGGCCACCCTACTCAGATCTACACGCATTATTAACCAATACATAACACAGTCTTAGACATTTGGGAAGAGGTAGGCCTGTGATCAAATACAAAAACCAGCATAGTGATCTTGTTTGCTGTGTACCAATCTTGTTATGTACCAAATAATAACAATAACAACATCAATAATAATTATTATTCTTTGATAATAATAAACAAGTCCTAGACACTTAGGAAGTGTTGTATGTGATCCAATACAACAGCCAGCAGAGTAATCTTGTTTGCTGTGTACTCATCTTGTTGTGTTTCTAATAATAATAATAATAATAATAATAATAGTAATAATAATAATGTACTTACTGGCTGGAAGCCTGCTTGAGAAATTCTTCATCAGTGTGTTTGAAGGTATCCAGAAGACATCTTCTTATTGCTTTTTCCACACTGGGCACGTCTCCTGTGACATAAACCCAAGGAAAAGCAATCATCAACCTCTCTCATTTGCCTGGCAACAAGATAGGAATATTCTAATTGTACATTACAAATGTTTCTGCTCAGCATAACCTTTCCACTCTCAGTACGTAGCTATTAAAACAGGGAAATCAATGAATTCAATGATGAAGACTAAAACTCAGCCCAGCTTTTATCCAGCTTGCCCTATGGGAAATTGCTTTTGACGGTGTCATTTATCTCCCACATTCAAAGCAATAAGCAACACAAATTCAAAAGAACAATTGCTTTCACGAACATAAAATTCAACAGGTTGATTAATGGATACAAATGTTGTCTCTTGTGGGTAAACACTCTCAGAGAGTGCCTTTAAATTGAGACAGGTCTTCAGAAAGCATGGAGCAAAAAGAAGATACTGCCTGCAACTTAAGATCCTAGAATCATAGAGACTGCATGGGTCTTCTGGTTCAAAACCCTGCCATGCAGAAAAAGCAATCAAAGCACCCTCAACAAATGGCCATCAAGCCCCTATTTAAAAACCTCCAAAGAAGGGGCTTCCATCACACTCTGAGGCAGAGAGTTCCACTGATGAACAGCTCTTATAGTCAGGAAGTTCTTCCTAATGTTCAAGTGGAATCTCCTTTCCTGTGATTTGAACCCATTGCTCTGAGTCCTAGTCTCCAGGGCAGCTGAAAACAAGTGTGCTCCCTCTTCCTTATGACATCCTTTCAAATATTTATACATGGTGATCATGTCTCCTCTCAGCTTCACAGTTATTTTATGCTTTCCATTAAATGTACCTTTAGGAAACTTTCTTATCAAGTTTTGATGTAGATTTTGTGCTGCGTAATTTGAAGCTCGAACCCCTCCATGACCGTCAAAGACAGCAAAGTATGAGACGCGGGTGCTGTGAGAGAAAACATATATATACTGACAGTCTGATCGCACTACAAGATTGGCTAAGAAACTAAAAATGCATTCAGCTAACAGAGCTGTAAAAAGGATCCCATTATCTATATGCTATCTTAAATGCTTCTCATGTAAAAAATAAAACTTTTCTGCAACCAAACTTGTGGATATTAAACTTCTATGCTCACAGGCAAGACATAATAATAATAATCTTTATTTATATTCCGCCCGATCTCCCTGAGGGGACTCAGAGCGGAATACAGCATATATATACAAACACGAGCAAACATTCAATGCCTTGATACAATGAGATAGAAATTCACCGACAAAGACAAAGGCTTCCCTTTTCATTTCCGGCTTCTGGAGGTGGTGCTCAACTCCAGTTCTGGGGGAGGTTTTTATCTCCATTTCCAAAACAAAGAGCCTGTGTTGTCTGTAGACATCTCCTGGATCATGTGGGCAGCATGATCGCTTGAAGTGCTTATTTGCTTTCCCGCCGAGGCGATACCTATTGATCTACTCACATTTCCATGTTTTCAAACTGCTAGGTTGGTAGGAGCTGGGGGGTAACAGCGAGAGATCACCCTAACCCACAGATTCAAATAGCCAACCTCTAGGGTTTAACCCATTGCGTCACCTCAGCCCCAGTTCATGCCTCCCTGTTTAGTCTTCCTGATATGCTACAAATTTTCCCATGAAGATAGCACAAATGTTCATGTGTCTTTACTAAGAGCATATTCAAGAGCATCAGGGCTCAGCTGTGTTTTCCTCCTTAGTGCTTCTCTTCCTCAAAGGTGAAGACAGCAAATTCAGAACAGCAGGACTGCTATTATAAACCAAGCCCAAAACACAGACACTGATTGGAATGTGAAATAATAGTCCAACTATGTTTCCCATTAATCTTCCATGTATGATATATTACCGAACTTATTAAAGTGAAATGCGGCCTTTCCGATTTAGTGTTAACTACACCAGAAAGCCAAAATAAAAACAAAAGAGTGACTGAACAGATACCATTTGGCCACTCTTCTAAGGAATTGTTCTAGGAAGGGTTGGATGACTGTGGAAGGTGGGGAGCTGCATTAGCCCCATAAGATCATAATCCTAAAGTAGGATGAGACCCCAAGGGCCATCCAGTCCAACCCCCTGCCATGCAGGAACACACTATCAAAGCATCCCTGAGAGATGGCCATCTAGTCTCTGCTTACAAAGCTCAAGAGAAGGAGACTCCACCACACTCTCAGGCAGCATTGTTCCACTGTCGAAGAGCTCTTACAATAAGCTCTTCCCAATGTTTAGGTGGAATCGTTTTTCTTGCAATTTGAATCTATTGTTCTGTGTCCAAGTCTCACAGCTGAACACTTGAAAGCTTAAGCCAGTGATTTTCAACCTTTTTTGAGCCGCAGCACATTTTTTACATTTACGAAATCCTGGGGCACACCACCAACCAAAATGACACAAAATGACACTCTAACACAGTAATACATATAGTTAATATGTTTTTAAATGTATTTATACACTCACTTAGTGTGAAACCTGGGCCTGTTTCGATGAACACAAATTGACACGCAGTTGCAACACTAACTCTAACTTTGTTTACTTAGCCGCCTCTGAGCGAATCCAAGATGGCGCGACCATAGCACTCTTGTGTCACTTCTTAGGTGACACGAGAGTGCTATGGTTCCCATTTCTTAAAGGGACAGATGCGCCTTATAGTTTATATATGAATGAAGTTCGAAAATAATTTTCCACAGCACACCTGATGATCTCTCGCGGCACACTAGTGTTCCGCGGCACACTGGTTGAAAATCACTGGCTTAAGCAAAACCCTATCAGAATGTTTATAAGTACTGAATTCCAGATCTTGAAGATTATGATGGATTGAGAAGGAAAATCACACCTCTAAACGCCCTGGAAACAATTATTTACAGTGAAATGGTAAGGAATGATCAGCATGTGCATAGCTCTATCTGTATGGCTAAAGTATTGCAAGTAGAAATGTAGAAGAAGAAAAAGCGCATGGACCACTTCCAGACATCAAACCAAATGAATTCAAAATCACTGTCCATGCAAGGCTGCTCTAGCACAGGATGGAAGGCCTTAAATACATATACATCGAAGTAAGAACTCAAGAGATATAAGACTCACATCTGAGATGGCAGAGGGCTGCACTCTTCCGTAATATCATTCAGAATCACGTGGGCATCCTGCATCTCCTCTCGTTCACCTTTCCTCTCTGCCAAATAACCCTTCAGAGGAAGAATCTCAGAGAAATCTAAAGAGAAATCTAGAAAACATACATGCGGGATTCAATTTCTGAGCTCCCTTTTTGACCAAAGGCAAAACAGTTACCTAAGGCAAGGAAGGGGCGCTCTAAAAACACATTCAGCACAAACTGTGTTAAGCTTTAAGCCATCCATACATGGCACTCATGGCAGGAGAAGTCTCCCATGTTTATATTTATTTATTTATTTATTTATTTATTTATTTATTTATTTATTGCTTTGACTTATTAGTCGCCCTATCCCACAGGCTCAGGGCGACTTACATATATAAGTCATAAAACAGAACAAAACAGAACATGGTTAAAATTGCTACTACCAGTGCGCAGCATGGTTTAGGCACAGCCTAACACACATATATCTCTAAACACCGAACGCCTGAGCAAAGAGGAAAGTTTTGCAGGCCCTGCGGAATGTTAGTAGATCGGCCTGCGCTCGGACTGTGGGGGGAAGAGCATTCCACAGTACCGGCGCCGCGGCACTGAATGCCCTCCTCCGCGTTGATCCTAGGTGGATGGATCGTTGACTAGGCACCACCAGGAGGTTTTGGGACTCGGATCGCAGTGGTCGTGGTGGACTGTAATGGGAGAGGCGGTCCCTTAGATACACTGGCCCCAGACCATTCAAGGCCTTAAAGGTCAAGACCAGCACCTTGAAGGTGATCCGGTGCTCTATCGGAAGCCAGTGCAGTTCACGCAGCACAGGCGTGGTGTGGCAGCGTGATGGAGAACCTGCCACCAGCCGTGCTGCCGCGTTCTGCACCAGCTTGAGCTTCCGGATCACTGCCAAAGGAAGGCCAATGTAGAGGGCATTACAGTAGTCTAGCCTTGAGATGACCGTGGCTTGGACCACTGTGGCTAGGTCGTGACAGGACAGGTAGGGAGCCAGTCTCCTCGCCTGTCGGAGATGGTGAAAAGCCACACCGCTGACGATGGAAATATGCTTCTCCATCGACAGCTCGGAGTCAAGCGTGACTCCCAGGCTCTTTACCGATGAAGACGGGCGAAGTATCGCTCCGTCCAGGGTCGGAAGGCGGATCCCCCCCGGACCCGGACGACCCAGCCACAGGATCTCCGTCTTGTCCGGATTCACCTTCAACCTACTGGCTCGCAGCCATCCAGTGACGGCCTCGAGGCAACGATGGAAATTATCAGGTACGGAGTCCGGCTGGCCCTCCATCCCCAGAATGAGCTGGGTGTCATCCGCGTACTGGTGACACTCCAGCCCGGCTGCGTGCCAACCGGGCAAGTGGTCGGACATAGATGTTAAATAATAAAGGGGGAGAGAATTGCCCCTGAGGCACCCCACAATGAAGTGGGGTGCCCCGGAGACAACCTCACCCCTTCTCACTCGCTGGGACCGGTTCCGGAGGAAGGAGGACAGCCAACTAAGGGCTGACCCCTCACCCCGGCCCCGGCCAGTCGGGTGGGTCAAAAGATCATAATCGACAGTATCGAACGCTGCCGTGAGGTCCAATAACACGAGCAGCGCCGATCCACCTTGATCTAGTTGGCGACGCAGCTTGTCTGTGATAGCGACCAGCACAGTCTCCGTCCCATGCCCCGAACGGAAGCCGGACTGGAAGGGGTCGAACCAAGTTGCATCATCTAGGTAGGACTGCAACTGCTCCATTGCTGCCCTTTCAACCACCTTGCCCAGGAACGACAAATTCGATACTGGGCGGTAGTTGGAAGGAACGACGGATCTAAGTTCGGCTTCTTCAGCAATGGAGTGACCACTGCCTCTTTCAATCCCCTGGAAAAACTCCTTGCTCAAGGGAGCTGTTAACTAATTTCAACAGGGGTCACGTAACCCCCTCCAGGCAAGCTTTCACCAGCCAGGAGGGGCACGGATCGAGGAGCAAGTGGTCGGTCTAGTTGCAGTGACTATCCTATCAACAGCTTCTGCGTCCAGTGGTCGAAACCGGTCGAAGGTGGGCCCGGCAAGAGGCCACGGAGTCTCAAGTTCGCTAACTGTATCAAGAGTAGGAGGAAGGTCCCGGCGGAGGGCCGAAATCTTGTCCGCAAAGTAGCTCTGGAAAACCTCGGCAGTTAGGGCCTGATCATCATTTTTTGGGATGGTAGGAACCATCGTCAAAGACCTAATCACTTTAAACAATTGAGCCGGGCGTGAGCTGGCGGACGCTATCAAGGCTGCATAGTATGAATTTTTCGCAGCCTTGACAGCTTGCTCATAAGTCTCCATAATAAGCTTATAAGCCGATTTCGAGCCTTCGTCACGGAGCCTCCTCCACTTGCCCTCTAGCCGTCTCTTTTCCCGTTTTGTCGATCTAAGCTCCTCGGTGAACCAGGAGACCGACTTGACGGGGCCGGAGAGGGCGTCTAGGGGCAATCTCATCGAGAGCGTTAGATAGTCTAGTGTTCCAGATGTTAACTTGCTCATCGATTGAGACGCTGACAGACTCCAGATCCCTCAGAGCATTCAGGAACCTGGTTGGTTCCATAAGTCTCCATAAGTATATAGCAAGCAGGGCATGGCAATTTAAGGTACCATAGCAATGACACTCATATAAAAGACTAACAGCAACATAGTGCTGCTCAGAGATAATAATATAAAAACTTTATTTATAGACTGCCCTATCTCCCCAAGGGCTGTTTACACACACACACACACACACAAAGGCATTCAATGCCCTGGAGCAAAAAGACATATAAATTTTACAAGAAGGTGTTCAAATTGTGTAAGTAATAACTCTGAATGTGTGCCAATATGAGGGTAGCTATCATACTGTTAGAGTAGATGAAACAACTACAGTCAGTTGTATCACAGCAAACACATTAAAACGTGGCACTCTAAGGTGTGCAAAAAATGCACAGTACTAGAAGCAGGGGGATGGACACCATGGTAGCAAACCAGGCTATATTGCAAGGAACACCTATAAATGTACAGTTAGCATTACAAACAGAACTTGGGGCAGAGCAAGAATAATAAAGTCCTACATTTTATTACCCACTCGGTTTGAAAAGAGAATATTTTATTCACATTGATTCTTCTTAATTCTGGAGATTATGTTATTGTTGGAAGACACTTTAAGAAACTTTAAGAAACAAGCTGGTAATCTACAGGTTGAATTAAAAAAATAATACAAAACAGTAACACGACTAAGCTACCTCCCAAGGCTGTTGTGAGGAGGCAGGGGTAAGCCTCATGTTGACTGTAACCCGGAGCTCCTCGGAGGATAAGAGGGCTACAAAAATGTGAGAGAGGCACTACAGTAACTGGTAAGGAAAAAGGAGCTGGGAGAAACCCAATCTTTATAGACATTTTTTTTGGGGGGGGGGGTTCCTGTAAGGGCTTTGTCCATAGACTCAAACCCACACTTGCCCTTAATTCATCATTAGCAAGACTGTTCTTAAAAAGGTAATGCTATCTTTACCCTAATTTAAAATAATTTAAAATAGCACTACAAAAGACAAGAAGTATTTGGCTTCAGATTGTCTGAAAACCTTTACAAACTTTCTTTTCCACAAGTTCTTCACTCCCATTCTTCTCCCCTTCCATGGACTTTCTCTTTTCTCCCCTTCCATAGCTCACAGGTAGAGAAACTTGTTCTGCAGGATGCGAAACTAGAAAACAAAATGTCAATAATTGTTATGTTCTTTACTGTTCCATATTTACAAGGGTAATTTCATTTTTTTTTAAACCCCAATTCCATCACTGGGTTGTTGTAGGTTTTTTGGGCTATATGGCCATGTCCTAGAAGCATTCTCTCCTGATGCATCTATGCATGCATGCATCTATGGCAGGCATCCTTAGAGATTGTGAGGTGTGTTGGAAAATAGAAATGGGTAAACAAAAGCAAAAAGGCTATAACAAATAGTGAGGAAAGCAGACAAATAGCACAAGGCTTAATAGAAAATATATATAATTCAAATTATATATATTTTCTATTAAGCCTTGTGCTATTTGTCTGCTTTCCTCGGAAAATAGAAATTGTCATGGGCATTGCTTAAAAGGTGGACTGGGATAGTTTTGGCCCTTCCATAGTCAATAAAGGATCCTGACCACTGTAATGTCTGAAAGTGGTTTGAGAGCACTTATTGGCTTACCATATCGTAACCTGTTAACAAGGTGCCATCCTATGTTAAGGAAAAGCAGCTTTGAAGAGGAAGGCTTTGGAATTGACAAAACTGGAAAGCCTACTAACACATTCCCTTATGACTGCTTCTGTATTAATTTATCCTCTCCTAAAGCCACATTTTCCAAAGACAACATTAATTAGGATTCCACATCAGCATGCTAAGCATAGTGTGGCTTTTGCTCCACTGAAATATGATTCTCAATGGATATGAACAAATAATACATTATTGAGATGAATTGTGTGGCCCTCCAAATACAGTCGAAATGCAACTCCCCCGAATTCCTTTTCACTTACTATACCGGCTAGGGCTGTTGGGAACTCCAGTTCAAAAATCCCCACTCCTCAAATAAGTGCAACCTTGCTTCTTTGTATGTATATCAAAAATACAATTAATGTAGGATTCAGAGCAAAATACAAACTGAACACCTTAAGCAGCCTCTGCAATGATGGTCCACGCTCTGGTTACATCCCGTATAGACTACTGCAACGCTCTCTATGTGGGGTTGCCTGTGAAGACTGCCTGGAAGCTGCAATTAGTCCAACACTCGGCAGCCAGATTACTAACGAGAGCGAGATACAGGGAGCATACAACCCCCTTGTTGCGCCAGCTCCATTGGCTGCCAATTAGCTTCCGAGCACAATTCAAAGTGCTGGTTTTGACCTACAAAAACCCTATATGGTTCTGGCCCAGTTTACCTGTCCGAACGTATCCTCCCCTATGAACCATCAAGAGTGTTACGCTCCCAGATCGTGTTAAGATCGTCTGGAGAGGCCCCTGCTCTCGGTCCCATCACCTTCGCAGGCGTGTCTGGTGGGGACGAGAGACAGGGCCTTTTCTGTGGTGGCCCATCGGCTGTGAAATTTCCTCCCAAATGAAATTAGATCTGCCCCCTCCCTCCTGACTTTTAGGAAGCGGGTGAAAACGTGGCTCTGGAATGAAGTCTTTGCAGAATGAGGGCGAAGATCACTAATTGACTAAAGTCGCTGACCACTAGATACGGACTGAATTCACAGACTGAGTTGGACTTAATTTCAATTTGGCGAATGGCCTTTTATATATTTGTTGTATTTGTATTTGATAATTTTATTGTGAATTTCTGATGTTTTTAGATTTTAAATGTTAGCATTGAATTGTTGCTGTTAGCCGGTCTGAGTCCCTCTATTCAGCTGTCAATGCTTCGCAAGCAAAATCCAGACTGCTTATTTAGTCTCAATAGTCATGGCCCAAAATTGCTTGTTACTTCAACTTAGTGTGAGTGGTATTTTAATGTACAAAAGCAGAAGTTCTGCACACACTTGATGGAATATTATATACCGCATGCCTTCCAGAGCTTTTTTTTTACTATAGCTCCCAGAATCCCCAACCAGAAGACCTAGACTATGGCACACCCCCCTGAATATAAGCAATCCAACATTTAGCTCAAGAGGGATAAAGAATCCCAAGGCTAGAGCACAATCTAGAAAAAGCCCAGCAGGCCGAAGGTCTATAGATCTAAACAGTCCTCAATTGAAACAAAAGGAAAAGTGGTTTGCATCAAATTGGGAAAAGCAAATATCTCCCTCCCATCCCCAGTTTTCACAGGCATAGAAAATAGTAAGTTTGTGGACAGATGGAACAATGTTTGTCTATTCAAAAGAAGAGCAGAATGTCTTTCCCTCATTCTGAATTTCCACTGCAATGTGGTTAATCACTAAACTAGAAAGGCTATGTCAAAGATGAAGGACCCTTGATCCTCTGGGTGTTTTAACCTACAGCTCCCATCACTGACAATCAAACATAGTCAATAGTAAGTGACTGCTGGAATTTCACAACAGGCCAACCAACAACTAAAGGCATCAAGCAAGTGTGACTGGGCTCACCTGGGTTCCCACTGCTGGCAGGTGGAAGATCATCAAAAAGGAAAGAGCTCCCTGCACCTTAAAAGACAAGAAGAAGCGGGCTTAGAATTTAGGCTCCACCACAAACAGATTTCTGGGATAGCATCATAGAAGAGATGAAATTATCTAACGTAATTCTACCATTGTAAAGTATTTCCTGAATTGTTTGCTTGTTTAGGAGAGGCCACTGAATCTAGCACATAAAAATGGAAGGAGTAGGAGAACACACACTGTCTGGGAGCACACTGCCATTTCCTTCCCGCGTAAGTGCCTTCCCACTATCTCCCCTTGAAAGCTTTTGAAGGTGGTTTTAGACAAGACAAAAAGAGTTAGTGGATACAGGCAGCCCCCAAGTTACAAACATCCAACTTACAACTCACAGTTAAGAACAGGGTTGAGACAACAGAGTTAACATGGGGGAAAGATGTCTCCACTGACGTTTTATCACCACAACAAGCCAAATCTTTCAAAATCCAATTTTTACAGAGACAGTAAGTGGGGTGAAATCTTCTGAACAGAGGCACAGACAGAAAACACCACAGGAGTGTTAACCCTTCCCTGTGCGATTCAAAGCCGGCAAGTTTTAAGCATGAATTTTAAACTCTCTGGAGTTCCAGGCAGAGGGATTTCAGAGTCCTTCATGGAGCTGGCAAAGGCTGAACACACAGAACACACAACCATACAAACTATGAATTTTGTCCAGCAACACTAGTTGTCTCTAAAGACCTACTTCAGGCTAAATTCTCAAGAACAGGATGTTTTACAGATGTGGGACAGGTAGGTATGTTTGCTAATTAACTATGGCGCACAGATAAAGATGTTGCTTTTAGCATGTTAGGACAGGGGGAGAGAAATTCCATTTTCGCTTTCTACCATATAGCAAGTTGTTTATGCACTGTCAATAATAGCCCTGTTGTCACTCAAAACATTACCAGAAGCCCAAATACAGAAAGGAAACCAGTCTGAGTCCCTTTGTGAAGACAGGTGCGAGTTAGAAACATTATTTTTAGTAGTAGTAAGAACATAAGAACATAAGAACATAAGAAGAGCCATGCTGAATCGGGCCTCAGCCCATCTAGTCCAGCATTCTATGTCACACAGTGGCCCACCAGTTGTACACAGGGATCTCTAGCAGAAAGGAGGGCAAAACCCTCACCTGCTCCCGACCCCCACAACCAGTACCGGGGAAAATCCTGCCTGCCTCCATCAACACAGAGGTGGCACTTGGATGTCCATTTCAGTAACTACTGATTCCCTTGGTATCCATGAATCTGTCTAATCCTGCCTTGAAGCTGTCCAGGCTGACAGCTGTCACAACCTCCTCTGGAAGTGAGTTCCATAACCCAATGACCCTCTGGGTGAAGAAATATTTCCCTTTATTAGTCCTAACTTTCCTACCTTGGAGCTTTAGGGAGTGCCCCTAGTCCTAGTATTGTGTGACAGAGAAAATAATTTTTCTTTATTCACCTTTTCTATCCCATGCATGATTTTATACACTTCGATCAAGTCACCTCTTAAACGCCGTCTTTCAAGGCTGAAAAGACCAAGGCGTTGCAACCTGGTTTCATAAAGGAGCTGCTCCATCCCTTGGATCATATTTGTTGCCCTTCTTTGTACCTTTTCCAGTTCCGTTATATCCTTCTTGAGGTGCGGTGACCAGAATTGTACACAGTACTCCAGATGTGGCCTCACCATAGATTTGTAGAGAGGCAATACAACATTTGCCGACCTATTTTCGATTCCTTCCTGATCATGCCAAGCATAGAATTTGCTTTTTCACTGCTGCAGCGCACTGGGTTGACACCTTCATTGAGCTGTCACCAAAACCCCAAGATCCCTTTCCTGGTTTGTCTCAGAAAGCTTTGATCCCATCAGTTGATAAGTGTATTTGGGGTTCTTTTTCCCGATGTGCATGACTTTACACTTGTTTAGGTTAAAATGCATTTGCCACTTTGTTGCCCATTCACTCAATTTCGAGAGATCTTTCTGGAGCTCTTTACAGTCAGTTTCATTTTTAACTACCTGAACAGTTTAGTGTCATCTGCAAACTTTGCTACCTCACAATTTACATCTACATCCAGATCGTTTATGAATAAATTAAAAGTAACGGTCCTAAAACTGAACCTTGGGGTACGCCACTTCTCACCTCTTTCCACCCAGAGAAGTGTCCATTTATTACCACCCTTTGTTTCCTACAGTTTAGCCAGGTTCCAATCCAGGACAAGACCTGTCCCCTGATTCCATGGCTGAAGAGCTTATTTAGGAGCCTTTGGTGAGGGACTTTGTCAAAAGCCTTTTGAAAGTCAAGGTAAACAATATCGACTGGGTCCCCTTTATCTATGTGTTTATTTACACCCTCAAAAGAATTCTATCAAGTTAGTAAGACATGATTTGCCTTTGCAGAAACCAGGTTGATTTTCCTTCAGCAATGCCTGTTCTTCTATGTGCGTAGTAATTTTTTCTTTAATAATGGTTTCCATCACTTTGCCTGGAACTGAGGTTAGACTAACTGGCCTATAATTTCCTGGATCACCCCTGGATCCTTTCTTGAAGATCGGCTTTACATTTGCATCCTTCCAGTCCTCGGGTACAGTCCCGGATCTTAGAGAAAGGTTATATATTTTGGCTAGAATTTCAGCAATTTCACACTTGAGTTCCTTAAGAACTCTGGGGTGGATGCCATCTGGCCCTGGTGATTTGTTGACATTTAGTTTAGTAAGGCATGTGAGAACATCTTCCTTGTTTATCTCTATCTGGTTTAATTCATTTAATTCCCTCCCTGAAAAAACTGACTCAGCTGCAGGCATATGTTGTCTGTCCTCCTGTGTGAAAACGGAGCAGTAGCAGTAGCTGAATACCAAAGTAAAGTTGAACAAATACGGCAGCTTAATATAATGATACTTCCCGACAGTTAACCCTTGCGGGTCACAAATGTCAACGATTCTCTATTAGTAATTTGAAAATCTGGTAACACTAACACAGAGCAAGAGGCCATACTAACTCCAACCACTGATTCCTCTTCCAATTGATGCTGATAAGTAAAGACAAAATACCCAGAAGAACCATACCCAAGTCAGTGCCGCTGACTGGTGGGAGATCGTCAAAAAGCAAAGATCCTCTCTGCTCTCCTTTATCTAAAGAAACACACCAGAAGAGAAAGTTAGAAGAGACCCTTGGCCACAAAGAACACAACAGAGGAATCACGTGGTTTCATTCTATCTCGATGAAACTATAGGATTACTCTGGGCCTCCTATACCTACAACACCGGCTGGAATCTGGTAACCATAAATACCTGTCAGGAGTGGCTTAGGGAGATAAGGGTGGTTACCCTGGAGAAGAGAAGGATAAGAGATTGCATGATAATTATGTTTAAACATTTGAAAAGCTATCACCCCGAGGAGGGATCAAGCTTGTTTTCTGCTGCTCCAGAGACTTGGACACAGAGCAATGGATTCAAGCTGCAGGGAAAGAGATTCCACCTAAGCCAGTGGTTCCCGATCTTTTTTTGACCAGCGACCACTCTCCAACATTAGTACCGAAAGGGTTACAAAACGGTTTTGGATCAACTTTAGATTTGGTTATTTGGGGTGTTGACTCATAAAATTGCACTGGATAGAACACATCAGCTCTAGTTTCTGATACAAAGCATATGTCACCCAGTAGTCGCCATCTGCTCGCCCACAGAAAACCATGTTTAATAATCCAGAGCTGATGTGGCAGTAGTAATCTTTCGTGGGTAGACTGTCTCTCCCCTCCTGACTTCCCCATTGCCTCAGCACTATTAGAGGGTTTTGGTAGAACAGTCGCTCCTGTTGCTGCATGGTTTCAAGACAACAGTGTAGTAACGGTAAGTCTGTGGATCATATTTTCATTCTTGCGGAGCACTGGTGGTCCACGGACCACAGGTTAGGAACCACTGACCTAAACATTAGGAAGAATATCCTGACTCTTCTGTCTCTTAAGAATTGTGGGGGTTTGAGTCCAAATACCTGGAGGGCTCAGCTTCATAGAATCATTGAGATGGAAGAGACCTCATGGGTCATCCAGTCCAACCCCCTGCCAAGAAGCAGGAAAATCGCATTCAAAGCATCCTCGACAGATGGCCATCCAGCCTTTGTTTAAAAGCCTCCAAAGAAGGAGCCTCCACCACACTCTGGGGCAGAGAGTTCCACTGCTGAACAGCTCTCACAGCCAGGAAGTTGTTCCTAATGTTTAGAAGATATCTCCTTTTGAACATGAGGAAGAACTTCCTGACTGTGAGAGCTGTTCAGCAGTGGAACTCTCTGCCTCAGAGTGTGGTGGAGGCTCCTTCTTTGGAGGCTTTTAAACAGAGGCTGAAAGGCCCATGCCTGGTTTAAAGTATGGTTTAGTGAGGAGATAATAATTAATAATAATAAACTTTATTTATACCCCCCCACACCATCTCCCCAATGGGGACTTGGGGCGGCTAACATGAGGCCATACCCTTTTAAAAACACAATACAACACAATAAAATAAAATACAGAATACAACAAAAAATATATACATCAGAAAATAAATTGCAGTAACTAAATGAAATAATAAAGCAAGTTCACACAATATAAAATCAAACAGGGTGGGCAGGCCAAATGGATGAGATAAAATGATAAAATCTTGGGTGAGGTAGAAATAGAAATATGTAAGTGAGGGGAGCTCAAGAAAATCGAACAGTGGGGTAAGGCTTTCAGTTTAGAATGGGGAAAAGTGCATTATAGGGGCAACAAAATGGGATGGATGGTCACTCTCCAAAGGCACATCGGAAAAGCCAAGCTTTCAGGTTTTTTCTTAAAGTCTGCTAAGGAGAGGGCTTGCCTAATCTCACCAGGTAGTGAGTTCCAAAGACGGGGAGCCACAGCGGAGAAGGCTTTCTCCCTCATTCCCACAAGCCTTGCTTGTGATAAAGGAAGAGGCGAGAGGAAGGCCTCCCCAGAGGATCGGAGAGATCGTGCAGGTTGGTGGTAGGAGGTGTGGTCACGGAGGTAGGCAGATCCCAAACAGTTTAGGCATTTATAGGTAATGGCCTCAACCTTGAATTGGGACTGGAAGATGAACGGCAGCCAAAGGAGTTCCTTAAACAGGGTGGCTGATCGCTCCCTGTAATTCGCCCCAGTTAGCAGTCTGGCTGCCACACGTTGGACCAACTGGAGTTTCCGGACCATCTTCAAGGGAAGCCCCACGTAAAGTGCATTGCAATAATCCAGTCTAGAAGTAACTAAGGCAAGGACCACCGTGGACAAGTCAGACTTCACGAGGTATGGTCGCAGCTGGCGCACGAGTTTTAATTGTGCGAAGGCCCTCCCAGCCACCACCGACACCTGAGCATCAAGAGTCAGTGCTGAATCTAGGAGGACCCCCAAGCTGCGGACCTGTGTCTTCAGGGGGAGTGCGACCCCATCAAGCACAGGTTGCCACCCAATACCCCGGTCAGACATACAACTGACCTGAAGGACCTCTGTCTTGTTGGGATTGATGCTCAGCCTGCTCGTCCTCATCCAGACCATCACAGCAGCCAGGCATTGATCCAGTATCCGAGGGGCTTCCTTGGATTCAGACGGAAAAGAGTAGTGGAGTTGGGTGTCATCTGCGTAGAGATGGCACCGAACTCCAAAACTCCGGATGAGTTCTCCCACCGGTTTCATGTAGATGTTGAAAAGCATGGGGGACAGAATGGAACCTTGCGGGGCCCCAGAGGTCAAAGGCCAGGCGTCCGAGCAGGTGCCTCCCAGTTTCACCAGCTGGGAACGACCCCCCAGAAAGGACCGGAGTCATAGCAAGACCGTGCCCCCGAGACCCATCTCTCTGTGTGTGTGTGTATGTGTGTATATATACATATATACATATATGTGTCGGACTGGATGAGGGCTAGCAAATTGAAACTTAATCCAGACAAGACAGAGGCCCTCCTGGTCAGTCGAAAGGCCGAACAGGGCATAGGGTTACAGCCTGTGATGGATGGGGTTACACTCCCCCTGAAGACGCAGGTTCGCAGCTTGGGAGTGATCCTGGACTCATAGCTGAGCCTGGAACCCCAGGTCTCGGCAGTGGCCAGGGGAGCTTTTGCACAGTTGAGACTCGTGCGCCAGCTGCGCCCGTACCTTGGGAAGTCTGATCTGGCTACGGTCGTCCACGCTCTGGTCACATCCCGAATAGATTACTGCAACGCACTCTACGTGGGCCTGCCTTTGAAGACAGTTCGGAAATTGCAACTAGTCCAACGGGCGGCAGCCAGATTACTAATGGGAGCTACATACAGGGTGCATATCACCCCCCTGTTGTGTCAGCTCCACTGTCTGCCTGTCCATTTCCGAGCTCAATTCAAAGTGCTGGTTTTGACCTTTAAAGCTCTATACGGTTCTGGCCCAGCTTACTTGTCCGAACGCATCAGCCTCTACGTCCCACCTCATAATCTAAGGTCATCCGGGGAGGCCCTGCTCTCGCTCCCGCCAACTTCTCAGATGCAGTTGGTGGGGACGAGAGAGAAGGCCTTCTCGGTGGTGGTGGCTCCCCGTCTGTGGAACGCACTTCCAAGTGACATACGATCCACCCCATCCCTCCTGGCATTCAGGAAAAAAGTGAAATCTTGGCTATGGAACCAGGCTTTTGCACATTAGCAAAATGCAGCACTTTGGATTGATTGTAATGGCAAGTTGATGGATATGGCTCAATGCTCCTATTATGGACGGAACACTGTTTTTAACTTAAGTGAATGTATATGATGTATTAATGCTAATTGTATTTCAATGTATTTTAATGCTCAATGTTTTTGGTTTTATATTGTATTTATACTGTGTTTCGGCATCGAATTGTTGCCGTTGTTAGGCCGCTCTGAGTCCCCCCTCGGGGGTTGAGAAGAGCGGGGTAGAAATGTTGGAACATATATATATATATATATATATATATATATATATACACACACATACACACACATATATACATACATGAACTACACACACACTTATGCACACAAGCCATGCAGCTTTTGCCTGCAATGCACCTGGGTGTCAATGCCTGACACGTGTATGTGTGGATGCGTGCTCTCGTGTCAAGTAATGCACCTGGGTGTCAATGCCTGACACGTGTATGTGTGGATGCGTGCTCTCGTGTCAGTAATGCACCTGGGTGTCGATGCCTGACACGTGTATGTGTGGATGCGTGCTCTTGTGTCAAGTAATGCACCTGGGTGTCAATGCCTGACACGTGTATGTGTGGATGCGTGCTCTCGTGTCAAGTAATGCACCTGGGTGTCAATGCCTGACACGTGTATGTGTGGATGCGTGCTCGTGTCAAGTAATGCACCTGGGTGTCAATGCCTGACACGTGTATGTGTGGATGCGTGCTCTTGTGTCAAGTAATGCACCTGGGTGTCGATGCCTGACACGTGTATGTGTGGATGCGTGCTCTTGTGTCAAGTAATGCACCTGGGTGTCGATGCCTGACACGTGTATGTGGATCGTGCTCGTGTCAAGTAATGCACCTGGGTGTCAATGCCTGACACGTGTATGTGGATGCGTGCTCTCGTGTCAGTAATGCACCTGGTGTGTCGATGCCTGACACGTGTATGTGTGGATGCGTGCTCTTGTGTCAAGTAATGCACCTGGGTGTCAATGCCTGACACGTGTATGTGTGGATGCGTGCTCTCGTGTCAGTAATGCACCTGGGTGTCGATGCCTGACACGTGTATGTGTGGATGCGTGCTCTTGTGTCAAGTAATGCACCTGGGTGTCAATGCCTGACACGTGTATGTGTGGATGCGTGCTCTCGTGTCAAGTAATGCACCTGGGTGTCAATGCCTGACACGTGTATGTGTGGATGCATGCTCGTGTCAGTAATGCACCTGGGTGTCAATGCCTGACACGTGTATGTGTGGATGCGTGCTCTCGTGTCAGTAATGCACCTGGGTGTCAATGCCTGACACGTGTATGTGTGGATGCGTGCTCTCGTGTCAGTAATGCACCTGGGTGTCAATGCCTGACACGTGTATGTGTGGATGCGTGCTCTCGTGTCAGTGTTTGGCAAGGGCAGTTCATTATGCGGGTCTCCCTGCCTGCCTGCCTCCACCGCAACCCTTACCGTCCTCGGCCGTGGGCCCTAGTCCAGGCCCTTCCCTCCTTCTCCAGGGCTCACCGGCTGCTGGGGGCGCCTCCGAGGCCTGCTCCGGGAGGTCCCCGAACAGATCCATCCGGCCTGAGCTGCAGCTGCAGCGCCGACTGCTTCCCCCTCCTCCCGCTCCCCCTCCTCCCCTCGCCAAGGCCGCCCGAGCTGCCAATCGCCTGCAGAAAGCGGGACGGAATCCCGCGCTGATTGGCTGCCCTTCGCTTCACGTGCCGCTGCGTCACCTTAAAGGGCGGGGCTAGAGCAAAAATAACAAACAAACAAGAGAGGAGTGCCCAGACTTCAACTCCCAGAAGCCTCAGCCAGTTTTGGCGGCGGCTAGGGATCCTGGGAATTGAAGTCCAAAATAGCTGGAGGCCCCACAAACAGTGGCAAGCACGTTTCTCGACGCTTGGAAACCACACGCCTCTCACGAAGCGCTTCCTCTCTCTCTCTCTCGCGTTCTTCACTCTGTGGATCTGATGGAGGGGGGGGGGGGGTTATCTCCTGTCAATCACGATGAGGTTGTTTTGATTACTCCGCCATTTCCGGAGGGCGGAGCTTCGCGGGTCTTCTTTTTCCGGGGCCAATGGGCAGCCAAGCGCCCCGCCTTCAAGGAGAAGGGCACCGTGTTCCCTCGCTACTTCGCGGTTCGCTTATTGCGGGCTCGCTGTTTCGCGGATTTCTAAAAAATATTAATTTAAAATATATATCATGATCATGGTATTTTTTTGCTGTTTTGGGGGTTTTCCCGCCTCCACTCTCCTCCCTCCCGCCTCGAAGGGCCTTTCCTTCCTTCCTTTCAGTTTATTTTAAGTTTATAAAGACTTAAAATAGCATATAACTACTAAAATAATGTATAAATATTAAAATAGAGTATCCCTACATTGCGGGAGGCCCTGGAGCCTCACCCCAGCATTAACTGAGGGAACACGGGCATCGTGTGAGGCCTTCCCCGCCTTTGCCAAAGAGGGCTGGTACCTTACCAAACTATGAATCCCATGATGCCAAATGGCTGACCTCCTTCCTCCACCACCGGCTTCAGCGAGTGAGGAGGGGAGAAGTGGTCTCCGAGGGCTCCCCATTAGCTTGTGGAGTTGAAGGGGAAATTGATGCTTTAACAGAAGAAACACCAGGAGAAAGTGCTGCTTAGCATAGGCTTTGAAATAGTGGGGTCAGTTTGCCAGCAACAGTGACGAGAATAATCTACT
Organism: Anolis apletophallus; assembly: GCA_030556195.1. Lineage (NCBI taxonomy): Eukaryota > Metazoa > Chordata > Lepidosauria > Squamata > Anolidae > Anolis > Anolis apletophallus. Next base: position 63,728,742 of record JARBWK010000010.1, on the reverse strand, counting down.
CTGATTGGTCACTACAAGCACAGGCTGTGATCAGCCCAGAGAACATCATGTGCCTTAAGATAAGAAACAGTCGTGATTGGCTTATCATCCCCATGTGCGTTTGTTTACAAAGTTAGCAATTGGCTTAGGAAATGCGCATGGCAAATAAGGTTTCCACATGGCAGGCTCCCAGTGAAAACCCGGTAGTAAAATGTATCGATTCGAGTACAGCCTGCACATTAGGGCAGATAACATAGAGGGAAAGATGAAAATTTACACTGTGCAACGTTTGTCAGCAAATAGGATTGAGATGCTAGGAATGCTTTGTTTAATTGGGTAGAGTAATATGGGGTTCATGAATGCTAGCCAGTAACAATGCATGAAGAAGGAGGACTGAAATATTGCAGCCATTGTTTTGTATAAAATCTGTTTACTGGGAAAGATCGGGGTTCTGTCTCCAGCGGCTTGGTTCTGCCAGGGGGGCAGGCCCATCAGCTGATGTCATGCAAATAAAGCTGGTTTCCTGAATCGCAGTAAAATTGTCGCGTCATTCCGTCCTTGTGCTCGCATAGAAACAGCTGCCTTGCACAAAAGGTATTGCCTTGGGAGTTCTGGGACTCCAGATACTGCTACAGAGTCTCTCAGGGGGCCATCCTCTCCCCTCTGTTATTCAACATCTACATGCAGCCGCTTGCACAGCTGGTGCAGAGTTTTGGGCTTGACTGCCACCAGTACACTGATGACACTCAGCTCATTTGGAGGATGGAGGGCAGGCCTGGATCCGTCGCCGATAATTTCCAACACTGCCTTGAGGCCGTTACTGGATGGCTGCGAGCCAGTAGGTTGAAGGTGAATCCAGCGAAGACAGGGATCTTGTGGCTGGGTCGCCCGGGCGATGGGGATGTCCAGCTTCCGACCCTGGACAGTGTGGCGCTATGCCCATCGCCTTCTGTAAAGAGCCTGGGAGTTCACTTGGACTCCCAACTGACCATGGAGACCTGGACTGGATGAGTGCCGGTTGCCTACCCTGGATGGCGAGCAACTTAGCCCGTCACCTGTTGTTAAGAGCCTGGGTGTTCAACTGGACCTCCTGCTGACCATGGAGACTCAGGTCTCGTCGTTCTATCACCTACGACAGGCTAGGCGACTGGCACCCTACCTGTCCAGGGACGACCTGGCCACGGTGATCCAGGCATCTCGAGACTGGACTACTGTAACGTCCTCTACATTGGTCTTCCCTTTGTAGCGGAAAATCAGGAGTCCCAGAACTCCCAAGGCAAAAACCTCTAACCCTCAGGCGGCGACCTTCGTGCGAGCACAGGAACGAATGACGCAACAATTGATACTGGTCCAAATGAAGCCAATCTTTATTGCTTACATCAGCTGACGGAGTCTGCCTAGCATAAAAGCTGCTAAAAAGGCAGAGCCTCGAGTAGACGCCAAAACTCAGGTTTTATACATTCAATGGCGACAATTCCTTGATCCCGCCCATCTTCACAACTTGCAATTGGCTGGTACACATGAACCCATTTCTTTTACCCAGTTAAACAAAGCATTGTTCAGCACTACATTCTTATTTGCTAATAAACTGTGGCGCAGCATTAATTTCCCATTCTCACAGTATGTTATCGGCCATATGGGCGAGATGTTCTTAAATCGCAACATTTCTACAGCCGTTCCCTGTGCCAGCCAGCAGCAACAGCTTCATTTGCCCATGCGCGCTTTCTAACCATTCAGATACTATGTAAACAACGCAGCATGGTAGACTATGGGCCAATCAGGCCGCTTTTTATCTAAAGGCACATGATGTTACCTTGGCAAATCACTGCTTGTGCCTTTCTACCAATCAGGGCTGATTATCCCCGTCATGGTTTTTGGCGAGCTGCCTCGCTATTCTAAGGCCAGCTACTCTGAAACCTTTGCTGTGCATCACTCTCTCCTGACAGTACTTCTGCTAAAAGCATCAATTCCGCTTTACCTTGTCGACAATCCTGAAACTCAAGCTAGTGCAAAATGCCGCTGCTCGCTTGCTGGCAGGAGTGTCAGTGAGGGAGCACATCACGCCCATCCTTCGGCAATTGCACTGACTTCCTATCGAGTACCGAATTGCCTTCAAGGTGTTGGTTTTAACCTTTAAGGCCTTGTAAGGCCTAGGGCCTAAGTATCTGAGGGACCGCCTTGCTCCGTACATTCCCCCGAGATCACTGCGTTCAGAGGAACTGAATTTGCTTCTGGTGCCAACAATCCGCTCCTGCCACTTGTCTGCAACTAGGCAAAGAGCCTTCTCTGTGGCAGCTCCGGTGTTATGGAACTCCCTCCCAGACGACACCCGAGCCATCCCAGAGCTCATCCCTTTCCGTAGGGCCTGCAAGACCGCCCTTTTCAGACTAGCCTTCAACTAGGCAAACCGGCCTAGTGTATTTGCCTCATGTAACGGTACCTCTGGTTCAAGGAAATGCTATTGTATTTTATCCTGTACCTCGGGATGTGATGCGTGTTTTTATGTTTTATTGTATGGCCGCATGGTTGGCACATGCCGCCTATTTTATATGTTGTTATCCGCCCCGAGCCTGCAGGGAGGAGTGGAATACAAGACTGAACAATAAATAATAAATAAATAAATGGAGACCCAGGTCTCCATGGTCAGCAAAATTGCTTTCTTCCATCTCAGGCAGGCAAGGCGGCTGGCCCCCTATCTATCCCGGAACGACCTGGCCACGGTGATCCAAGCCATGGTCATCTTGAGACTGGATTACTGTAACGCCCTCTACGTTGGCCTTCCTCTGTCGGTGACCCGGAAGCTCAAGCTGGTGCAGAACACTGCCGCCCGACTCCTGTCTGGTTCTCCAGCAGGTTGTCACATAACACCTGTTTTGCAGGATCTGCACTGGCTCCCAACTGAGCACCAGATCACCTTCAAAGTGTTGGTGCTTACCTTTAAGGCCTTGCACGGCCTGGGGCCAGCGTACCTGAGGGACCGTCTTTCCCCATATTGCCCCACGAGATCACTATGGTCAGAAAACACCAACTTGCTGGTCATCCCATCTGCGAAGCTACTTAGGCTAACTGCAACCCGGAGGAGAGCATTCTCTGTAATAGCTCCTACGTTATGGAATGCTCTCCCGGCTGAGACGCGAGCTCTCCAAGACCTCTTGTCCTTCAGACGGGCATGCAAAACGTTCCTTTTTCAGCAGGCCTTCGGACTATAGATGCCTGTGCGCATAGCTCGTTGATACTGTTGTTACACTGCATTATGATGTGCTCTGTACTTTGTACAGCATATTGTATTTTAATCTGTTGTTTTATTGCGTGTTCTATTTTAATGTGTTTTTATTGTATACTGTGTTGTTGTGAGCTGCCCCGAGCCTCCTGGGAGTGGCGGCCTATAAGCCCGATAAATAAATAAATAAATAAATAATATAACTATGGCCAATACTGCTTATTTATTCATTTACTATACTTGTATACCACCTTTCTCAGCTTTATTGGTTGAGAGTCTGAAGTGGCACTGGCTTCCTGATTGGCTGAGGCACGGCTAAGCCTGCCGCGGCTCCCTGCCAACTGATGACTCCAACCAATCAGCATGAAGCCGGCAAAGGGTGCGGGGGCAGGGGCGGGAGTTTGAACTTTGACAACTGTTTTTCTATAAAAATGCAATGTTTTGCATTGTACGGTATGTCAGCTTTTGGGCAAATGATTGCAGCTTGACATCCGCTCCAGCTGGAACGAAATAAACAATTTGGTGGCATTTCTTCAACTTGGTGAGATTTTATTTGGGAAATGCAGGGAAAATTCAATTGGTTGCTTTCTATCTCAGGTGAAGAAGCACAAACAATATATATACCAGGCTGAAGTAGAATATATTCTATCTGTGAAAAATAGTAGTAAACCACATACATACGTTTTGAAAATCGGTGTAATGAATCAAACTGAGATAAGTCCAAAGAGTCACTGTATATCAAGTCCATATAAAGAATCCAATACAGGAAGACTGGTTAAATCAAAGTAGATCAATGACCCAGTATCGAGAAAGGTGCACAGTAGGGTGCACATCTATAGTGCAAACAGTCCTGGTTACGGAGAGAAGTACTCCGAAGGGAAAATTCCAAGGACGCGGGAGATCGCGGAATGGGCGTCTCACCAGGTAATCCGATCAAACACAAAGCCCAGGTAATCCGATCAAACACAAACAGCATGCAGATGCTTACAGTAGCGGCCAGACAAAACCGTTTCACGGAGTCGCTTTTTCAAGGCTCAAATATATCATGAAAGCATCCATAACATCATCCGGAGTAAGTGATCCAAACACAACCCCGCTCCTAATGGAGTAGGGTGACCCAGGGCTATATCGGATCCTCTTCGGTGGGTCTGACTGGTATCTGCCTTCACAACAAGACCCCCAAATTCTTCCTCGATATCAATGCTTCAAACCTCTTACCTGGTCATTGTAGATCCTCTACTTGGTAAGTGCTGTGGATTGAAAAAGCTCATGCCTTCAAATTTCTAACATGGTTTTTGCACATCTTTGCTTCAGATCTTCTACTTGGTGACTGTGTGAGTTAAAGAAGCCCATGCCTTCAAATCTCTTACCTGTTAATTGCACATCCTTGCTGCAGATCCTCTACTTGGTCACAGCTTTGGGTTCAAGAAGACAATTACTTCAAATCTCTTACCTGGATATTGCAATCCCTTCCTGCAGATCTTCTACTTGGTGACTGCTGTGAGTTAAAGAAGCCCATGCCATCAAATAACTTACCCGGCCATTGCAGTCTTCCTGCAGATCTTCTACTTGGTGACTGCTGAGGGTTGAAGAAGGTCATGCCTTCTAATCTTGCTATCAAATACATGACCTCCCACCAAAAAATATTTATAGTTTTCCAAGGGCAATAAACCAAAATGAACTACAGCACCCTTCCACTTACCTTCCACCTCCAGACCCTTGCTTCTTTCCTCTGTCTTCCTACACACTATATCTTATTCCATTTTATTCTTTAAAAAATCTATTAAGTATATTCCATTTTACTTCTGAGACAAGAGACATTGGCCTCTGCTTGACCTAGGTGAAGGGCCAATGATTCCCAGGAATGTCATACCCTGGGGCCCATATACTGTACCTGGTTCTAGTAAACCATACAGTAGGTTTGGTTGATCAAAAAAAAGTTCAAAACTCATTTCGGATATAGGGGGTGCTGGTGGTTCGATTCAAAAGTAACTTCTGAATTATTCCAAAGAAAAGTCAGAACTTTTTGAAGCTTCCAAAACTTCTGAATCACTTTGTTAATGGCAGATGCGATTGTGCAATACATGGAAAACAGTACTGGTAGTGGGGAAACTCCAGGGCCTTCTTCATTTTTACATCAATCTTGATGAAACTTGATATACTGCTACAATACATCCTCTGTTGTTAGCATACCAAATTTCAACATGTTCAGATGATCCACAATTTTTTAAAAATTTTTTTTACACAGTATTAGAAATAATTTATTAAAATAAAAATAAAAGAACTACCTCACAGAATTTTAAAGGAAATTACAAAAGGTTATAGGCAGGGCAGTAGCCAGGATTTTGGGGGGGGGGGCTGAGTTTGGTTCAGGGGGCTGAGACTGGGTGGAAGAGGGTCTACCCTAGCAAACCTTTTGTATTGTTATCCCAATAACCCCATGAATGTGGGATATAATGAGCATGGTGATCAGATCATGATATGAATAAACATAACAGTTTAAATAATGTACCAGTAAGGCCTTCTCGCAGACCACCCTGAGAATTTGGGGGGGGGGGGCTGAAGCCCCCTAAGCCCCCCTGCCTACATGCCTGGTTATAGGGGATCACTCCCCCCAACTTTCAGACACATTCATACTTTTGGAAGTCACAGTTTGTGCAACTGAGGCCTAGCAAGGTTGGGAAATGTAGTGCCAAGTCCCCAAAACACACCCCAGAAAAAAGGGAGAGTCCCTAATAAAAAATAGCAAAGCTTTAGTGGTGAGCAAGAAAGAAGTTTGCAGAAATGACTTTATTAATTCCATCCTCTCCCTGCCTCCCAAACAATATTTTCCTTCTTTCTCTTTTCTGGCTCCAAACCCTTCCCTTCTCCCTTGCCTTCTTCCGTTTCCAAAAACTCCTTTCCTCTGTCTCCAAACCCTTCCTCTCTCTAAAACTTCCCTTTGTTCCACCCCACACCCAAAAGCAAAAAGCAGCAGCACCAACGGTCCAACCTCCCCTCTCCATTCCCCGGCTTCAATGAGCCTTCCAGTCATGTGCTTGGATTTATATACAGCAATGGCTGCTGGACTCTGCAAACCCCTCCCTCCCCCAAAACATGACCCGTTTGGCTGGGAGGCAAGCAGGTTAGGCTTTGCCTCTCAGCAGGCATAGTTGCATTAAAATGCTTAATCATAGTTCTGACTCATGTCCGCATCCTTGAAATCAATCACGCAAGGAGATTCAAAACTATAGGGGACACCAGCCTCGCGGAAACATGGCGGAAATCCCTTCGGAAGGCAAAAACATAAGTCGCCCCCCCCCCCCCCCAAATTATGCAACATCCGAGCGAACCTATGCAACCCTACCATCCAGCTATTATGATTTTGACACTCAACACATAAACTTTGTGCTTGCCATGCTGTAAACAAGCCCCAGGTGTGAACTGGCCATACTTTGATACAAGGAGACCATGGCCATTTCAATATTCCTGCAGACATTTTTTATTTGGCTGGCCTGAGAAAAGATCATCACTCATTGTCTCCAACACCCTGGACCCTACATTTATATAATCTAATCTTCTGCATGCCAAGACAGCCAAAATTTGATCCAGGACTAAAAAACTAAGATCAGCAACAGCTATTATATTTGTATCTATGACTTTTATCCTTTTATATAATGTATCTATTTCCCAAATCTAAAATGTATAAATTGTTTTATGAAATGTATCAAGACATGACCCTGAAGGTTAAACAAATCCCTCTGGATCTTTCTTCCACAGCCATCAGCCAGCCTCATTGTTTCAATGGTATGGTAATCTCCTGCCTAGCCAAACCTATTCATTTGCTTTCAGAACCAGAGGCTTGGAGTATACCTCTTTTGTCAGAAGCCATGCCAGTAAACAAAATCTCAGTCTTACACCTTGGTTTTCTAAAAAACCCGTTTAATATAAAACTGGATTAAAAACCATCAGCATTATCTTTACTCTGTATTTCCAGGCTGTGCCCTCCCATGGGGGCAGCTCTGCAGCCAACTGGTCCTTCACTTGACCAATCCCCAGTTGCCCTTCTCCCTTGCCTACCAATCCCAGCGTGGATTCTGGCCAGCCTCATTTCTGGCAAATCGGAGACGGGCAATTCAAACTTGGACAATGTTAACTTGATTGTATAAAACTATTTGCGCATCACATGTTCCTTTATGTTTGTACTTTGGGGCAAGAGCCCACATGCATCCGTTCTTAGCCAGAACATAATTGAAGCCTCTGTCTCTGCCTTTGTTTCCTGGTGAGTCTTTAATCTGGAACTTTGTTAGCATGATGCTTGCCAGGCCGAACTCTCATTTAATTGCGATCTAAATTTTAATATCACTCTGTTTCCAGGCTGTTGCACATCCTTCCTTCAGATTTTCTACATGGTGATTTCTGTGGGATCTTCAAGAAATCTCTAACATGGTTTTTTTTTTTGCACATCCTTGCGTCCTATGGTCTTGGCACCATCTTGGCTAACTAATTGTAATAATAGGGTCCTGAATACCTGTTGTGGCATCTACTCTGGACCGCCTCAGTTTTGTTGTGGTTGTGTCTTCAAGTTTTTTTGCAAAATAAGGAGACCAAAAGGAGAGATTCTATCACAGAATGTTATTGGAAAGATTTGGCCAGAAGAGCTTTGCCATTGCCTTTCTCTGAGGCTGAGAGTGTGTGATGTGCTTGTGTTTCCATGGCCAAGCAGGGATTCGAACCATGGCCTCCAGAATCATAGTCCAGCATTAATTGTTCCAGCTCTTCTGGCAAAATTAGGTTGTTTCCAGGCTTTGGTAATCAGATATGCTGGTCTACAACTACCATTATGCCAGCACTTTCAATGGTCATGCTTACAGGGAGGTAAGTGTAACACATTTGGCGAACTGCGAAGACACTAGCTGACCATCTCATATACAAGGTGATTCTTTGTGTATATCTTCTTAAAGAATGTTGTATGTAAAAGTTGGGTGAAAGACCGTCACTGTCTATTTTTAGATTACATTATATTTTGAATATTGTTTAATTTTAATCAATCAGAAAATATTTAAACAAGAGAGCAAGCAAAAAGATCCAGGATACCTTGTCCAGTATTTGCATAAATGCCACATTTATTTCTTTAACTGAACAATGCCTTAGGTGTACACAAACAGTTCAAGACCCTAATTTCCAACACTCATAATTTAAGACATCAAGAAAACTAGACTCATTACTTCAGTATTGTTATTATTTATAACAGGTGTGCCCACAGCAATCACATATATACAAAGCAAGAGAAATGGTCTCCCAGCACTTGGAGATGATGTCACGGGAAGAACTCATGTGGACAAACTAGATAATGGAAGCACAGGCAAAAAAAAAAAGATTAATAAAAAATAAAAATGTAACCACAATCTGTTATTATAGAGTACGATCTTGATATCGAGTCATAACTCATGAATAGAAGAGATCCTTCATATAGATCGGTCAGTACACAACAGAAAGACAGTAAGAGCATATTAAACAGTTAAATGTCTTGTGTTGTTGCAGTTGTATGTTACCACAATCTCTATATAGTTCCAAAGTTCTTAGCTAATTGTGCTTCTTTCACTTGTTTCTCTACCTGTTACTTTTGGATAATTTTCAATTCCACTTCTCGGCTAAGATGCACCATCCTTCTAATGGAAGGCGGTAGAGGGGGCATCTGTTCTTTTGGAAATCCCACCTTAATTTTTAGCACTGGAAAAGGTTGTACATAAATAAAACAATGGTGCCATTCATAGTTACAGAAGATATGTTCTACAGAAGAGTGTGACATTATATCATAATACTAAACCATGGTTTTCTTACATGGCATCATTTTATCTCACCAGCCTCCATTAGTGATTTGTATAATGGTAGTGTTCGTGCGAAGCAAAGTGAAATTGGAAGCTCAGTCAGTTGTGCTTCATGCTGAATTTAATGGGTCTCCTTATCTACAGGACAGGGTGGTATCCCTAAAATGGGAATTCTAAAAGGCCTCCAAACAAAAGACATATTAAAATCAATGAAAATAAATCAGCAGAAATTCTTCTCATGTAGTCATTCATCCAGTAAATGTACATGTTACTTGTTATTTTGACAATGAATGAAGCAGTAATCTCAGAAGCACCAATGTCAAGGAAAAGATATGTGCAAACTATGATTTAATTTTTGTAGCTATTTCCCCCCCACCCCACCCCAAAGTATTACAGAAATACTTCACTACTAAGAGATTGCTATCATATTGGATGAATTATCAGTGGTTCCCAAGCTTTGGACCTCCAGGTGTTTTGGACTTCAACTCCAAGAAATCCCTGTTAGGAACTGTGAGGGCTAAAATCCAAAACACTTGGAGGATCAAAGGTTCGGAAATTATACACGAATTGTTGAATTCATAGTTGACCAACTAGTTTTCAGTCACTGCATTAAATTTCTGATTCAAACATAACCCATTGATTTCTAAGAGCTTTGGGACAAGTTTTAATCCCTCACTGCCATGTTGTCTGCAGGTTTGCTGGCCTCAGCAACATGGAATATCAAGTGAGAGGAAATAATTTTTCCCAAAACTGAAGCCATCAAGGGACATGAATTATAGGTTGGTTGACCTAAGCCATATCCCATATCAATTCTTCCACGTTTTGCAGGCAATATAAATATTGTAGCACGTGACTGGTCAAAAACAAACACAAACAAGGGAGGACGTTGAAATGACCTCTTCATTCATTATCACTAGTACAGTGAAAATGCTATTAGTTTCCTGATTTTGGTCTGAATGATAAAGGTTGTCCACATACTGTACATTTCTTTGTTGTTAGAATCTTGTAATTAAAGTATGGGAGAGTCTACTAAGGCAGAATTTTGATGGGCATATACATTTCTACTGAATGAATCCCATGTATCTCTGAAAGCCTTCTTCTGCTTAGAGGGAAGGGAAAATATCGCTCTGTCAATGAACTATTGCGATATTAAGCTTACATTCCTATGTACACTTACCTAAAAGTGAGTCCTACTGAAAAGTGAGACTTACTTCCAAATAAACATGTGTACAATTACACTGCCTTTTTCATTTTACAAGAGAGAACTACATTTGCTTGCTTCAGCCTGGCTCCTGATAGCTGTGGTTTACACTTAAGCATAAAATATCAGAACATTTTAGAAAAATGAAGATTCAGCATGGCTATCTGTCCATTTTACTGCAAATCATATTTAGCAAAAAATTGTCTCGTCTAATGGCAATTATTGCCAATTAGTAGAGCGGGGGGCATTGGATCAGATACTGGTAAATAAGCAAGTATCTCCACTGAGCAGAAATCACGAATCAAGGATGATTTTTATGAAATGATGTACAGATCTTTAGACTTAGGGTGATTCCAGACACAGAAGCTACACAATGTTTGGGCTTTCTTTTGCTGTAAGCAGATTTTCAGTGTACTTTCTACAGTGTGCTATATACCTCTTCTTTTTAAAAATGTTTTTACATCCCATTTATTTCTGTGGGATGGATCAAAACCATGGCAATTCTGTTCCCTTCCTAGCGTACTTATGAACTGTTGAGCAATATACCTCTTCCTTTCTGTGTTGGTCTGGACATTAAGGGTGTTGCTCCCTACCCACTTTCCACCTTGCTGTATTTGGCTATTTTGAATCACATTTTTTCCCTGCTTGGATCTGATAGCAGAGTTTGAGCTGTGCAGGGGATTAAAACAGAAGTTTAGAGTAGCAACATTCAAATGTTTCCCTTTCTTCGGGACCTTTAAGGACTGTGGATGAAGGCTGAGACACCATAAGCTATGTTTCATAGATGTACACCTGTCTCTGCAACTCACTGCTTTCTGATTTTAATAGGGAGTTGGAGATGGTCTGAGAGCATTAACAGTATTGCTGTTAGAAACTCCAGTTGCCAAACCGGGGGAAAACATTAAAATACTTAATCTTCTTTGGATCTGGCTATAAATCTGAGCAGGACAACTAGAATCTCTAACAACAAGTGTGCATTTGTTTCAATCTGAATTCCGTCTGCTCACGTACTGCTCAGAGATCGAATTCTGTCTGCTCAGAAAATGTGTATCTAAAGTCAATAGTTGAACCCTCCTGTGTAATAGTTAATTTGTGGATTCAGATTAGTGAGTCATTCTGAGAGAGAACAATTTGAAGAAACAATTAAGATGTTGCTAATGCCAAGAGCCAGACATCAATTAAATGCATCCATAGGCTTTAAAAAAGAGAAGACATTGTAGTCAAAGTAGTCCACAAAAAGCAAAGCTCTTTGTTGAAAAGTCTGACTGTACCTAGAAACTAATTGCAAGCAATAGAGTAGTGTTGGGGAACTAGATGTTGATGGGATGCTTCCGCTGACATGGGCCCTCTCTGCAACTCAGCTGATGGGGACTGAAGTCCAACTACAATCATAGTCCTTAAGGAGCAGAAGAAAGGATGTCCCCAACTTGTCATCCACCTTTTCCAGGAACAACTTTTCTTACCCTGCCTCTCTTGCATAGATTTGCATCTGTGAAGATTTCCTGCTGCTATTCTAAGTCTTCTAAATTTGTAGTTCCATGACATTAAAATAAATGGATGCAGCATTGGGAAAACAAAGGGGTGTTACAAGAGGATGACTGTGCCATGTGGAACGTACACACGCCATTTAATGTAAGTGAAGAGGGCATAACAATTCCACTGTAAACACCTTGTCTGGAAGCAGCTTTAAGCTGGAAAGTTGCAATGAATCAAAGTAGTCCACTAAAAGCTCTTTTAAAAGTTACTATTTTTTTATCACTCAGGAAAAATAAACCATGCACATTAAAACAAACAGAATGATCTTTTGACAGCCTCCTGTATGGTCATATTGGCCTGGCTGTAAATAGCATTGTGGACAGGAAAGCACTTCTTCCAGACACTTAGCATAGAATTTCTTATAATGCAGAGACAGACTTTGAAAATATTTTTGGAAGAGATTCTAGTACCACAAAAGACTAGGATTAATAGAGTCCATGAGGAGAACTAGCCCTTCAAACTTTTTGTTGTTCTCTGGATCTATAGGTCAGAATAAGAGTTGGAGAAAAATGAATGACAAGCTATTTCAAGGGGAATAATAAGGGAAAACAGGCAACAAAGAATGAATTAAAATACCACTCAGTGATGATATGTCTGGCTGACGAGGGAATCAGAACACTTAATCTGCATATTTATTCTAGCAAATGCTCTTACGGACTAAAAGATTATAGATACCTGAACACATGTCTGCTGTCAGGGAGAGCAAGGATTCATGAAGAGAGGGTTGGAGGTTCCCATTGGTTTGCAGGGGAACCCTTTTTAAAAAATCTGAACAGGAGAGTTTTGAGTTTTCACACAAACTTTGTAAACATGTGGTGTAAATGCCATCTTTTACATTCTATTTAGAAAATCTAATACTTTGGAGAAAGAAAATAAAGAAGTGAGGTGCAGGCGTATTGGATGATTGCAAGGAGACTTTTAAAAGCACCACCTGATACAACCATGTAGAGAAGTGTCCCTTTGATATCACACTTTTCCATCCATAGTCTAGGGTCTTTTCATTCTTGCTACATCATTCCCCACCGTCCATTTCAAACCTAAGCCTCTCATAAATGAGTTTTCACACATTCAGTTTCAAGTTTCTTGAGAAGTGCATTTATCTCCCCTTGAGGTTGCACTTCTGTTCTGCAGCTATATTTTTTTCTCCCTAGGCATTGGGAGTGATTATATTCTATTCCTTGGAAAATGCCATTCTTCCCTGACTATTCCGATTGCTGTGTAGAATATAGTTGTATCACAGTAACCTAATGAATATTATTTGTGATATGAATGATGAAAAGCAACCCACATTTCTGCTATGTTGGTAAATAAAGAATCCATCACAGGTTTGTTTTGCAAGAAAACACATGAATGGACCTCCAACAACACACTTCAATTGACTTGAGAATGAATGTCAGTCTCAAAATTACGAGAAGATGCATGTGAGAAATAAAGTAATGAACTTAAAAATGAAAAGCAACACTGAGAAGCTGGGGACCAAGAATGCATCATTTTCTCCATCAATCTATTTAGCTGCTTTCTAGAAAAAAAATGGAGGATACCCAATCTTTTTTTTCCAAACACTGGAGCAGCAGCTGGGGGAAATAATTCCATCTAATGAATGGAGAGAGAATTAAGTGCAACTGCCATTGCTGTTTCTTTACTCCCAAGCAGAGCCTCCTAAAATTGCTTATTGTTGAAACCAAAAGCAAGTGTTTTGGAGGAATTGTTGGACACTTTTGGATGTAACATCTGCTCCAAAGCCAAGTCAAACAAACTCAGGTGACTGTGAGGGAAAAAGAAAAATAAGCAGCCTGGCAGCGAGTGTAGTGTTTGAAATGGGGAAAGGGTAGCTTCACGCCATGGCTGATGGGCCCCTTCCTGGGCAGACTTCCACATCTCTTCCTATATCAGAAACAGGATGCAGCATCACATTTGTTCGTAAGTGTGGAAAACAACAACACATGATAAACAGAATGTACATTTTCCAGTGAAGTAAATAGAAATAAATACTTTATAAATATAATCTCATACTACTCTTTTTTGCTCTACCAAGTTATTTTTTAAAATGTCAATAATAAGTTATGATTTATCAGCACACAATCCTATCATTTTTATCTCTTAAGTAACATGATTTATAACTTTCACTCTTTTGCAAATTCCTGTATCTTTAAGTCAAAGTTGCTTTAAGACTCAAAATTAAAAAAAAAAGCTCTTGCTTTGTTAGTGGTCATATGCCACCCAATAAGAGATGGGTGGAAGATCAGGGTATACCAGGCTTCTAAAGTTACCATAGAAATGAATTTGGCCAACAAAGCTGTAACTTGAGATGAATCACTCTGCCGGCGCAGCCCTCTGGGAGATGAATGACAGGAGAGATCCAGATTTAAGGAGGACCCACAAGCAGCGCCCATTGTTTCACTTGGTTTGATGAAATGGGTGGTTCTTTTGGGCTAAATTCTTGTCTGGACTGTTCTCCGTCTAGACAGCTTGGATCTGTTAGAGAAGTCATGAAATAAGAGAAGTCAAAGGATGGGGTGAGTGAGATAGGGTAAGGTAGAAATAACTCTTTAGACCCCTAAACTCAGAGGTGTCATTGAAAATAATTAACCATCAGTGCCTTCCCTCTCTCTGACCCTCTCACCTCTTCACCCTCCTCCTCCCTTTATCTCTCTATCTCCTCCTCCCCTTCCTTCCAGGATTCATGCCATTTAACAATTTTAACAAGTTCCAGCCAACTGGTACAAATTACCTGAATAACACTACTGCCTAATCTGCTTTCAGAAACTTTCTGTACTGAGCTGAGCTGAGCAGAAGGCCTTAAAGTCAGAAGATATTTGTGATTCAACAATGAATGCTTCCCTCATTCTAAGAGTCAATATGGTATAGTTTGGGTGCTGGACTAAGACTTTTTGGGAGACCAGAATCCAAATCCTTACTCAACTATGGAAGCCCATTGGCTGACTTTGAGCAAGTTACATTCACTCATCCTCAAAGGAAGAAGGGCAACCCCCTCCGAACAAATTCTGCCACCAAAACCCTGTAATAAATTCACCCTAGAGTCATCATAAGTAAGAACTGCCTTGAGGGTACACAACAATCACCTTTCCCTGTTGAGAAAGTGTTTTAAGTTGTTCAATTACCTTATTGAGCCAGCCAGGAGAGGGTTGAATGCATACAGCCAGTCGTGCATATCCTTGTCATTGCATGCCTGCAGCAGGATCCCACGATGCTCAGTGCACACAGCAAAGGTGTTAGGAGTCTAAGAGAAGGAAGAGGTGGGAGAAGAGAGAGAGAGATGCATCTGAGAGCTGGTAATAAAGAGTATGCAGCAGAATCTAGTGTGCAAATATAATGTTGTAGTCTATTATATTCTGGGTACTGTGGATATAGCCCTTTATAAATTCTGATCCTCTTTGTCTTCCAATTTTAAATATTTATAAATACACATATTGATATTCAGTTTTGCAAATGCAAAAAAATATTTTTAAAAAACCTTTAACAGAACAGGATTGAAGTTAATTCTAGGAAAGTCATTTGTTTCACAATATGTTTACACGCTATCCATTTTAAAGCACAGAATATTTACTTACAAGTCATGCTGATCAGAGTATTACCTCTACTCACCTTATGTTTTAGACATAGATACTCTTTACATTTAACATACTCTTGTAGGTATTGCTCAGGATTGTGTGACAGCTATATTAAGTGCCCTGAGAAGTGTATATGTACATGTGCTTGAATGCATGAATCACCAAAATCAAGCCATCATTGTTGATCAAGCTGGGGAAAAGCATCTTGTGAAGAACATCTAAGATTATGTAGGATAAGTCAAATATTTCACTGGACTGAAATGTTTTGCTGCCATCCTCCTAATTTCACCTATGGGGAAAGGTGTGTAGTCACATGTCCAGCACACCCTGAATATTTTTTTGTAGAAAGGTATTAGAAATATCCTCCTTTGCATGGGCTTTGTGTGAGCAGAATCCTTCCCTTTCTCCTTCTTTTCTTTTCCCCATCAAATTCCTCAACAATAAAATAAATCCCTCAGTGGGTGCTGAATGTGTGGATAGCCCCTTTCTCCCTTATCTCTCACTCACTATGTATATGCAAATACCAGTTTTCAAAAATATGAAAAAAAATTGATATCCCCAAATCCTTTGTTCCACGCATTTGGATAAGGGAGACTCAACCTGAACAAAACTAGGGGAAACCAACAGGCAGGGTAGACGTATCTTGTTCAGAAACAAATCTAGTCAAAACATGTAGCTGCTATATTCTCTCAGATTATACTGTCATCATCTTTTGTTTATTTTGCCGTCTCACTGCAATGATCAGTTCAGGCTGTGCTCTCTCTCATTTTGCCCAATCTGTGAACTTGTTCTTACCTTCAGCATGGCTTGCTGGTCCTCACTGTATTCCACCTGAGCTGATGAAAGATTGAGAACTGCCCTCTCCACCGAGTCCTTGTCACTGTTGTAAATGTAGACATAGGGGCGCCTCACCACCACATAGCGCTTCACCCAGCCATTTGTATGGGGCTCCAGGAAGTGGAGGTAGCCTTTTCGAGAAACAATTGGACTGTGAAAGAAAGACATTCTTAGTAACAGTATAGAAACTGAACACAGTATTCTGTAATTTATCATGCTTTTAACAATTTCTTTGGGAATCGAGTAGGATGTTGCCCAGGGGACGCCCAGATGATTTATTTATGTTTTTACCTTCCTTGTGGGAGGTTTCTCTCATGTCTCCGCATGAGAAGCTGGAGCTGATAGAGAGAGCTCATCCACACTCTCCCCGGATTCGAACCTGCAACCTGTCGGTCTTCAGTCCTGCCGGCACAGGGATTTAACCCACTGCACCACCAGATGATGTTGGGCAAGTTACTCACTATTAGCCCTCAAAAAAGGAGCGGCTTACCCCTTATGTGCCCAGGAGATCACTGCACTCAGAGGGGCTCAACCTTTTGGATGTGCCTAATATCAGGGTTTGCAGACTGGCTACTACACGCCAGAGGGTGTTTACCGTAGCCACTCCAGCTCTGTGGAACGGCCTCCCCGAAGAGATCCGGGCCATCCGGGTTCTTCTGCCGTTCCGCAGAGCAGTAAAAACATGGCTATTCAGGCAGGCATTCGGCCCATAGCCAACTGCCACTATCTGTACCTGCGGGTTCGCTGCTAGCATGCCATTGCTAATTACTGCTATTGGCTGGCAATATGTTTTAATTCGGGTGTTTTAACTGTTTTACTGTATTTTATGTATTTTACTTGTTTTTACTTGCACTAATCTTGTAAACCGCTCTGGGCACCAGAGAGAGCGGTATATTAAGTTGAACTTAATAAATAAATAAATAAATAATAAATAAAAAACCCATGATAAGTTTGCTTGAGGGTCATCATAAATGGGAAAGGACTTGAAAGCACACAACAACAAGGCATAGTGAGCAACTGTCTCCAAAGTTAGAAGGGCTTCTGTGATTGGCTTCGTCCATATATATATATATATATATATATATATATATGTGTGTGTGTGTGTGTGTGTGTGTGTGTGTGTGTGTGTGTGGCATTTGTAGCCCGCCTTTCTCAGCCTTACGCTGATTCAAGGCAGCTCACAGAATTACAGTTAAAAACATTTTACTCAACATTATAAAAAACATATGATCACTGGTGTCGCCCTGTTAAAATCATTATCCAGCAGCATCGTCTAGCCATTCTGTGTTCATTCTTCCTATTTCATAATTACTTATTCCGCTGCACTTCCAAATGCTTGCTCAAAAAGCCAAGTTTTTACTCTTTTTCTGAAGGAGGGAGGGGGCTGATCTAATATCCCTAGGGAGGGAGTTCCACAGTTGAGGGGCCACCACTGAGTAGGCTTTGTCTCTCGTCCGTGCCAGCCACACATGTGAGGAAGGTGGGATCAAGAGCAGGGCCTCCCCAGCCCATGTAGATAGTGTTTTCAGAATCCAGTAATTACATTAATAATGCTTCTTTTCCATGCAAAATAAAACAGTGTTTCTTAAGTTTTTAAAATATGGATGTGCAGAATTTGCGCTCATTGGCTGCAATTGTTTGTTTTCTTTCTTGGAAACTGGGCATGTGTGTGCAAGAGAGACAGAGAAAGAAGATGGATGTCCATTTGCCAGAAATGCCTTGAGTGTGTATTCCTACATGACAGGGGTTTGGATTGGATCACCCTTGTTCTCCCTTCCAATTATATGATTCTGTGATTCTAAGTCTCTATATCTGTTCCCTGCATTCCCTTTTTACCCTTTAATAACTGAGTCACTGTCAGAGCAAAATTACATGTGGAACAGAAATGGGGAGTTGGAAAAGAATGGCAGAAGAGAGAAAAAAATCCCAGTCTTCCATTTTTTTCCTATTAGGACTGTAGAAACCATCACTTGAGATGCTTAAGATTTGGCACGGTGCAGAAATTCAACAAAAGCAAAACCACAATGGAGTTTGAATTTGGTTTTCGATGATCTCACAATAAACCTATTATCTTTTCAATGTGATAGTGAATACTTCTGTCTTCTGAGCCCAATTACAAAGTAATTGTAGCACACCAGTTCTCGTTTGTGCCTGGAGGGCAGGGGGCAGCACCGGGGTCCCACTTGCATTGGAGCCAGTTGATTCGGAAGAGGATTTAGAAGGGCTAGAAGAAGGGATTTTTGAGACAGCTGGGCCTTCTTCTCCCACAGAAAGCCTGGTCTGGGATGGCGGCTGGCCAGATCCTTACGAACAGCAGGAAGGCCAGTCGGAATTCGAAAGCAGTGATAGTGAAGATTATGAACGGCCGGGGGAGGTTCACAGGAACGGATGTGGGAAACAACCGAGGGAGAGGCCCGGGAAGCAGCTGGGGAGTTTGACTCTCACGAAGATAGGGAAGCAGGTGCTGGGAGGCAAGGTTGAACCTTTGATAGGAGACGGAGCATTGAGACCAGCAGGAGGGGTTGGTTCCACAGCCTAGACAGACCGAGGGCTCGGAGCACAGATTGAGAAGGAGAAGCCTAGAGCGCCGGGGCCTCGCCAAGGATTAAGTATAGGATCCGTGGGAAAGGATCCTCAGTACTTCGGCCACGTCTGACCCAAGTAGATGTGTAGCGTTGCCAAGACCACGTAGCTAAGTTTGGGGCTAGTGGCCTGCCAAGAAGGGTTTACCTTGTAACCTTGTTTTGTTCCTGATCCGCTAGTTAAGCGGAGCCTTGCCAAGTCTTTGGATATATTGCCAAGTTCGCCTTTTGGACTATACCTTTACTTTTGGATTACTTTGATACTTTTATGGACAATTACCTTTTCAACTGTTTTTATACTTCAATAAAGTAGTTAGTTGATAATCGTCTCTGTGTGTGTGATTAAGGGGCCGGCCTAGGTCTTGCATCGTGACAGTAATTTGGTTGGGGGTCAGATAAACTAGCCCTCAATGAGAATAGGGGATTTCTCCCTGATGAGTTTTGTCCTTCACTGTCTACAATATGCGTAAATGCAGCTTTCTGGGGCTTTATGGTTATTTCTTCAGTCTTTGACAAAGATTTGCTTTTTTTTCCAAAGAAAAGATGAATGTATTATACCCTCAAACCACCGGACTAAAGACAAAACAAGTATAGAACTCTATCTCCCCACAAGATTTGGGCCTAGATCAGTTTGAATGAAAGTGATTTGTAAAATTTGATGGTTCATTTTTTATATTCCCTGAAAATAGGATGGGGGGGACGGACGCTGGACCGGAAAACCAGCCAAAACAGATCAAGCGAGCAGGATTTTTCGGCACTGGAGAGGAGGGAGTTAAATCTGCAATATACTTGAGACAGGAGTCTGCTCTCCCTCTTTGGCAGTGGCATCCATTTCTTCTGGAAAAGTTCCTTAGGCTCCTCCTCCAGAGAGGGCCCTGCTGTGAGCTCGCTTTCCCAGCAGCACTTGCATGGGCTGGACATTGAAAAGTCTCTGAGTTCCTCAAGGAGCATGATGGGAGTTGAAGTTTTTTTCTTTCTCTTTATTTCTCAGCCAATAAAAGGCCTGATTGTACCTATGCTCTGATTGGCTGAGAATGGACATAACTGATGACTACAATTCTCAGAACTCTCTCTTGCAATTTGTCTTATTTTTTAAAAAAAATATGGTAAAAACTTAACATAAGAACATAAGAACATAAGAAGAGCCATGCTGAATCGGACCTCAGCCCATCTAGTCCAGCATTCTGTATCACACAGTGGCCCACCAGTTGTACACGGGGATCTCGAGCAGAAGGGAGGGCAAAACCCTGACCTGCTCCCGACCCCCACAACCAGTACCAGGGAAATCCTGCCTACCTCAACCAACTCCGAGGTGGCACTTGAATGTCCTTTTCAGTAACTACCGATACACTTGGTATCCATGAATCTGTCTAATCCTGCCTTGAAGTTGTCCAGGCTGGCAGCTGTCACAACCTCTTCTGGAAGTGAGTTCCATAACCCAATGACCCTCTGGGTGAAGAAATATTTCCTTTATTAGTCCTAATTTTCCTACCTTGGAGCTTCAGGGAGTGCCCTCTAGTCCTAGTGTTTTGTGACAAAGAAAATAATTTTCTTTATTCACCTTTTCTATCCCATGCATGATTTTATACACTTGATCAAGTCACCTCTTAAACGCCGTCTTTCAAGGCTGAAAAGACCAAGGCGTTGCAACCTGGTTTCATAAAGGAGCCGCTCCATCCCTTGGATCATTCTTGTTGCCCTTTTCTGTACCTTTTCCAGTTCCGTTATATCCTTCTTAAGGTGCGGAGACCAGAATTGTACACAGTACTCCAAATGTGGCCTTACCATAGATTTGTAGAGAGGTAATACAACATTTGCTGACCTATTTTCGATTCCCTTCCTGATCATGCCTAGCATAGAATTTGCTTTTTTCACTGCTGCAGCGCACTGGTTGACATCTTCATTGAGCTGTCCACCAAGACCCCAAGATCCCTTTCCTGGTTTGTCTCGGAAAGCTTTGACCCCATCAGTTGATAAGTGTAGTTGGGGTTCTTTGCCCCGATGTGCATGACTTTACACTTGTTTAGGTTAAAATGCATTTGCCACTTTGTTGCCCATTCACTCAATTTCGAGAGATCTTTCTGGAGCTCTTTACAATCAGTTTCATTTTTAACTACCTGAACAATTTAGTGTCGTCTGCAAACTTTGCTACCTCAGAATTCACTCCTACATCCAGATCATTAATGAATAAATTAAAAAGTAACGGACCCAAAACTGAACCTTGGGGTACGCCACTTCCCACCTCTTTCCACCCAGAGAAGTGTCCGTTTATTACCACCCTTTGTTTCCTACAGTTTAGCCAGGTTCCAATCCAGGACAAGACCTGTCCTCTGATTCCATGGCTGAAGAGCTTATTTAGGAGCCTTTGGTGAGGACTTTGTCAAAAGCCTTTTGAAAGTCAAGGTAAACAATATCAATTGGGTCCCCTTTATCTATGTGTTTATTTACACCCTCAAAGAATTCTAACAAGTTAGTAAGACATGATTTGCCTTTGCAGAAACCATGTTGATTTTTTTTCAGCAATGCCTGTTCTTCTATGTGCCTAGTAATTTTTTCTTTAATAATGGTTTCCATTATTAAAGAAATTCTTAAAAGATGGTAGTTTGGCAAATTGCTCTGAAACTTGGCAGGCCTGCAGTTGTAAATAGGGTCTAAAACAGAGGTAGGTTTCATGTAGATAAGCCTTAAAATGACTAAGCCTGGAACCTCCAAAGTTTCCCATTGTAGGTAATGGGCCGAATCTTTGCTGAATGAAAATGGAAACAGCCCTCCAATTTGAGTAACTTCCCGGTAAATAGAATGAGCGGGTTATCTGAAAATGGAATTCAAAATGGCATGCCTTTTGGCCTAATTGCACAAGTCTACTGCCCACAACTAATACCTGACTCGAATCTCTTGAATGTCAGGAACCAAAAGGCGCTGGATCTCCTTTTCATCCTCAGGCCCACAGGTGGGGGATTTCTTCTGTTCTCCTTCAATAGCATGCTCAGATTCAGGACTTTCCACCCTTGAAGAGAGCTGGAGAGGTCTGGACAAGAGAAGCAGGTTTGAGACTTCAAAAATCAACACCCATAAAAGAAGAGAGATTTAACAACAAAGATTAAAATGATCTGAAACTGAATGCTGCCTATCTGAGTCATTCTTTTGTTCAGCTCATTGAGAAGTCAGAAAATTATCCAAAAAAGTCTTAAATGTATCAGTGAATAGAGGTTTTGACCAGCACTGAATTTTACCCCTCCCCGATCATGGGCACTTTAGTCATGCTTTGCAACCTTTTCTTAATAATGAAGGTGATAAAAGTGCTGAAACGGCACATATAATGGTTGTGAGACAAGGTTTAAAATTCTTAGTTATGGCACCTGTCTTACCTGGCGTCTGTGGCAGTGTACCGTCCTTCAACCAGTGATGGGCAAGTGGAAGAGGGGGTCAAAGTGCTGCCACCAAGAGCTGGCATGGAAGGATCTCTCATCAGAGTCACAGACATTTCAGATAACTATAAATAGAATCAATCACTGGGATTACTTCCTTTACAACAACAGAAGACAGACTTCTATATTCAGAAACCTTTGAACCAGCCTCCAAACAATACAGAGACTCAGAGCACATTTATCTCTCCTTTCTATCACAAAACAGTTTCTATTCAGCCTCCCTTGGCTTGTTTTTCCCCAAATGAGATAGATTTTATGCATGGCACACATATTAATGTTTGAGAAGCTGTTCCATCTGCCACCAAAGAGGCAGCATCTCCAAAGTTCATCCTGAATGAGGATTCAACTCTTTACAACAGTGGTTCCCAACCTGTGGTCCGTGGACTACCAGTGCCCTACAAGGACTAAAATATGGTCCACCGCCACATCATTGCTACACCACTGCAACGAGAGTGACTGGTCTTGCAAAACTCTCTTATAGTGCCAAGGCTGATTAAATATGGTTTTCTGTGAGTGAGTAGATGGAGACTACTGGATGGCATAGTGACAAGGTCACAACTAGAAGCATGGAGTTTTGCTTACCTTGCTTTCACTTGCACTAACACAGACATGGCTATGACTGTACTCTCGGTTGAATGTGTGTGTAAGGAGACGTAAACACTGCAGGAAAGAGGGAAAGGAGAATAACGTTCAACATCATAATACAGTGGCCTGATCATGATCAGTGCAGAATTAACTGGGATGCTAAATTGACGTCTAAAGGATAAAGTTCCAGCCAGTAACTCTATCCCCACTTCTTTGAATGTGATAAGTTTTGGGTTTAAAAACTACTGATAGCAATGCCTCAATAAGTTTTAATATTTCTGTTAGTGATGTACAGTGTTCCCTCACTTATTGCTGGGGTTATGTTCCAGGACCTCCCGCAATAAGTGAAAAACCGTGATGTAGGGATGCTCTATTTTGATATTTATACATTATTTTAATAGTTATACACTATTTTAAGTCTTTATAAACTTAAAGTAAAGTGAGGAAAAGGAAAGAAAGGCCCTTCAAGGCTGGAGGGAGGACTGAGGAGGGCAAGTACCTTGGAGAGCGGCAGCGGCAAACCCCCACAAAACAGCAAAAATACCATGATATATATTTTAAATTAATATTTTTGAAATCCGCAAAACAGCGAGTCCACAATAAGCGAATCGCAAAGTAGCGAGGGAACA
This sequence comes from Anolis apletophallus, assembly GCA_030556195.1. Taxonomy (NCBI): domain Eukaryota; kingdom Metazoa; phylum Chordata; class Lepidosauria; order Squamata; family Anolidae; genus Anolis; species Anolis apletophallus. Next base: position 63,705,363 of record JARBWK010000010.1, on the reverse strand, counting down.
CTGTATGTGGATAATGTCATTATACAGTGCAGCCATAAGGTGGCACTATTCATTGTTTTATATTGGTGGAGTCTGAACCCTGCTGCTGTTCTGTTCTTGGTGCAGAGAGACAATAACATGTTTTGTTTATCCAGTTGGCAACTGTGTTCTTTAAGCTTTCTATGATGGATAGCACTATGTATGTCAAAAGACAAAGAGAACATTAAACCAGGACCACAATCCTCTCTCTATAGAAATCTCATCCAGACTTTGTTATCATTCAGGATTGCCCAAAACAAATGGATAACAGTGGATTCACAGATCCAGTCAAAGCACTATGGGAATGCATACATAGCTATGTCCATCTTATCACCTGCCTAAGGCATAGATAAAGTCAAACACAGGTTTCCTGAAAACTAGCATAGGGTTATCTGATATTTTGTACCTTAACTGCAAGTTCTTTCTGCCTCTCGCTGGGCATATCTAGGGGTAAAGTCCTTCCTTCTGGAGTACCATCTGCTGAGATAGGAGACGAAACACAAGATGTGCTTCGGGAATCAGAGTCATCACTGGAGCTTGATGACAGGGAATCAAGACCTAAGCGCTGAGTTGTCTCTAGCTTCTCACGCAAGAGCAGGTAATGTCTTGTTTTCTCAACCTATGGGGGGAAAAGAAAGAAGCCATGATGGGTTTGGAACATACACTACAAAGGATACGGGCTATAGACATCATTTGTAATTTCTCTCTGTAACACATGAAGTGGCCCCAAGGCACAACTTACTCGGGAGTAGTGAACTTAAAAAATAATTTCTGAATAAAATTGTGCAAGGTTCTATCAACTTTAGTAGATATTCACCCCTACATAAGAGCTCAGAGAGCCTTTTTAGACTGTAATTCCAGCCTCATCACACTACAGAAAAAATCCACTTAAAATCCGGTTTCTGTCTCCTGCAGAATTCAGGGGTTTGTCATTTAGGAAGGAGATTTTTTTTCTAGTGTGATAAGCCTCTAATGTGGTTTTTAAAAAGAGATCTCCTAGCTCCGTTCTATGTAAATATTATGACACAATTCATTTTTATAATGCTTCTCATATCATTCTGAATAGGGAGAGGAGGGAGGGAACATGGCTTCTTCCAATGCAGAATTTCTGATTGGAGTTAGTAAATTGCTTCCCAAACCTTTCCATATGTGAAAACATCCATGACCCAAAGGTGAAAAGGAATGTTTGGAAAATGTTCTCACTGTGGGCTGGGGGTTATTTTTCACTTAACGTGATGCATGTTTTCTCAGACGTAAATGATATGCCTATGTAGCTGTGGAGTAAGTCCCATTAAATTCAGTGGGTCTTCAAGAAAATATGCACAGTCCTAGAGAGAACTGTGCTTAACACCCACTGAAATAAATGGGATTAGCTAGACATGACTAATTTGTATTAATTTCAATATCATGTAAACATTAACGTGACTGTTATAGATTCTGGTTTTAGAGCATTTAATACTTCTTTTGAAATGCCTATAACAATCAAGTATTGTTCAGTTAAGTGCCCAAAATAAAATACATCTATGTGTCACAGATAGTTTCTCTCTTCTGTTTTAATAAGATGTGGAGGCAGATGTTTTGGCATGGTCAGTTCACTGCCATATAAAATCCAGATTATCTGTTTTGAACTGGATTATATGGCAGTGTAGACTCATATAATCCAGTTCAAATCTGATAATGTGGATATATGGCAGTGTAGGAGAGGCCTTAGTTAATGTTCTCTTAAATTCCTCCACACCTGAACCCATCCACATGAGCATGGATACACTGAGGTGTAAAGGTGGGTCACTGAGTCTTACTTCCTGCAGGAGGCTCAGTTTCTCTAGTTCCCATTGATGATCCAAGATGAGGCTGTCACTACGGGGCCGCCAGCCTGCTAGGTTTTCTTCACCTCGCACGTATGCCACTGATGTGTCAAGCACACGCCTTCGTCTCCTTTGCATGCCTGTGTTTGGAAACATTTCAAGTGTATTTTTACTTATTTATTCATCGCACTTTGGTACCACTTGTTATTGCGAAATCTGTAAGTGATTCCATTATTTAGCACTGCTCATACCTAATTTGCAGAGCATAGTTAGTTTAATTTATTTTAGATACACTCTGATTATGGTTGTCATAGAGCCTGGAGTTCTGATCACATGGAATCATGTTGTTAATTGCAGACTGTAGATTCTCTGCCATTGAAAACAGATGTCCCACTGCAGATATTTATGGTTCAGAAATTAAGGGGCAACAATGCAGATATTGTTGATACTGTTCACTAAAATGAAATAACGTATATTATAGCAACAGTAAGTATGGATGTTCCTTTCCTTCCAATCTTTCTGTCTAGTAAGTCTCCTACCGAGCTTTCATAATGGTAAAGGCTAATTAGGATACCTAATTTTTTTGTAAAGCAAAACCAAAGGTAATGAAGAGCTTCCTACCTGGACTGCCTGCATCGGCCACCCGGCAAAGGCTGAGCTCGTAAACCCCAGTCACACGGTTGCTACAAAAGTGAGGGTGAAAAGTCAGACCAAGGTGATAGAAGAAATTCCTTTCATAAGAACAAAGGAATCAACCATGCCAGATTGGACCAAAATCCAACATTTTTATGAACAATGACCAAATGACCTCTTTGGCCATTGTTCATTGAAATGGGAAGCCTACAAAAAGAAGGACATGAGTGCAACATCACTTTTCCACTCATGTTCCCCAGCAAAAGATACTCAGACACATAAGCATTAGGTGATGGTAATATATAACCACTGTATAACCTTACTTACATCTTGCTTCTGTCACTCTAATGTGCTTTATGTGAGGTTCTACTTTTGGGTTTTTGGATCTTCAGAAGAGCCAAAAAGTTTGCAACCAGACAGTTAACAGGGCTGGTTATAAGGAGCACACAACTACTTTGCTATAACAGCTCCACTTACTATATGTTTGTTTCCACCACAGTGCAAACTGCTGGTTTTAACATCATAGAATAGGCATGGGCAAACTTCGACCCTCCAGGTGTTTTGGACTTCAACTCTCTCAATTTCCATTTCCTTTTCCCCCTCAGCCGCTTAAACTGACTATATAAAATAGTGGAATAACTATATATTTTTAAAAAAACTATTGTTTTCCTGATAGAACACCTTCCCAGGAGTCCTGAGGTTTTCCAGCATGATTCTATGGTCAGCTTCCAACAGAGGCTGATCACAGAGTCACATTAGAGCAGTGTTTCTCAACCAGTGTGCCGTGGCACACTAGCGTGCCGTGAGCAATCATCAGGTGTGCCGTGAGAAAAGCTCTCTGCCCCCCCTTCCTTCCCCCCTCCTCCTGCCGAACTCCTACTGCTTGGGAGAGGAGGAGGAAGGGCCGAGTGGCGGTGAAGAAAAATAAGAAGGGGCCGGGGCACCGCCTCCTTCAGCCATTTCCCCAGCCTGCCCCCAATCTGCCATGACTCCTGCCACGACTCTCACCCCTCGCTCGCTGAAGCCGCGCGGAGGAGGAGCCTCGCCTACTGAAGCCCGTCCACCGCTCATGCTTCTCCTCTGTGGGAGAACTGAAGCCGGGGGGAGGGGGAGGGGCATTGTACGGCCTGGCTCCGCCCCCTCCCCCCGACTTCAGCGCTCCCACAGCTTCGCCAGCCTTGAGGGGGCAGTGCCAAGCCAGCATTGTGCTGGCTCTGCCACCGCTGGCTTGGCACTGCCCCCTCAAGGCTGGCAAGCTGTGGGAGAACTGAAGCCGCATGGGAGGGCGGGGCATGGCGCGACCTGGCTTCCCCTCTCCCCGGCCGGCACTCCCAGCAGCTGCTCCCAGCAGGTCACCATCCCCCAGCCGTTCTTTACTGTGTTAGAGTGTCATTTTGGTTGGTGGCGTGCCCCCGGATTTTTTTAATGTTAAAAGTGTGCCGCGGCTAAAAAAAAGGTTGGGAAACACTGCATTAGAGGACCTAAACATTCCTGCAGAATACATATCAATTGAGTCCACAAAAAATCAAATCTTTAAATATTAAATCCATAAATTGTAATAAAAACAGCCAGTGCTAATCATGTGTAATATTTGGAGGGAGAATATTTTCTGCATCCTCTTGATGCAGAAAACACTCAAATATAAACAAAGGTTTTCTATGAAAATCAAACAACTCTTAGCCAAGAGTGTGAGTTTATTGCAGAGTTGATAACCTTGACTAAGATGTGAATACACATGCTTCCTTGTCGACTTTGTGCTTAACTCTATCTTTCTTTTGCCAGAGGAAAAGCAGAAACATCTTTACCTCTCTGAAGCTCTGAGACTTCCACTTCCAAAAAGATTGCGGATGGATCGAGAAGCAGGGAGTTTGGCATCTCTGGAGTAGAAGACCATGCAGAAATCTTTGGTGACCACAGCTGGTTGGGTGCAGTTCTCCATCTGCAACAGGAAGAGATTTACTAGTTACCAAAGGTGTCTTCCACTCAGGATCCTTCTGACTGTCAGTATTGTTCTCAGAAAATATTATGTGTGGGCCTTCCCAAGTAAAGTTATGTTCTGCAGGAGATTATCAAATAGTGTTATTGGTATACACTCAATAACTCAAGTATATATTTCCCTCCTTACTAAGAGAACAGCCGTGGTCTTTTAGCTATTTTATATAATCAGTTAATCACCTTCATCTTTGCTCTTTTGATGTCTCCACAGTTCTCCATTGCACTTACTCTCCAATCATCAATTCAAAACTCCACCACTGACTGCTTTACCTATTACTGGTCCAATAATTCTTTATTGGAATCCTGTTTGGAAAAGACTGGGGTAAACATTTGCTTTACTGCTTTCCCAATCATCTCCAGTTAGCTCTCAACACCCAGCATTCATTCTAATTACTTATATTACAGTCAGGAACCACTAGATTGCTTAAGAAAGGTAAGGCTGTAGGGAATTAGGGTAGGAGCATATTTATAGGAGGTGATATGAAGGTGTTGTTGGGCTCTTGCCTCAATGTATGCAGAGAGGGTCATGTAGATTTTCTCTCTGTACGGCGTAACGCGATTCAGTAGCAGAGAGTTGTGCATGGAACTATCCCAGGCTGCTTCAAATTGGTAAAAGGTCCTGCAAAAAGACAGCAAAACATTTGGTTAAAAACACACAACAGTCAAAACCAACAAAACAACATGAAAAGCATTATATTAGCAGCAGCAATATGCAAACATGCAAACACACAGGCATCTTTGTGCTGAATGGATGCAGCCATCCTGGAGTGCTCAGGCTCAAAAACACTTCCTTGGTTTGGAAAGCAAAAGAGAAGGCACAAGTGGGAATGCTCAAGGAAGTTTTTGTGCTATGAATCTTGATTTTTTAAATACATAGACAAAGATGATTTTGGATATGCTTAAGCTGTGATAAATAACAAGGTGCCAAAAGGGGGGGACAGTGATAGAAGGACAGTTGAATAGACAGTTGGCATTCTCTCATCTAAACACTACAATAAACAAAGACATACATGTAGTTATTTGTAAATACTACAGCTTGTAGAAGGGTATGAATGATAGGAAATCCTTTCTTCCCGAGTAATCCTAAAGAATAACAACGATGCCATAGACCTATTCCCCCATATTTGTCTTGGGATATAAATTACGTAACAATGGCCATTGAAAGTGAAAGGAAAATAGTAGATGACACAAGAGCAGAGGGAGGGAGGGAGTAATAAAGCAATTTTTAAAAGAAAAACAAAAGACCCTCTTTTGATCCAGAAATTTGTTTTTTAATTTTGACTGCAGCACTCCAGGGCCATATCTCTTCAGTCAAATATAGCATAACACTATCAATCTTCCTTCTATATATATATTTTTTGGCAAGCAAGTTCAGAAAAAAAGGAAATAAAAAGAGTGAGGATGCTCAGTCCTGCAGTCAGTTCCATCTCTCCAGAAGCATTTCTCATTTCACAAATTGAACATTACCTTTTCGAGAAGTTTGATATGTCTGCTAATTCCCTTCTTTGCTTATTTTTCACATACAGCAGCAGTTGGCCATGCTCTAAAAAAGTCCAAGCACCAGCCTAAGACCTATGAAATTTGACTATTTCTCCAACCCCTAGTTTGTTTCTCTACTTTGGAGGAATTTTATGGACTAGTCCATTGATTATATGCAGTAAGCATGCCTGGAATGATAAGAAAAAGTTTTTATTCCCTAAGCCTATCTTACCCATAATGTACCCTGATTTGGCCACTGATATTCAAGGCCTCTTGTCTTACAATCAGATGCATAAAATATGTGTGTGTACTGGACATCCAGCCTTGTTTGAATGAGAACAGTGCTGCAAAATTACCCAATATATTCTAACAGTGACTATATATACAACCTTTGTTTAGGCATTTACCTGAACTAAATGGACGGTGAGGAAGTGAGCCCTCTTCCCTTCACTAAAGTTCCAGTGCAAACCTTCAGGGCTGGAAATCTGAGTGCAAACGTTTGCAGTGAACTTTGCAAACCACATTTTCATTTTTTGTAACAAAACAGCAACTACTCTTTTATACTGTTGAAACTAGGTGACAACTCTGATTATTCTTATTTACTACAACTCCCATAATCCATAGTCACTATTGTGGGTGCTTAGCATATCATTTTGGAACTTAACATTAAAAAGGTGTAGAGCAGTTTTTAAATAGAGCACTGGGAGAGAGATGACAGGGGTCGAGAGGCATCTGGTATGGGTTGCTCACTGCGCAAGGGAGGATAAGGTGCAAATAGACTTTGCTAGAAGTCTCTGAGCCAAAATGGGAGGGTTTGTCTTCTCCATTTTAAGAAGGTCGCTATTGTGAACATGGAAAGAATGGGAAAAAAACTAATGGGAAATTATAATCTTTGGATTCAACTTTATAGGAATGATTTGGAAGTAATAGCTGTCACTCTACTTCATATATGGTATTGTGCCAATCAAGTTAAAGAGGCAACATTCAGGGAGAGCGAAGTCCAGAAGGCAACCAAAGGAGAAAGTGTTGCAATAACAGTCAACTACAACTTCCCCCTGGAATAATTTGTGTTCTGGCCATGACAAAGAGAGGAAAACTCTAGATACTCCAAGCAACTGTGCTTTAGAAAGCATATCACAGAACAACCCAAAAGGGAAGCTTAACCCTAACTGATATTGGTGTAATATGAAAGTGTAGTTGAACTGACTCAGAAATAGTTTTTATAATGCTGTTAAATGTAACATTACTTTTCCGCTGTGCCTTTGGAGAGTAATTATTTAATTTCTAGCATTGCTCTCCTCAATGCTCCTATCCTTGGAGTCTATCCTCACCCCCCAAACCCCGTAAAGGATGCTATTCCGCTTATCTCACCCTGAGTTTTTAACACTTTATATGTGTGCCTGCGGCCTGCCCTGTCCTTGTGATTTTGACATCTAGTTGTATATTGTTTTTCATTTATATGTATGTATTTTATTGTGTTATTGCTGATGTTTTTGATTTTATTTTATTGTAATTTGTTGTTTGGGCTTGGCCTCATGTGAGCCGCCCCGAGTCCCCATTGGGGAGATGGGGGCAGGGTACAAATAAAGATTATTACTATTATTATTATTATATTATTATTTTCTGAATCAGCACCCCAAATCAAATCTAAAGTTGACCAAAAACTGATTTGTAACCCTTTGGTAATAATGTTGGAGAGTGATTCCTGGTCAAAGGGGTCCCTGGTTAAGTGGTGTTTGGTCAAAAAAAAGGTTGAGAACCACTGCTCTAAATACTGAGAAGTCTTTGTCATGGCCAGAACAATATAGCACTTATGCACTGCTTCTGTACATCTCTTTACCATCTAATTGTGTGCATAGACAGAAAGTCAGACTTAACAGAAGCTTGGTCTAATCTAGAATGGATAATGAAAATTGTCATTCTATACATCTGAAAGACACCAGATTGAGGAACAGCTAGTAGACAAACTCACACCTTCTGTTTCCAGCTAGGAATTTCTACCAGGAAGACATCTCTTAGAGTCTCTTTGGCTCAGTTTTAACATTTTGGACTCACTAAATTAAAGAGCATTTCAGAAACTACGTTCAGAAATTAATCAAAATATTAGAACAATCTGTCATTTCTGTCTGAGCATCCTCACATTTCAAAAGCATTTCCACATGGACATTCCACTGTCACAGCTCACCAAACTCATATCAACCATAGTCAGAAGCCTCTTTTTAACAACAGGTCCAGCTCTCAGAAAAAAAGATGATGGCTCTTGTTAAGAGGATCTCACTATTGGTTGGTGCACAGTTACCATCCCATTCTAAACACCACATTTTCACATCAAGAGATTTGGAGCATCTTGCAAAAAAAAAAAAAACCAAAAAAACCAAAAGAGTTGAGACTAAGCCCACTGAGACACAAGCTAATACAAGATAGGTTAACTCCAACAGGAAGAAAGCAAGGACAGGAGAGTTGTAAAGTAAGCACGGAGGAAACAAGTGAGAGGAGACAGAGAGAAAAGCAGAAGGGAACAGACCAAGCAAGTGTGTGAGAGAAAAGTGAGAGAGAAATACCTAGTGTCATTTCCAAGTGAAATGCTATAAGTGGAAGGCAACCCAAGACAAACACATGTACACATACACACATACACAAAGAAATTAAAATGTCAGAAAGCATTGTTTATATGGTGTCCTGTGAAAAGCTACCCAGAGAGGCAGCTGCATGGGGTGCATGGGGATTTGAACAGAGTCCAGTCACAATTAGTTGTGGATTTGATATAGGTAGGTAAGAAATAGGAAGAAAACAAGTCATAGGTTTCTCTTCACTCTTTTTTGGTAGGAGGGTTTTGCTCATCACACAAAATCCAGTTCATGTCCTGTCCTGGACCTTCCTCCACTAAATTAGAAGGCTGCCTTATACCCATGCCCTTCGAAATTAGGCTTCAATACCCTTATCAATAGGCTGATAATTTGTTTTTCATTTAGCCCATATTCCAGGTTCTGTGCAATTCAGTCAACAATGAGCTAGACAATTTACTAGCTTGTCTACCCTGACGTACCATCACTTTCATGCACAACAAAAAATATATACATATATGTTCTTTAGCTTCTGGATTCTTATATGTTGACCTTTCTACAACAGCAGAAATATATATTATTAATACAGTGTGTTTTATGAACAGCTATTGTTATTAACAATTGTGAAAACATAGAAATACATGGTCAAGAAATTCCATAAGCAGCAGTTGCGCATGTTTCAATAGACAATGTAGGTAATACATCATTTTGCTGATCAGGTGGCAGGGACATCCTGGGACCTAGTGAGATATCCAGGCCCGTTCCTAAGTAAAAAGCATGGCTGAAAGACTCTGCAGTTGGTCTTTGCATATCACATTTCCAAGAAGCTATTCACACAAAGCCAGTCTGAGTTAGTCACATAAAGCTGTAATGGTGAGTCAGGCTGCATGCATTGAACACTGAGCAATACATTTGAATCTCCACATTCATTTTTTTGGTCTTATCCTAGGTTATTTGCCCTTCTTCAATGAAAAAGAAAGTTATTCTATGTTAGTTGATTGCAAGGTGTACTGATTTTTCTATGAGACAGGCTTGATAATCTCAGACCTATACGAAAACATGCAAACTAAAGCTTTCAGCATTAACACATGCAACATCAACAAGCAAATCCCACTGAGCTCAATGAAATTTGCTTTCCCATTAAGTGTGTATCTTGTTTTATAACTGATGCATAATTATCAGGTATAATTATTATAGTACATGTGCAGTAAGCTAGTTGTTTATGCTTCCTCCTGTGATAGACTAAAATGTTTGAAATGGGAGATCACACTTCAATGGGCCACTTTTATCCGTTCATTTGGCTTCTCTCCAGCACTGTAGCCTGCAGCTGATCTTTTTCTTCATCACTGCTTCTTTCAGACAGTCAATCAGCAAGCATGCAGTGCTCTTTCTTCATGCTATCCAGCCAGAGCCATAGATGGATGAACAAGAAAGTGGGGATGGTGAAGAGGAAGCAAGCTCTTGTCCGCAGTCCCCTGCTTCGCCCTGGCTGCAGCATTAACATGGAGAGTAACCAGAGCTTGGGAAATCCTTTGGCCAGTAATCCCAATTTCCCAAGCTCTGGGAACAGCCACATCACCTTTGTATTCCCACGTGGCTCCCTGTTTCAAACTTAAGCAGTGCAGCATGTGGAAATGGCAATCATTCAGCACAGGCAACACAAAACTCAGCACTTCATCTCCAATCTATATTGTAGAAAAAATAGTGATGAGCTGGTTCTAAATAATTGGCTCATCTGATCCCACTTGTAGTATGCCCTGATTACCACAGGGACACCATGCAGAGCCACCACAGCAAGATGAGGAATTGCAATACCAATAAATAAACTCAAAGGTCTCTGGAAAATATGTGGGTTCTCACAAATTACATATCATTAAAGGTTGATCAGATATGGGGGTTAGGATCTCTATTCTAGCATCAAGTATGTAGAACATCTGTCTGTCACATTCACACTCCAAAGAGAATTCTACCAAAGATCATGTAATGACTATGATGACTTGAGCGTGAGTTTCCCGCAGGGAAATAGGGCAGGAGACAAATAAAGTCTTATTATTATTCTAAATACAGTTGAAAAAATCAGGCTCAAGAATGCAGAAAACGAGCTCTTGAATGCTGACAGAAATCCACAACCCCCAAATTAGTTATTCATTAGTTATACTTATTGATATTGTTGTTGTGTTCCTTCAAAATATTTCTGACTTATGACAGCCTAGATTAGTTCATAAGGAGTTTGTCATTAATTTCTACTGTGTTATATATGGGTATCTAACAATAGAAAGACATTTGGCAACTCAAGCTTATGACTGAGAGAACTGGAGCATCCTACTGTCATGCTGAGAAAACCAATAGCCACTAAACTAAATGGTAAGATTTTGTCATATCCCTACTGGGCTGATGCATCCTATCTCTGGATAAGTACTTACAAAAATGAAGAACAAAAACCTGGTGCAGTGACTGCACACAACCCAACAACAAAGTCTTTATCAAACTGGACATACGTAAGCAATAAGCCACATAATACTGCATTCTAGTATTATACAGCATTCCCTGTTTATAAAGTGGTTACCTTATCTGGGAGACATTTTCTAATATGGTTTGTTCTCACACTCCTAGCCACTCCCTGATGTCCCTCCAACTCTAGTTTTATTTTACAGAACTATATGGAGGGGTTTTGCCCCAAGGTGCTTCATATTCAGTCTGGAGGCAATTTCTCTGTGTTTTCTGAGCCTCTTGGGTTGTTTGAGATCCAAGGGAGAGCTAACCCAAAGGCAACTGTAGAAGTGCAACCAGAATGGGTTTGTGATGCTGTTGATGGAATTGTTGGTTACTACCTGCAACTACCATTTTAGTCAGCACCATTTTCTCATAAAAACTGGATGAGGATGTACTGTTGAAGGATTTTATGACCAGAATCACTGGGTTGTTGTGAGTTTTCCGGGCTGTATGTCCTTGTTCCAGAAGATAATGCTTCCAGAACATGGCCATACAGCCCGGAAAACTCCCAACGACCCTTGGATGGGGATTATGAAAGATGTAGCCCAGGGGCCCTCAAACTTTTTAAACAGAGGGCCAGGTCACAGTCCCTGAAACTCTTGGAGGGCAGGATTATAATTTTGGGGGGGGGGACGGACTTGAATGAATTCCTATGCACACTGCACATCTTATTTGTAATGCAAAAACATTTAAAAACAATACAATAATTAAAATGAGGAGCAATTTTAACAAATATAAACTTATTAGTATTTCAATGGGAAGTGTGGGCCTGCTTTTGGATGATGAGATAGGATTGTTGTTGTTGTGTGCTTTCAAGTTGTTTCAGACTTAGGTTGAGCCTGAGCGAGGGCCAAGTAAATGACCTTGGAGGGCCGTATCCGGGCCCCGGGCCTTAATTCGAGGACACCTGCTGTAGCCCAATGGACCTGGAGGGCATCATTGCAGAATAGCAAAGAAATACGCTATAGTGTGATCCCCTACCTATGGAAATCCATGAATTCTGGTCAAGTCAATCCACTCTAAAGATCATTCTTGCTTCCACATATATGTAGATATTTCCCATAATTTTATCAGAGACAAATTAGATATTGAAGTGAATGTGTATATCCTACAATTAATCTGTTTTCCTTCCAAGAACATGATTTCCTCAGAGATACATCCCTCAACAATCAGGCTTATAAATTAACCCTGTGTTTACTTTCTAACTGCCATCCCAAAACAACAAGACACACTAAATGTAAGATACACATGTGAAGAAAAACATGTGCTATGGCAAACAGAGGTGTTTAATCACTGCAGAAATATACTAAATATATCATCTAGTTTGATCTTCAATAGATATTAAAGGGGTTAATCTTTCTTCTTATTTTTCATATCTTGCTGTCTGTTTGTCCCTTGAGTTTGTAGAGTTGCCCCTGACTAGATCAACAAAACATTACTAACCCATCTGAAGAAACTGTTATCACAACTCCTTCCAAGAAAGCCTCCTAAATGATATCATTTCCTGTTTGTCTTTCTCACTCCAGTGCCTTTCCATACTCCCCCTGCTCCCATCACAATCAGCCCAGCTTGTCATGCATCTTGCATCAGTTCACAGCTAGCTAAAAGTGCCTCTGTGCCAGTGCTAGGTGCAGGGTATGGGATTTCAGCATGGGCGAGAGGGGCCAGCATGTTTTGCAAAAATGTCCAAAAGAAAAAGTACAGCAGTAGCAAAACAGAAAGAAAGCCCAGTCAAAAGAAACCAAATGATTATGAGAAGGAGAAATAAAAGACAATGCTGTTTTCAGAAGAAGAAAAGAGAAACTCAAACAGAAAAACCTAAGTAACAAAATGGAACGAAAAGGAAGCCCAACAAAGCCGAAGAAGACAGAGAGAGAAGCCAGTGTATTTTGGTTGGCGGAAGGACGTTCACTATGTAGCATTGTCAACCACAATGCTGACTTGGGTGGGAGTGAGAGTGCACCAAGGAGCAGGTAAAGAAAAATAAATGGGGAAGGGAACAAATAATACCTAGGCATATCCGAATCAAGAAACTGCCTGCAAAAACACAAACAATCACATGGTTAGTGTGGTCCAAATGGGTGGCGGCAGCAGCGGCAACAGTTTCATAATGCAGCTCTTCGAAAGCCCAGAGCCTACAATCAGCACCCTTCTGAGCTCCAGCAGGCCACACAAAGCTGCAGAAGAAAACCGCTATGTTCTGAAATCATTCAGATAAGGGTACAGACATACTGGTGTGTGAGGGAGCAGCAGTCTGATGCTGGAAGCCACTATCAGGTCACAGATGGCATGTTGATTCTGGACTGACAAGGCATGAGTTTAGCTCTCTTTTATGTCAGTAAAGTTTCCTAGACGTCATTATTTTGAGGAAGACTAATTTTCCTCACTGAAGGATTAGCCTAACAGAAGGAGTGGCCTTTGGAGGAATGTGTAAATATACACTTGATTCTTGTGTGCAAGAAAGAATAATTTAATAAACCTATGCCTAAATTTTTGCTCGTTTTTAAAGGACTTCTTTGTGAAAAATTAATGTAAACTAAACATGTTTGCATTGAAAAAATTATTTGCTCAAAATACCATATTTTTAATTTTCCAACAAAGATCTTCGAATGCAAACTCCAAAAAACCATTGTGACAATTTACTATCTTCTTGGTATGTTAAGCAACCTTTCTTCGTAAAGAATGGGAAAAACCTGCCAGTATGCTTTGTATCCCTACCATTTTAGTACTGAGATCGAAAGCATTTTATGCTTTGCTTCAGCTGCCTGGAACCTCCAAACAGACTTTAAGAAGGCCTAACTGCGCCACTAATTGCGCATCCTGTCCAATCTAAGGGATCATAAATTCTGATGCCACCACATTACATAATATTAAGAGTTATTTTCCTTGTTTATCGAAATTACAATTATTTATCTTTCCTTGTATATGACATCTTCAATGGACTCAAGATAAAGGCAGAGACCAAAAGAGGTAGTTAGTTACCTAGTCTTTGGGAAAGCAGCTTGATAACACGTAATAGCAAAGCTGAGAGCCAAAGCAGCACATTCGCGTAGTGGGCCAGGCATGATCCTGCACATAAGCTCTTCTCACTCCAGCAGCATCAGGACCCAAAGCAAGCCCCCAAAGCCCATGCAAAATAGAAGAATGGGGCATCGGGAATTTCCCATAGTCTTCCGCCGTTGCCGTAGTAGATTTACCCTTCATTTTCATCTTTCAGCTGCTGAATCTGCCAGTCCTTTCTGACAGCTACTGTATGTGATGTCAGCCTATACCTCAATTTTCATCCATGTAGGCAGCTAGGCAGAGGGCTCATACACCATGAATAGGAAATGCCAAACATGAAACCCCTTGTGTATTTCATTATTACTCTTTCCACACTTCCCTGGCAAGTATCTCATAGTCTGGGATAGACCTTTTTACGGTATTGCTCTTCATATTTTGTGATTTAGAACCCTGACTTTCATGATGATTATTGCTTAGGACGCTATATTTGGTAGAAAATTGTGGATAAAATGTTAAATAGATGTTATAAACAAATAGGATTGGAAATAAATATCTGCTTAACCACCGGGAATGTGGCACAGCTGGCTAAGTGTCAGCTGCATAAGATCTCTCTGACCAGTAGGTCATGAGTTCGAGGCCTGCCCGGGTCGAGGTGGGTGCTTAACCTTTAAGTGTAGCCTGCTGTTGACCTTTGCAGCCCGAAAGACAGTTGCATCTGTCAAGTAGGAGATAAAGGTACCACATTAAGTGGGGAGGCAAATTTTGACTAAATTATGAAGCCATTAAAGAACTCCAGGAACACTGAGGAATGCGGAAGGAACAACAAGGGACGCTGGGAATGCTGAGAGATGAGGAGTGTGTCAGCTCCCCCTGGTGGCCAGAGTTTGCCTCTGTTCGTCTATATGTGGAAACGGCAGGGATTGTCTGCTAAGTATGTGTATGTGTAATCCGCTCTGAGTCCCCTTCGGGGTTGAGAAGAGTGGAATATAAATAAATAAATAAATAAAATAAATATTGTAATACTTGGTTTGAAAAGTCATGCTTAAGTCTCTTGATAAAAGCTATTGAGCTTTCGTAAGAAAGCATCAGAAAGAGAACTCAGAGAAAATGCAGTAAAGCAGCCTTCCTCAAACTGATACCTTTCAGATGTGCTGAACTACATCATCACTGAATGTATGACCTTATCTTAGTCCGTTCATGAGCCATGGTGACGCAATGGGTTAAACTCTTGTGCCAGCTGAACTGCTGACCTTAAGACCTAAAGGTTGGCGATTCAAATCTGTGAGATGGGTCTGTTGGCCCCAGCTTCCCATGCGGGGACATGTGAGAAGCCTCCTACAGGATGGTAACACATTCCGGCGTCCCCTGGGCAATGTCCTTGCAGACGGCCGTTTCTCTCACACCAGAAGCAACTTGAAGTATCTTCTCAATTTGCTTCTGATACAATAAAAAAGTCAATTCATCTTTTATTTCAGCCTTTCATTTCTTTTCACCCAGTAAACTGAGCACACTAACACACTGCTTTGCTCCCAGATTAATCTGTACTATTTCCTATCATAGTTTCATGATTTCCCACCTCACCTGTATCAACATGTAATGAGTGGGCATTTGTTGAATATTTGGACAAATTATGTATATTAAATATCTGGATGGAAGTGATTATTGAAATATGTACTTGAAATGATTCAGTAATAATTACTCTGACAACTGTAAATGACACTGAAGGGGGGAATTGTCATCTCCATAAAAAGCAATGCGAACAAGAGTGAACTGGGATTTCCATTTGCCTGCATACTACATTCCTAACATGGTGGCATTATTACACAACCCACCATGTGGAAAAAAAAATGCCACAGTGCATTGCTATCTGCTGGATTCATCCCCCAGTGAGTATGTCTTTCATACACACATTGCTAACCAAGCCCCAAGGAGCATGGAAAGATTTTCAAACATCTGCTATTAGTTCCTAAATTTGCGCTCTCTCTCAACAAGAAGAAAATAGCAGTAGTTTACTTCTGGGATGTTCCTAAAGACATGACTGAGTGAATGGGGGCATCCAGCAGAGCTAACCATGGGGGCTATGACTTTTTATCATCATAGAAGACAGGCAATCATTGCATAGCAGAACAGTCTGTCAGATACTATTATGCTGCTGGTCTGGAACATGCCTTTGGCCCCACAGACTAGATTGTCTAAGAGGCTAGTATTCTTCCACAGCAGGAAAAGCTACCAGCCCTTCTGTTTTCTTGTAGTTTAAAATGGCCCTTATTGTGTGTTGGAAAAAAGATGTCTGAAGGCCTATTCTAATGAGACAGCATGTTTGTTACTACAGTACAAACATAGGAGCATCGTTCCAATGGCAAATTCAAGAATCATATGCATATGGGAGATGTCACTTCTTGGTGTTCAAGCACTGCTTTCCAAGTTCGGGGGTCAACCCATACCATTTCCACTCAGAAGAATCCATTGGAATCCTGAATTTCTTCTGCCTGTGAAACCAGCAATACTGGATCAGGTGGACAAATAGCTTGATCTGGCAGCTTCAGATTGAGAGGTCTCCAATCTTTTGCAAGTTGTGCGATGGACATAATGAATGTTAATGGTCAAAGTCAAACATGTTTGTGAATCTTGAAAAATGTCAACTATATGTCTCGTAAACATATAACCAGAGAATTTTCCTCTGTTAGATACTTCCATACTTAGATCATTGGCTGTGCTACAGAAAGAGGGTGAGGCTTAAGAAGAAATGCCTGTCCACCTACTAGGCCCATACATCCCCACAGAATGACCTATAGGGAAATCATGTTTGCCCCCAAGTTAGATGAGCACAGCATGCTAGAAAACCATTCAATCGGACTCACCGATCATCTTGGGAGGGACAGATATATCCTGATGAGAGAATGTTCAGGGAGAGAATGTTGGGATCAATGACGGATTCATCTCCTTCTGGGGTGTTTCGGATCCGGCCTGCAGGCAGAAAATACAACACATGGGTTGGGGTTTTTTTTTTGCCAGTGTGAACATACACTGACACTTCCTTCTAGCATGATGAGATGAATATCCCCTCATTATCTGATAGGTCTCATTATATCTCCTCAATCTGCAAAATTGATTGTACCTGGACTCACAGCAGCTGTGTGCGATTTTGGGGGGGGGGGGTACTGCACATCATTTAAACAGGGTGGCAGCATGTGGAAATGACTCACTGCCCTCCTCATCATAATAGTCTCCCAAACAGCTGTTGAGCATGCCAGGGGGAATGTGAATAGGATGAAGAGGTAGCATGTGAGGAAATGAATCTATGCACTCTCCTCTCCATTATAATTGACCTCTGTATAACCTGAGCTTAAATTTTCTGGTGTCAACTGGAACTTCAGCAACAGCAACTCAGGCACTTGTGTTGGCCATGTGGAAGCCCTCTTAGAGTCATATATAGGTAGCAATGCTGTAGAGACCACTTGCAACATTTAATTCCCTCTGTTAAGCTGAAGCTGGCCATTTTGCTTAGACAATGCCACATATCATGCTATAACACAGGCAAGGGTAAACTAAGGCCTTATATCTCAGGCAATCTGAGCCCATGTGTCAGGCCCTCAAAATTTCCCCCATCCTCTGGGCATAAGGATGCGGTGGCCCGAACATGTCGTTATGCCAAAAGAACGAGGGAGGGAAGCATGTGACGGTTGAGAGCCCTCTAGAATGCTCTCGATTGTAGCATGCCCTCCTCCCGGCATAAGGTCAAGGCGAGTGGTCCTGTTCCAATGCCAAGAGAAGTCTGGCATGAGGGAGGAGGCAGGTGGCAGGCGAAGTGGCTCCAAAGCCACCTTGCCTACTTCTTGCCTCTCCCTTTTCCCTGCATCAGGATGAGATGAGGCGCCATCCTGATGCTGGGAAAAGCCCGGCCCAGGCTAAGAAGCAAGTAGCTGGCAAAGTGGTTCCAAAGCCGCCTTGCTTGCCACTTGCCTCTCCCTTCTCCCGGCGTCAGGATGAGGTGAGGCCCCATTCTGATGCTGGCAGAAGACAGAGGCAGGTGGGGGCTGAGGGGCCTCCAAAGGCTCACCTTCCTCCCAGCATAAGGATGGGGCGAGGAACCTCATCCTTATCCTGGGAGGAAAGCTTGAGGGTGATCTGCCTCTGGCCCTGCCCGCTGCCCCGTCACTCCTTGGCTTGCCCCACCCCTTCTGGACCCACCCCACCCCTGTCTCCTCCATGGGCTGTCCTGCCCCCAGCCCTGCCCCCTTCTGGGCCCACCCCACCCACCCTCATAACCATGCCTGCAATGCAGCCCCAGAGTAAAAAAGTTTGCCCATACCTGCTATAACACGATGCTACTCATGGGAGAAAAAACCCTTGCACATCATTCTGATTTGACTAGCTATTAAAACCGCCCGTCAGAGTCAAGGAAATCACCTTGACAAAAAGCCTTCAACAAAAAGCTGTTGCTGATCAACATATGAGAAATAAAGCTCAAATTGGCTTTCACTGCAATGCAAATGACTCTCAGATGCAATCAGATAGAGACAACCTTGTATACCTGAACTGGCAGTCACAACAAGTTTCAGTCACTTGAGAGCTTATTTTCCTGTTTTCGACTCTTGGAATATATAGCATTTGTTTCCACAAGCCTTGCTTTTTTAGAAATGTGGAGCTATTCAGTTTGGACAACGGGACTGGCAACACACAAATTTTGCTTACCTACAACTAGCTCCCGCACTTCTTTCCAGCGGATGTGGCTCCCTGTCTCATGCACCAAGGTGACTGTGATCCTCCTCTGGATGCCCTGCCATCCAATGTGCCCAAAGAGAAAGAAGACAGTGATTAACAAACCTGTAAGAAGGCAATGTCTCCTTTTGGCTCTTTTCCAAAGGAGACAGAAGTGATCACGGCAAAAACACTGGTTGAAAGAAAGAGAAGGAGAGGGATCCCACTCCAGGTGAACTTCACAAACAAGAGTGCAATTCCTACAGTGCCTTCTCCCTCAGCAAGTGCTTTTCCAAAATAAAGGTATGGCATGGAATGTATTGTTAATACAAATCATCTCCTTTAACTGGTCGATTGTGCGGGAGCCAGACAACAGTGAAGCTCAGCAGAATTTCCCTTTCTCTTCTCTTGACAAAGCATCGTCTCGGTTAGAAAATCAATATGATTGCAGATATTGCACTCTCAAAGCCTCACTGGGCTCACTCCAAAAGAAGGTTGCCTTTCTGTTTATAGATGCAGAAAAGGCCTTCGACCGGGTGAACTGGGACTTTTTAAAATTACAATTAAAAGAGATGGATATAGGCTATCATTTTTACAATTCTATAGAGGCTATATATTCAAAACAACAAGCAAAACTAGTAATTAATGGGGAGCACTCAGAAATGATAGAGATCTCAAAAGGCACCCGACAGGGATGCCCCCTCTCACCCTTACTTTTCATCCTCTGCCTGGAACCTCTACTAGAGAATATCAGGAAAGACCCAGAACTCAAAGGTATATTATTAAAAAGAGAGTCTATAAAGATCAAAGCTTTCGCAGACGATCTGGTCTGCATAATAGAGGAGCCACTGGAGAATATGGAAAAATGGCTAAAGAAATTTGAGGACTTTGGGCTAGTCATGGGCTTTAAAATAAATAAGGGAAAAACCAAAATATTAACTAAAAATATAGGAAGAAGAGAAAAAGAGGACCTAGAAAAGAGATATGGCATAGAAATAGCAACTAAGATCAAATACTTAGGGATAATTATAACCATGAACAACGTGGACCTAGTAAAAAACAACTATGACAGGACGTGGTCTGAACTAAAAGGGAAATTAAACAAATGGAAATATCTCAATCTATCCCTTTTGGGAAGAATTTCTTTAATAAAAATGAACCTCCTGCCGAAAATGATCTTTCTTTTTCAAAATATCCCCATCCTATACAATAAAAAATATTTCCAAATCTGGAATAAGGAAATAAGAAAATTCATCTGGAAAGGGAAACCATCGAGAATTAACTGGACAAACATGATTGATAAAAAACAGAGGGGGGGATTCAATGTTCCGGATTTAAAAACCTACTACGAGGCATTTGCACTAGAATGGGTGATGGAGTGGGCAAAACTAGAGAATATATCAATTCTCAATTTAGAAGGGCACGACCTCAGGGTAGGTTGGCACTGCTATATGTGGTATGATAGAGCTAGTATAGAAAAAAACTTTAATAATCATTACATAAGAAGAGCTCTGTTGAAGGTGTGGAACACATATAAAGGAAGACTATGTGTGAAAACCCCCCTCTGGATCTCACCCCAAGAAGCCTTCTATAGGAGACAACAAGAAAAAAAAAACATGGCTACCCTATAATATGCTATTAGAACAATCCCCAGTAGGGCCGACCCTAAAAGACATGAGTGTATTGAAAGAGCTGGACAACTCAATGAACTGGCTCCAGTATTTTCAAATAAATGAGATCTTTAAAAAAGACAAACTACAGGGTTTTGGAGAAATTAATACAACCTGGGATAAGCTACTTTAAAAAAAGAATAAGAAGATCACATCCCTATATAACATACTCTTAGAATGGCAGACAGAGGAGGAGAGAGTCAAATCATGTATGATTAAATGGGCCCAGGACATAGGCCACTCTATCCCTCTGAACCGCTGGGATAGAGTGTGGAACAAACATCTAAAATTGACATATGCCTATGACTTAAGGGAGAATATAATGAAAATGGCCCATAGATGGTATATAACACCTACGAAAATGGCAAAGTTCAATAAGAACGTCAGTAACATTTGCTGGAAATGCAAAAATGGAATTGGGAGCCTATACCACATGTGGTGGAACTGCCACAAAGCAAGAGTGTTTTGGACGGTGATCTATAGGAAATGAGAAAGATGTTAGAGATAGTTTTTGAGTTTAAACCCGAATACATGCTTCTGGGCTTGATTGACTTTGAGTTGGAGGATAATAAAGAAAAATTGTTTATATATTGTACAATAGCGGCGAGGATGACCTATGCAAAGAGGTGGAAGGCTGAAGACACTCCCGAGCTATGGGAATGGAAAACGAAAATCCTGGACATTGCAAATATGGACACATTAACATCTGCACTTGCGGAAGATATCCACAGGGAAAAGACAGATTGGTCCTCGTCACTACTTATCTCAATAATTCTAAGATAAACTTTTCAGTTGAACTTTAGAATATAGTTACAAAAATGTTACCCCATTAGGACTATGCGGAGGAAGTTCGAAGATTAGATTTTCTTTTGTGTAATTATAAACAAGTATTTATTTTTCAGCCATTCTGCTTCTACCAATATGGTAGCCTACTCTTTGGGAATTGAGTGAGTCGGAAGCACTCTGTGTATGTTTGTTTTTGTCTTGCACTGTCATGTCCCACGCTGGGGGAAGGGGGGAGGGGCTGGGGGTGGGGGGGGTCAATCGTTTGTTTTTTGTGAGCAGCCTTGCACGGCTGTCTTTGTTTGTCCTCCTTGTCATTTTCATTTTAAAACTCAATAAAAACTATTTTAAAAAAAAAGCCTCACTGGGCCAAGAACTGACTGTCACAAAATGTAAGGGTCAAGAACCCAATATCACACAATCCACAAGAGTTCTAGGGGTAGGGGCATGGAAGGAAGGCCAGAAAATACCTGGTGCAGTAAGAAGGTCCCATGGCAGGGCATTCCTCCCCGGTGATCCACAACAGCAGGGATGTAGCTGGGAAAGAAATGCCAGTGAGACAGGACAGAAAATATCCACACCTCAGAGCCCCAGAACAAGGCAAGGGAAATTGCCATCTGTATTGTCCACAGAACCACATTGAGGGCATTTTTGGCTTGGAAATACATCAAATATGTAATCCATCAAATACATCTGCTCATAGTTACGGCTTTGAGCAGAAGTTTACTTCTGTTTTTGAGAAACAGATACTTTCTGATATTAAACTGTTTGGGATGCACAGTTACTTAATTAATTAAAACATTTATATCCCATACTATATCCTATAATGTAATGTTTTAAAATGTCTAATATGTATTAATTTTAACTTTAATTTTGATACAACTGTTCATTGGAACTGTATGTCGCTTTAAGGCATTGAATAATTGTCGAGAAAGACAGGGTATAAATAAATAAATAAATATCTGAGGATCTCAGGAAAATGCACAATAAAATCAGTTCAGGACAATTTAAAACCACCACTACCTCGTGATGTGACTGGTAATAATTTTAAATGTCTTAAATGTTTTAATGTTTTATTGTAAGGCTGCATGGCTGCCACATGCTGCCTGTTTATATGTTGTAACCCGCCCCGAGCCTGCAGGGAGGAGCGGAATATAAAACCAAATAATAAATAAATAAATAAATAAAATAACAGCAACAATTTTAAAGTCTACAAATATATGAAGTGCTTATCACTTGTCTTTCTTTCTCTCTCTCTCTCTCTCTCTCTCTCCTGCTTTCTCCCTAGGGGATTCCTCCTTTCCCTGGATATCCCTGATCCTCCCTACAGTGTTCCCTCCCTCCCTCCCTCCCTCCCTCCCTCCCTCCCTCCATCTGTGAAGTCGCTCTCTCTCTCTCTCTCTCTCTCTCTGTCTGTCTCTCTCTCTAGTGAAGCAGAAGCCAGGAGAGATTTAATGGCACCACACACCTTTTTTTCTCTCTTTTTGCTATCTATAAGGAAGAGGCTATAAAGCCATGATTTACATACTGCTTTGTATCTCCTCTCTTTCTCTTTTATGATTGGCCGCCTCCCTCCGAGGGGGAGGGTGAAATCCCCTTCCACACTCCATTGGTACCAGGAGGCAAAAACCCGCAAAACAGAGTCCGCGAAAAGCGAACCGCAAAGTAGGGAGGGAACACTATGTAGGAGCTATGAACAACTAAAACAGCCCTGCGACACTACATTTTGCCCACGTCTGGAGCAGATAGGACTAAACAGTCTAAATGAGCACAAAACACCTTCATATATTCACTGCAGAACTTTCAAAAATAACTTTGTTAATGCAGCTTCTAGAATCCCCCAGCTAGCATGGATACTGTTACATCTTCAAGCTCAGTTTCACTAGGCAGCTTACAAATGAACCAAAGAAACAGGCTTCAGAGATATGCCATCTGTCTGCAAAAGGCTCTTCTAATGGACTTCATCTTTGAAAGTTCTGATAGGTAAATATGGTGAAAACATTTTTACTGTGTAACTTTGATAATCATAGCTCTTTGAGCAGAAACTGAGATATGCCTTAGCCCACCCTTCTATCAATTGAAAGGATTACTTACTCGCCATTGGCCTCCAGCTCACAGATCTCAAAGAAGACCATCAGATCATACTTGCACTGGCAGGGACCCACGCTGGGCCTCGTCATGGCACTCAGTTTGGTCGCAGGCACTGCAGAGGAGATATGGTGCAATTATAGGCTGAAGACATGGGCTAATTATCTAAGTTTGGCATTCAAGTTCACTCCATTGCAGAAAAGGGGGAAAGACCTGCTGCAACTATCTAAGAATCAAACTGTGTCCTGCATTAAATGTGTAGCTAATACCTAAAAGATTTCTCTCTCTCTTTAAAAATGGAAATAGGTGCATTGGTCCTAGTTGGAACCAAAAGTAAATTTGCTTCTAATCCTGCAGGATATAAAAGGAAACAAACTATTGGCTTTGCAATCGTTCTGTTTGAATGAACAAGAATATGGCTGAGAGCTTAGTTTACCCCTCCTAGAATGGATATCTAAAAAGAACTAAAGAAGTAGCAATGCTCTAAGCCGGTAGATCCCCAGATGTTTTGGCCTTCAACTTCCAGAAATCATAACAGCTGATCAACTGGCTGGTAACTGTAGGCCAAAACACCTGGAGACCCACAGGTTGAGAACCACTGCTCCAAGCACTACTATCTGTCTCAAAAGCCGAGAGTTATTCTGCATGCCTAAACCCTTATTGTTGTTGTTGTTGCTGGTGGTAGTGCTGGTGTTGTTGTATGCTTTTGTTTCTGATTTATGGCAACCCCAACGTGAACCGTTATGAAGTTTCATGAGGATGAGAGTATGTGACTCACCCAAGGTCACCTAGTGCGTTTTCACAATCAAGCAGGGAATTTATGTTGTTTTGTATTACAGTACATCTCTCATTATATTTTGTGACAAAGAAAAATTATTTTCTTTGTCACAAAACACTAGGATTAGAGGGCACTCCCTGAAGCTCCAAGGTAGGAAAATTAGGACTAATAAAGGGAAATATTTCTTCACCCAGAGGGTCATTGGGTTATGGAACTCACTTCCAGAAGAGGTTGTGACAGCTGTCAGCCTGAACAACTTCAAGGCAGGATTAGACAGATTCATGGATACCAAGTGTATCGGTAGTTACTGAAAAGGACATTCAAGTGCCACCTCGGAGTTGGTTGAGGTAGGCAGGATTTCCCTGGGTACTGGTTGTGGGGGGTCGGGAGCAGGTCAGGGTTTTGCCCTCCCTTCTGCTTGAGATCCCCGTGTACAACTGGTGGGCCACTGTGTGATACAGAATGCTGGACTAGATGGGCTGAGGTCCGATTCAGCATGGCTCTTCTTATGTTCTTATGTTCTTAATTGAACCCTGGTCTCCAAAATCACAGTCCAAAACTCAAACTCAAACTGTTACATGACCTGGCTCTCATAGTTCTGAAACTGTGTTTTTAGATTCACAGAGTTATAGTGAAAAAGTAGTATTTCATTTAACATTATGATACTATAACTTCTCAAAAAGTTTAAAAATAAACGAGGAGAAATGGGCATATATTACTCGGATATAATATGCCCCCAGACTTTGTGCGGAATGCAAAACTAAGGAAAACAATTGGAAATGAAAGACCTCTGGCCCCAAAATACCATACACACGCCCTGGAAAACCTAGAAAATGCCTAATTGAGGTTTTTTTTTCACCTGCAGATAAATAAAACCACAGATACTGGCTCAGCAAATATGGGAGATGTACTGTAATACAAAACAACATAAATGTTATATGGGGATTATACCTCTGAGCAACCTTTTTCACTGTTGCTTATGTTATTCCTTAAGGCTCTATGAAAAATGATGACATTATTACAAATTAGTGTTCCTGTCTCTATTTGCTTTTTTTAAAAAGTGAAAGGGATGTGACAGCTGAACAGATAAAACATAGAAGGAGATAGCAACAAAAACATGCAGAGGGCACAGCATTCAGTATAGTGGAGTGTCCACTGACTCAGGGATCATCAACCTGTAATGGACTAATACGTATTGTAAATTCATTGAAACCTTCATACAGATTGAATATGGGCATAACAAGCAAAGTGATGCTGTTCTGAGATAGAATGGGATGTTGTACCATATCTAGGTCTCTCAAGCCTAGAGGGATACATTTCTAAGGAAGACCCACCTCCCATTCAAGAACCCTGTGTCAGTGTTTTCCCACAGCTTTATCCAGAAGACCAACCAGGCTTCTGAGCTTTTCTCACAACACAGTTCATAACAGACATAGATGTTGCAGGCCTTGGTTCCTTCCCCTCGTTTACGAGGAAGGAGGAGGCAGTGCTGGCCGCTGACAACATTTGCCCAGAGAATACTTCCGCAAGTTGACTTGCAAGCACATGGGACACCAGACCCTTAAATTTCTGAAGGGCTTCATCGTGTTCTTCACATGTGGCATAGAGAGACAAACAGGGGCAAGACAAAATAAAACACTTGTGCACAGATACACGAAGCCAAAACAAAATGCATGAAATACATAAGAAATCAGTAACTGGCAAGGTGGAAGTGACATATAACCCATATTTGTTTGGTTGTGTGTTAAAGATGTATGGTAATCCATCGTGTTTAGATGTAGGTAAATGTATTTCATTTTTGCCTTTTGTTTTATTGTTGTTTTGTAAACATGTACGTATATATTGATTGTAGGTTTATGTAGCTGAAAATGTATAATGTGTTGTCGAAGGCTTTCATGGCCAGAATCACTGGGTTGCTGTGGGTTTTCCAAGCTGGATGGCCATGTTCCAGAAGCATTCAATGTTAATCAAGCTGGCCAATTGCAACATTCACACCTACCTCAAACAGACAAGAGTTTTTTCTCCCACCCTGAAAATTCCACAGATATATAAAACCACACTTGCCTAGTTTCTAACAGACCTCTCAACCTCTGAGGATGCCTGACATAGATGCAAGCAAAATGTCAGGAAATAATGTTTCTGGAACATGGCCATGCAGCCCGGAAAACTCACAGCAACACAGTGAAAATGTATATGTTAATAAAAATATTTTTTTAAAGAAGGCAAACATATGTAACCTATTTATTGTCTGAAAATATTGCTCTAGCTTCTAAAATATTATGTGCTGTTTGGATATATAAGCCTCAAAGAGACCAACCAATTTTTGGTCATTCTCAGCAGAAAATGAGGTGTAAATTGGAAAGGAAGATGCAACAAAGAGACCTATCTCAGTTCTTCTCTCCAAAACCGTTCTCATACATATAGTAGGACAAGGAAGTCAGTGTGTCAGCTAAATTGAAATTAAATATGCTGACAGCCCTATTCTGCTTGTATCACAAATAGTAAGTACCATGCCTTGTTGCTCGTGATGTTATGTGGAACTCATGACATCCCTGCAACCTATTGTCTTCCTATTAACATGTAGGGAATAATTCTCATATTGTTTCTGTGTTTGGAAATCATATACACAATCTTGACAGAGAAATGTGTCATGGGGTTTTAAGTTGTTTTTAATTTTAATTTTCTTATTTTTAGCTACTTCAGATATTATTTTATGGCAGAAAGGCAAGATGTAATAAAATTATATTATCCACCTATATTATTTTCTCTATTTTTGCTAAAAGTAATTTAAAACTGTCTATTATCCTAATGGATGCCAGTGTGTATACAAAAAGCAATACTAAAACATGGATACAAAATAATAAAACTTTTTAAATCACAATAAAAACAGATCAAAGACACCCTAACATAGAAGGAAACAAAAAATCTTGAAATCTAGAAAGCAGCTAGCTTCAAAAAGCTTTAAATTCATAAACAAACATCTATAATGTTTAGTGTCCAGCAACACAAAACATTTACACAAGTAAACTCTGATTCATCATTCATTATTCTATTCCCAAGTTACTATGTATTGTGTTGCTTTTGTATTATGTAACTCTTAGTTATGATTTGTTAATGTACTACAGTATGTGTAACCCTCTAAAACAGGCAGGGATAAACGTGGGCCCTCCAGGTGTTTTGGACTCCAACTCCCACAATTCCTAACACCCTCAGGCCCTTATCTCTTCCCTCCCAGCCGCTTAAACTGAGGGGGGAAAGGAAAGGGCCTGAGGCTGTTAGGAATTGTGGGAGTTAAAGTCCAAAACACCTGGAGGGCCCAAGCGCCCAACCTGCTCTAAAGGTTATCACTGCATTAAGCAGTATGTAAATATTCTTTACAAAGGATTAAAACACCTTCTGCCAAAAATGTAAGCTCTCTCCAGACCAGAACTGTACACATTCCTAAGCTGAAATGTACTTACTTTGCAGGTGTCTTATATCAAAGTGCAAAGGAATTCATTTGTGACTTACAATAATTACATCAGAAAATCAACATGAACCATGCTGCAGGAAAAAGCTCCTACTTGCTTTCTGGGTTTGTTTTAATTGATGTAGCAAACAGTATTCCCCCCCCCCCAAGTAATTAACTTTGCTATGATTGCAACTCTTCCCAGACAGATACAACAGTTTTGTAGGAACAGGCAAGTTTCCCCAAATTCCTATCTTTCTAATTCCTACGTTTCCATTAAGACTCAAACTAAATGAAAAGGCATTTCTCTCCTACCTGGTTTGGATAATGGCATGACCCGAGGGAAATGGCGCCGGGATGGTCTTAGGGGGCTGAAAATACAAAGGGGGAAAATTAAAGATGGAGAACCCAATGATGAACATTTATCACTGTAGGCTCATTAAGTGGTCTCTATAAGGAACTCTATCAGGTGAATATCGGTGGGGTTGGACTTGAACATGGGCAACAGGGTATGAAGAACCAACTCTTCACTTGACCAAGAAATTAAAACTGTAATCAAGATCGTATCATTGATGTTTTGTGGGTGATTTTCCTTGCTGAGTTGACTGGTTTTGCCAGTTTACATGACATTTCAATGCAGTAACCAAATGAATGATCAAGCTAAGACCTACTTAAGGTAAAGGTAAAGGCTTCCCTTTGACATTAAGTCTAGTCATGTCAGACTCTGGGTGGTGGTGCTCATCTATATTTTTAAGCCGAAGAGTCGGCATTGTCCATAGATGCCTCCAAGGTCATATGGCCAGCATGACTGCATGGAGAGCCATTCCCTTCCCGCTGATCTACTCACATTTGCATTTTTTTTGAACTGCTAGGTTGGCATAAGCTGGGGCTAACAGCAGGAGCTCACCCCACTCCCCGGATTCGAACCATAAACCTTTCAGTCAACAAGTTCAGCATCTCAGCAGTTTAACCTGCTGTGCCACCGAAGGCACAATTTACATGACATTTCAATGCAGTAACCAAATGAATGATCAAGCTAAGACCTACTTAAACGATGTATATGAAGGTACAGAATACACAAAAGATATTCCGCCAGGGCCCAGGCCCTTTGAAACCTCAACATAATACCAGAGGAGAGACTCCCAATTATTTATTTGCTGTTGTCACATATATCAAGAAAAAAAGATATAATCTAGGCTATATTTCCATAAAGGAAAGCCAGCAAAAGAGTGTGTTTATGGGAATGCCAGTTCTTATTATGGTGACTCTTACCTAAGGACATCCTTGCAGAGAGGTGGAAAAGGGTGCTGCTGATAGTGTCCAAATACCTCAAAAACTATTGGTTGGCTTTTAATGTATTCAATGAAAGATTTGGTGACCTCCACTGCAATCTGAGTAAACAGCAGGAGATAAGAACAAAATAAAACACATCACTTGAAATCAGAATCAAGACACATAAAACCGGATAAAATATTTATAACTTCCTATGTGTTTAAGCTGAAAATTAGCAAAAGCTTGTGTTTAATTCTGGATCTGTGGCTTTTAGTAGGATCTGCTGCTGAATATGCATGCTCAGTGTGGAAAACATATCACCACCTTAAAACAGTGGATGTGGTCCTTAATGAGACATGCCGCATTATCACAGAATGTCTACGCTCTACACTGGAGAAATTATACTGTTAACCAGTATTGCACCACCTGACATCTATTGGGAAGTATCAGCCTATAATGAAAGGACCAAGGCATTGACATCTCCAGCCCATCTTTTGTTCGGATATCAGCCAGCATGCCAATGCTTTAAAACAGCTTCCGAAGAACCACAGAAATATTCACAAGAATACCTCACAAGAATACCTCAGCAAGTGAGAGTCCAAAAGTGGCAGGCTAAACCACAAGTGAGAGTCCAAAAGTGGCAGGCTAAAACACAGAATCCATGACTGATACCAGATGAGAGACTCCCCCCTGGGCACACAGAAGACTGGGCGACTTGGAAGGCGCTGAACAGACTGCGCTCTGGCACCACAAGATGCAGAGCCAATCTTAAGAAATAAGGCTATAAAGTGGAGTCCATGACATGCTAGTGTGGAGAAGAGCAAACCACAGACCACTTACTACAGTGCAACCTGAGCCCTGCCACATGCACAATGGAGGACCTTCTCACAGTTACACCAGAGGCACTCCAAGTGGCCAGCTTTTGGTCAAAGGCAATCTAGTATAATCCCAAGTTTTTAACTTTGTTCGTGGTTTTAAATACATTATAACTGTATTCTCAATTAGTTTCTGACACAATAAATAAAATAAAATAAATAAAGAGTAGGCTTGTTCACTATTTGGGAATCTAGGCCTAATTATTGTTGCTGTTAATTGCTATCAAGTCGGCTTCAATTTGTGGTAGCCCAATGAATTGCACCCTTCAATGCAATATGTCATAAAAGTCCGGCAAAGACCTTGCAGCCACAGCTTCCTTCGTTTTATGCAGTCTTCCTCTTTCCTGGCTGCCTTCCATTTTATCAACATTATCATATTGATAGTTAATAAATCAAATCAATAAAATAAGTTCTATTAATTAGTTCTGTTACAGATACAGATTTTTTTTTTGTACCAATGTTAGGTTTCCCCATTTCATGAAGTTTTTTTCATCCACCTCATAAAATTGTGAGGCAAATTAGCAACACTTACGATAAATGGTAGAAAATATGAATACAACCTCTGTCTGATCTATACTCATATTGTTAGATATCACAGCAGGTTTTTCATTTTCTTGCCTATGAAGAAAGCAGTGCTTTGCATTCCTGCATTGGGATGACATCTTAAATTTACTGCATCAACAGAATGACACAGCACATGCCATACTGTTGCACAATTATGCTCATTCTAAAAACTTACTTGCTACTGCAGTACATAGAATAATATAAAATAACAAAGCTATAATACAAGGTACAGATGGTATTAGAACAACTATAACAAAGCACACACCCTATCCTACCAGTTTTTGGCTTAAGTGTCAATCACTGCCATTTCTGATTTCGACTCACACAGAGCAAGGAGCTACTGAATTCCTAACACAAAAGGCTGTTATATCCATATTATAAGAAATGCTCTGAGAGGGGGGAGAAGCGCGGGCAAAGATGGCGGCAGGTCGGGTGTAGTGAGTGCTCCTCACTACATCAACCGCTTTCACAGACCAGGGGGCGAATTGCGCCCCCACCTCAGGCAGCAACAAGCAGCCCAGAGGCAGCGAAGCCGGGGGCTTTCACCGCGGGCTCCAAAAGTCCCCCCCTCCTCAAGAGAGGGAGACCGAGAGGGCCCGGGGAAGTCCAGTGACGGTGAGCGGAACGTGAAGCGGGAAGCAGGCCCAAAGCCTGCACTTACTGCTAGCCCAGCCCGCGCAGACAAGGGAGAGACAAGGGGGAAAAACGTACCCGAACCGCGGGGGATCAGACGGAGACCCAGGGAAGAGAGGACGCACAGCGGAGGGCGGGAGACTGCCGAGCGGGAGACGGGGGTGCCGGACGAGGGATCCTCAAGGACCCGAAGGGTAAAGCAACGTGGGGGGAGGACAACCGGGAGGGAAAAAAAAAAAAGAAGAAGAGGAAAAGGGAAGAGAAAGAACACACGAGGGGCCCCCGGGTTGCCTCCGATAAGCCCCGGAGAGAGGGGAGAGAGAGCCCGAGATCCAAGATGGCGACAAGAGCCACATAGGGAGCAAAAACAACAACTCGGGGAAGACAGAAGAAAAAGGCGCGAACAAAACCAAATCAAAGGAGGGAAAGAAAAAAAGAAAAAGAAAAGGTCAAGTTCATCCCTATCACAATAAGGGAACCCTGAAATAAAGATACCATCCTGCTGCAATACATCCACTCAACTGCTAAATAACAATGTCTGAATCACACAGGAGACCAGACACAGAGCAACCATCTGTGACACTGAAGGACATTTTGGGAGAATTGCAGAAGCTGGGACAAAAGCAGGACCTCACCCTAAAACGGTGGAGCGAATGCTGGATCGGCTGGAGGAGCACAATCCTTTGGTTCAGGAGAAATTTAAGTTGGGGAGAGATGACTCAATCAAAGAAGAGATCACTAAGGGGACGACTGAGAATGCAGGAGAAAAAGGAACAGAACATGTTAAGGAAAAAGATCTAGCAACACAGGGTGAACGGACGAAGAGAGTGGAGAAAATGAAGGGCTAAAACAAAAGCAAGAATTATTGGACCAATCAGAGCCCCAACAGAGAGTTAAAAATACCGATGGGGTGCCACAGAAAGCAGTCAGACAGCCCATCAAGACTTGATAACTATTGCCCTCCAAAGAAATCCTACTCAGCTTCCTAAGAGGGGCAACGCCAACAAAATTGGAAAACTCTCCAACAGAAGGAAAAAACAAGGGGAAAATGCGAAGAAGAGAGAAGGTTACCTTAAAGAAGGTTACCTTAAAGAAAGTGCGCCCCTCCCTATAGGGATGAATACAAGTGAAGGGCTGTGGAACCGTGATCCTCCAGAGGTGGGTGAGGAAGAAGCAGAGTCCCCAAAGAAAATGGGTAGATAAGACTTCAGGAAAAAGAATCAACAAGAACTAGTTACCTAATCGACAAGGAACGGCTAATGGACATGAGGACTCTAACTATTTGGCTGAAGGGTTTTAAGAACTAGGAGTGAACATAATAACAATAATAACAGTAAAGAAGAAGATAACAGCTTCAAGAGCTATAAAGCGATCTGACAAGAACAGACAACTAAAGAAGACGAACAGAAAGAACGAAGGGATGACTTGAAGGACAAAGAGAACTGTAGCAGATACAGGAAAATAATACCAGTGACCCAAGAAGAAGTTTTCTATTCTATCTCTCTACCCTTGCCTAGTGCTTTCCTCACAGGACTTCAGATACCCCCTCCCCACCCCCCGACGCCCCTCTACCCCCCTCATTGCCACTCTACCCGCACTCGCCCACCACGTAGCAGCCCCTCCTCGCTTTTTCCTTCCCACTACCCCGAACCCAACTCCTGGCCCTCCCTCTTTCTCTCCTTGTTTCCTACTGTCCTTTATCTGTAATTGTTCCCCCACCTTTTTTTTTGTTTACGAGAAAACCCAATAAATACATTTCAAAAAAAAAAAAAAAAAAAAAAAAAAAGAAATGCTCTGAGTCGAAAACAATCTACTTTTCTATAACCTCATTGTTAGTCATAATGTTGCAATCATGCTATTAATACCGTCATGCTATTAATACTGTCTCTTTGACAATCTTTTTAGTGAAGGTTCTTCATTTATTATTTATTTATTTATTTCGGGCATTTCTATCCCGTCCTTCTCACCTCCGAAGAGGGACTCAGGACGG
This sequence comes from Anolis apletophallus, assembly GCA_030556195.1. Lineage (NCBI taxonomy): Eukaryota > Metazoa > Chordata > Lepidosauria > Squamata > Anolidae > Anolis > Anolis apletophallus. The sequence continues at coordinate 63,672,571 of JARBWK010000010.1, read as the reverse complement.
TTTACAGCAGGCAGTCATTAGAAGCCAAAAACCCCCCAATATATTAAAACACACTGTTACAATTAACACAATTAAAACAATTATAAGCATTCAATTAAAAAGAGTTCAATGGTTGAAAACATAATCCAAATCAGCCCATTGCAGTCCCCTAAAACTTTATTTTCCCAGTTGATCCATTTATTGTACAAATGCTTGATCCCAAAGCCAGGATTTGAGTTTTTTTCCGAAAGGTCAGGAGGGAAGGTGTTGATCTAATGTCATTGAGGAGAGAGTTCCACAGCCGGGGTGCCCTGTCTCTCGTCCCCACCAGTCGTGACTGCGAAGGAGGTGGGACCGAAAGCAGGGCCTCCTTGATGATCTTAAGATCCTTGTTGGTTCATAAAGGGAGATACATTCAAACAGGTAAACTGGGCCAGAACCGTTTAGGGTTTTATAGGCTAAAACCAGCACTTTGAATTGTGCTTGGAAGCAAATAGGCAGTCAGTGGAGCTGGCGTAACAGGAGAGTTGTGTGCTCCCTGTACCCCGCCCTAGTGAGCAGCCTGGCTGCCGAATGTTGGACTAACTGGAGCTTCTGAGCAGTCTTCAGAGGCAACCCCACGTAGAGTGCATTGCAGTAATCTATTCAGGATGTAACAAGAGCATGGACCACCGTGACGAAGTCCGACCTCCCAAGATATAGGCGCAGCTGGCGCACAAGTTTTAAGTGTGCAAAAGCTCCCCTGGCCACTGCAGAAACCTGAGGTTCCAGGCTCAGCTATGAGTCCAGGATCACACCCAGATTGTGAACCTGCGCCTTCAGGTGGAATGTAACACAGGCCGTAGCCTTTCTAGTTTGAAATAGATATGAACTTATACTAACGTTTTGAACATGATAGAAGCCAAGAGGTGGGCCTCGTCCAGTATTCTTCAAAGGCTCTGTGGAGAAGGCCTCATCATGGCGGTGGATAAAGCTGTGCAGGGAAAAGAATCAATGTTTACTATTGTTTTAAAATATATTGATATATTTATCTCAGGGGAAGCTCTTTATTATTATTATTATTATTATTATTATTTAATACACAACAAGATCACTATGCTGGCTGTTGTATTGGATCACAAGTTGGTCACTTCCCAAGTGTCTAGGACTGTGTGATGTATCAGTGAATAATGCATGCAAATCTGAGTAGGGTGGCCTTTTGCAGCTGACAGATGTTATTATTATTGTTGTTATTTTTATTAGGTTTATTTATATCCTGTTTTATCTCTCCTGAAGGAAACTCCAAGCAACTTACAATTAAAAGTATGACCATATAATTGAAAATATCCAAATATGCAAACATGAAAACAGAATTAAACATAACAGTATTAAAATTGAGTTTAAATTCATTAAAACATATTCAAAGTGAAAAATAATAGCACCCCCTGATTATTATTCTCGCATTATTTTGTGTGTGTGCAATATACTATAAATTTCTTACATAAATTTGGGATTTTTTGCTCAACTGGACTTTCTATACAGTGTGTGTATAAGATTCTTATAAGGACACCATGCTTAGGAAGTAAGTCTATGAGAGGATGGACATTTCTCTGTGAAAATCCTTAACACTAGCTTTTTGTTGACCTTCTTTCATAAAAGTCACTAGTTTACCATGAAGATACTGATAGGATATAGCTATGTTCTAATTTCTACTCTTTATACTTTAAAAAACGGAATCCACTTAATCAGGTAAGAACTACTTCTCCCAAATTCTGATCTTCCACATGAAAAAGGTGAAATAGCTCGTAAACTACAAAGGGAAATGGGTAAATATAAAATAAGAGAAATAAGGACTATATCTCACTTAAACTGGCAAAAGATGTCTGCATATTCTGCTGAAATACTGGAGGCCTGCAGAACAGTCACCCTGAAAGTGAAAATGCTTCCCAGTTTCAAGTGTTCCAAAGCTGTTTCGAAAGGCCCATCCACAGCAGACTTCTCTGAACTGTCCAGAAGATCTTCAGGAGTAGCTGCAGAAAATGAATGTAATAATATATAATAATAAATGCAATAATATATACAACACTTCTTCACTAGAATAAAGACCATGGGTTCATCTACACCAGGGGTGCTCAGAACGGTGATCGTGATCACCAGGGTGATCTTCGGGCCTCATCCTGGTGATCTTCAGGCCCCTGACCAGGTTTTTCCTGTTGGTCCTCTACACGCTACTGCACGCTGCAAAGAAGTCCTCCGTCGTTGCTCCTCCCCGCTCCCTGCTCGCGCGCCGCCTCCAAAAGCTCCAGAGTCTAAGAGGCAGAATGGGCCCCCTCTTTTGGATTCCTCCTCCTCCCTCCGTCCTTCTCCAGCCACTCAAAGTCGTAGGAGACCAAAGGGGGCGGGCCTGAATGACGCGATGCATGGCTGGCCCCGCACGCATGCGCAGAAGCGCCCACTCTGCCTCTCGGACTTCTCGTGAGCTCTTGGAGGCGGCACGCATGATGGAAATAGGAGCAACGACGGAGGAGAAGAAGAAGGACGCTTTGGGGTCATTTCCTTACCGCATCTCAAAGGTCGGTCTTTTTACTTTGGGGTGGGTGCTTGATAGTTCTGTGGCATGTCTCTTTGTTTATTTTTAATGTTTAAAAATGGCCTTTTAGCTCCAAAGCCTCTCTGCTTGCTTTGTTCCTTGAGAAATATATGTTGGGGAATATGGAAATGTGGGAGAAATGGGGTGGTTGGATGTATTTTTGCATGCCCCTTTGTTTACCTTGCTGAGTACTAAATGGCCTTGCAGTTCAAAAGCCTCTCATCTTACTTTCTGGCTGATAATATGTGTGGTAATATGGCAGTGTGGGAGAAATTGGGTGGTTGGATGTATTTTATGCTCTGTTTTATATTGTTGTTATTAAATTGAAATGTTGATGTTTTAGAACTTCATTTCATGTAATCTGCCCCGAGCCTGCTGGAAGAAGCGGTACATAAAAATGAATAATAAATATAAATAAATAAATAAGAAAATAGTTATACGTTTTACATTTCTGGGTAGGTGATCTTTGGGACTTGGTTTTTTAATCAGTAGCTCCCATGCTGAAAAAGTGTGAGCACCCCTGATCTACACTGATTATTTGGGTCGGTGTGTGATTGGATTAGTCCTGTGGTGGCTAAATGAGACACGGGGTTAATACAGTGTAACCTTGACCCAGGCAAAGCTAAATTAAGGGAAAGCATGAATCGTGACTCGCTTCTGGGATTTCTCCTGGTGTTTAGGGCTGTCAAGATACCTGGGCCTGTTCCTAAACTGCCATCCAGTGGTTCCTGGGCTCAGGTGGCCCAGAAATGCAGGATGGCAGTTGTCTTACCCATGTTTGTTGCAGCTGAAATTCAGGTCTGCATTAGTAGTTAGTGTAGAAAGCCCTCATGTTTCATATCCCGTGGAGCGCATGACATACGAATAAGCAAAGGAAGTCCAAGGTATTTAAGGAAAAAGCTTTTTAATTCAATCACCAGGTCTTTCCATACAAATTTATCCAAATGATTGCATCGGCTTTATAATGCTGATTCTACAAAGGACAAACTTGTTGTGGTTCAGCCAGCTGATGAAGACAAGGGGTTTGGGGGTTCAGGGCCTGATGGTTCTGTGGGTGCCCAGACAGAGGGGTTTTTAGAGCAAGATGGTTCTCCAGCTGAAAGAACGGAGGGGGTTTTGAAGGAAGATGCTGTGGCTGAGCCAGAGCGTGAGAGTGAAACTGATTTGGAAGCCAACAGGAGAGGACAACATTAGCTCATCCGAAGAAGCAGCTGGCTTAGACAGAGCTATCAGGCTGCTTCTCAGGGGGCATAAATTCAGGTGCAAGAAAAGCCATGGGAAAGAGAGGCAGAAGCAGGCCTCTCAAGGTCAAAGGAATGTGTTCATGTTTTGCAGCAATTAAATTAGGGAGAGAGCTGTTAGGATTTTTAGATCAAGCAACATCTCTACTGGAGTGAGAAATTCCTGTCTTGTTCCTGGTTCATGCTTTAGCTCAAAGTCCAAGATTCCTGGTCAAGTTTTGCTCCTGGCTTTGTGGATTTACCAATGGATTAATGCTCTTGTTTTGTTCCTTGTTTTCTGGACTAATGTTCATGTTTTAACTCTTGGGGTTTTTTTTTAAATTTACCTATTGCCGTTGAGACTTTCTTCCTTTATTAACACTTGGGATTTTATCCTATTATTTGCTTAAGGTGCCCTTAGCCCTTTCTTATATGTGTATTATCAATAAACCATTTATTACCACATCTGGTTTCCTGGCGAATGCTGTGAGCAAGGTGAATTTCTGCTGTGGTGCAACAAAACTACTCTTGATGTATAATTTAACCTCATATGCTAAAAGCATCATGTGTACATGGGATAATGCGACCCATGACATTATCTAGTTAATATGAATATATCCGGCTGACAAACAATCAATCTTACATTTAACTTTAAAACCTGAAAAGGAATTCCAACATATATGATGCCTTACTAGCCTGATAGTCATTTTCATTGCGAATACTGTGTAAGCTTTCGTTTAATACTTTGCTTATTGAGCACTTAGGATAATTTTTTCCCAAGGAAAGGAGGAAAAAGCAGGTTTGTTTCAATTTATTCATTATTCCTGCCAACTGTCACATCTGGTGGCTTCTATTAGTTCCCTTCCCATCACTTTTTGCTCAAGGCAGTGAATAGTCTACATATGATAGATAGTAGATTTTGACACTAGAGAGAACGGAAAAAAACATGCTGTTGCCTGATTTTTAAGAAGTGTACCAGCTTTGCCTCCAAAATGTTATAGGTAACATTGCCTTCTCTATCAAGTTCAAGATTGTTTTACAGGTTAACTTACCCATTTTTCCAAGTTCTGAGTTGTTTTATTGATATGTAATTTAGACTATACTAAACAAGATTGATAACAATTTACTTCTGATAGCAGAGGAAGAAAAACACAGGACTTAAATGCAGCAGTACACCTCATAAGTTTGACTTCTTTTATCTTTCAGTAAAGACTGTTAACTTCATGACATTTTTTCCACTGCCTTCAACCATGCTATGAAGCTATAAAGTTACTGATGATATTAGCTTTTTCAATGTTTCATATTTCAGGATTCCAGCAACGGCTCGATTTTTTAAACTGCTATGAACAAAGTTCCCAGTTTCTTTCCTTATCTAAAAATCATTTCACCTGCACAAGTGTTGTTGTTGACTTCATCCGCTGAGGGTCCAATATCAGTTATCTGCCCCTGGCCCTCAACAATGCGCAGTTCCTCCTGTGAAGTTCCAGAGCGGGACATTCCCACCACAGGACAGGATTCAGACTGGAACTAAGAAAGAAAAGTATGACATAGAAAGAAAAAGATAACATGGCAATGCTTACTAGTTTTGCCTTATATCAATGTATCTTGCATCTCCTTTTGAACCATTTGATCAGGGAGATCCACTTCCAAGTTCAAGCAGCAGATCCAAGAAGAGAAGAATGAAGAGAAGCATGTGCTTTGTATTAAGATGTAGTAGTAAGAGACACTATTTTCTTGCTGAATAGTATGCACAATTTGGACACACCTCATAACCAGTAAACTACTGAAGTCTAAGACTGTAGGTGTTGCTTGTGCCAGTTTCAACTTCAATCCAATTTGCTCTGCTTTCATGTTAGAACATGTAGTTTAAGGTAAATAGAAACTATAAGGATGTTTGACTATAAGTATGTCAAAACAGAAGTGAGAGTAAGCTTTGTTATCCATTAAAATGCATCTGAATTGACTTTTACCTACTCCATACTTTCCTACATTCTTCTAAAGTCCAAATCTGCAGAACACGGTTATTTAATAACTGATGACACATGGCCAATTTGCTTCAGCTCCTTGGAATGATGCTCCTTGGAGTGATGCAGTACTTGTATTCATAGCATACCTTCTCAAAGTGTTGGTCATCAAAGGAAATTTTGGCTGTTCCCGACTGCCTCACTCCTGAACCATAATCTGGTGCTTCTTCATCCGCTGGAAACAGGAATACAGTTAAAGATTATAGCAAGGACCAAAAGATCAACCCCTTTAAATGGCGAAAGTCAATGACAGACTCTTCAATACAGAATTTTTCAGTTGCAGATTTATTTATTTATTTTACAAAAACCCAGTTACTACCTCATCACACTAGAGAATGAATCCACTGCAAATCCGGTTGCTGCCTCCTCCAGAATTCTAGGGTTTGAAGTTTAGGGAGAAGCCTTTAACAGGCTCACTAAACTACAAACCATATCCATATCAGTGCACCTGAACACCTGTATATATCATTATTCTAGTGTCATATGTGCCATGGCCTAAGTTATTGCTAGGTTCTCTTCTGTGACTCTGTGCTAATTTCTGACCAAAGCTTACCCTAGAATTGCCTGGAAAACTTAGAACAGAATTATCAAACCCATTTTCACCAAGGGCCACATCAGCCTTATGGTTTCCTTCGAAAGGGCAGTTGTAATTGTAAGACTGTATAAATGTAGCAATGTTGCCCTGTCATTGGAAGCCTTCTGGGTCACATAAAATGAAGTGGTGGACCAGATTTGTCCCATGGGCCCTGCATTGTGAGTTAGAACATTCCTAGGGAATGTGGGATGTGTGGGATGTGGATAAGGGAAATAGTAACAGTGATTGTACTATCTCTTTCATCTTTCCTGGGGAATAAAAATGCAACAATAATGAAATGACTAACAACTTACTGCTCTTTCACAGTAGATAAAATCTACTCTTTAGAGCAGGGGTGGGCAATTATTTTTTCCAAGGGGCCACACGAGAGCCAAAAAATATTATGGAGGGCCACACCTGCAGGCGGAACTACATGCTAATCTATATAATTTATTTATTTATTCACTTACTATATTTACTATATATTACACATCATTAATATTAACATATTAATATATCAAGAAATATTCATATATTATTAGTATTAATATCATAATTATTATAGTATATATAGAAAGAGATATTATAATATATTAAAATTATAATATAACATAACATTATATTATTTATTATATTATTATATTATTATAATAAAATTATTATTATACAATAATAAAAACCACTAAAATAAAATAATGCTTCCTTGTAGTGCCCTTCTCTGGAGAGTTTTATGCAGAGGCCTGATGGCCATCAGTTGGGGGTGCTTTGATTGTGTATCCCTGGGGGTTGGGCTGGATAGCCCTGGGGTCCCTTCCCTCTTGATGACTTCCTGTTCCCACCTTTCTAAAAACCTCCTGACAGCGGGACTTTGAGATTCGTGATGGAAAAGGAAGAGATCAAACCCCATTGAAAGGATGGGAAACTCAGGACCAAACTTGGCACGAATGCTGAATATGCCCAAATGTGAACACTGGGGAAATTTGGGGGAAATAGACATTTGGGAGTTGGAGTTGCTGGGATGTATAGTTCACTTTTTAAGGATGCTCTGCGACGGCAGCGGTGCTTGCTCGCTCCCACCCTACCTGGCCTCTTCCTCTTCTCCCCCCTCCTTCCCTCTCTGTCGGTCGCTCTGTTTGCCTGCCTGTCTCGCCTTCTCATCCCGCTCGCTCGCCAATTGCCTCGTTCCACCCACTCGCTGCCCGCTCGCCGCCCACTGCTCGCTCGCCGCTCGCCCGCACGCCCTCTCGCCCACTCCGGCTTTCACAGTGCTGGTGACAGCAAGGCCAGACAGGGGAGGCAAGCTCCCCTGCCTGGCCTTGCTGTAGCTGGCGCTGGGAGAGCTGGAGTGGGCGAGCGGGCGCACGGGCGTGGCGAGAGGGTGAGGCGAGCGGGCGAGGCGAGAGGGCGCCTGGTGTGTGTGTCCTGTGAGTGACGTGGGATGGCGAGCACTCCAAAGCTGCCGCTCCTCCGCCTGTCTGCCAACACAGGCCCCACAGAGCCCGCGATCGGATGGTGGCAGCAGCACCCCTTCCTCTTGGCCGCCCCCCTGACGCCCTTCTCCCGGGCCGCACAGAACCGTAGGTTGCCCACCCCTGCTTTAGAGGGATGCCTCACTCTCCTTAATGTTACAGTCAATCCAGGTCATCCCTGTGTGATGCACTGCAAAGAGGATTTTCTTTTCTTGTTTCTTGAACTGCTCACCCGGAGTCAAGGAATTGCCACATCACTACCTTCACCACTCTTTACCTGAGATGGCCTGAACTGCAACACGCAGGAATCCTTTCACTTCTCCCTTCTCACTGACGATGGCGACACGGTGGACCAGAGGCACCGGATACAACAAGTTGCTGAGATACACAAAAGCTCTGGAAACAAAAACAACATAAGAGAGTGGGCACTGTGTCTTACGTAGGAGCTTCTCCAAATACACTCCATAGCCGATGGCAGCTGGGACCACAGTTCACCGCTCACATCACAACATGGCGCTGCAAAGCAAAACTAAAGAAAGGCAGCCATGGCCAGCCGGACAGAGAGGGGAATTCAGCGTGCTTAGGACAGAGTTCCTGTACTGAGCCGTGAAGCGAAAGTGTAGAGAGTTAGTGAGCGCTAGCATAGCATACCTCTCGTTCTGACATCATGGCTGAAGGGAAGGGAGGGGGGCTGCACTGGTGCAAGAAGGAAACTAGGAAAAGGACCTGTGGCAGGAGAGACCAGACAACTAGTACCCTGGGTGCTGTAAGTCGTCCAAGGTCCTGCTGCTGCATAATGCCAGGGTGAAGGGGACAGAAGGGAGGGAAAGCAAATAAAGAGGGAACCAGAGTCAGGAAGTGAGGACAGAAGGATTTAGATAAGAAAAGAGGAAGGATCAGAAAGAGGGATAAATTAGGCAGATACAGATAAATATTCTCAGGACATTTCTTAGGAAAATGAGACAAATTCAGCTGAAGTTCAAGCCTCCTTCAAATGACTGCTTACTTCTAGTTAGACGAAATCATAAGGGCGCGGGAGGGAGCTGACAGATATGCTGCAGTCAACTTCTTTCTATCAAGTAGACTGAGGACATGGGTGTTTTTGTAATAATAAATCAAAGTGTTCCTTCAGTTCCTTGTTACAGACACAGGTACCAAAAGTGTGTTGTTATTTTTTTTAATGACTAAAGGAACAATATTTATCACTGATGGTTAGGAGGACACATTAACCCTTAGTGATAAATATTGTTCCTTCAAACTTTCACTGAAGGTGAGGAGGACACATGCCAGAAGATAAAGAGTGTTTCATCTATGCCGATGATTGTGCCATCACCACCCAAGCAGGGAGCTTTGAAACAATTGAACAGAACTTTATGTGCTCTTACTGCTTATTACAGGGTAAACCTGCTGATTCATAATCCATCTAAAACACAGACATATGCTTTTCACCTTAAGATTAGACAAGTATCTCGAGCTCCAAAGATTACCTGGGAAGGAATCCCACTGAAGCATTGGAGCACACCAAAATACTTAGGAGTTACCCTGAACCATGCTCTGACCTACAAGAAGCACTGCTTGAATATCAAGCAAACATTGGGTGCTAGAAACGATATCATACAAAAGCTGACTGGCACAACCTGGGGATCACAACCAGATACAGTGAAGACATCTGCAGTTGTGTTTTTGCTAATCTGCAGTTGAGTGTGCACCATGAGATGCAGAGCCAGCCTTAAGAAAAGGGGCTACAAAGTGGAGTCCACAACATGTGAGTGTGGAAAAGAACAAGCCACAGATCACCTATTATAATGTAGTCTGAAATCTGCCACATGTCCAATGGAGGACCTTCTTTACAGCAACACCAGAGGTACTCCAAGTGGCCAGCTACTGGTCAAAGGACATTTAGTATAATGCCAAGTTTTTAAACTTTGTTTGTGTTTTTAAATACATTACAACTGTACCCTCGGTTGGATTCACTTCTGATATGTTAAATAAATAAATAAATAAAGAGGACACATGAATAAGGAAGTTACACAAGGAATGTATTTTCCCTCTTGAAACCCATTAACTCCAATGCCAGCTAGCAACTTAACAATATAACCCACACAATATTGAGTATTCTTGATATACATAGAAATATCCTCCATGTTTACACAATCTATGCATATTTTTAAGTCTTTGCTTCATCACTTCTGCTTAGGAGAAGATATTCATGAATTGTTTTAAACCTTGCTCCATTTGATTGGCATTTTATAATATAGAATGTGTGTATAGTGTAATTTGCTGCCATTATAGGTCCATATGCAGTAATGGAATGTACATTTTAGCACTAACAGAACACAGAGACTTCCATTAATGTCCAGCTGGGCTGCTTTTCCTATCAATCTGCATACCAAAGTAGGACAAACCACTATTGTTCTAAGGAAGGGGAACAGACATGATATACAAAATTAATAAACACAGCTCAGTGAGAAATTCAGGAGGTAGCTGCTGTGATGCTCTTATTTGTATGCCTGCCTACAAATAGGCTCCCACTTTATTACATTATTATTAAGTAAAGGTAAAGATTTTCCCCTGACATTAAGTCCAGTCGTGTCAGACTCTTGGGGTTGGTGCTCAACTCCATTTCTAAGCCAAAGAGCCAGCGTTGTCCGTAGACACCTCCATGGTCATGTGGCCAGCATGACTGTGTGGAGCGCCATTACCTTCCTGCCGGAGCAGTACCTATTGATCTACTTACATTTGCATGTGAGTAGATCAATAGTTTGGCAGTCGGATTTGAACCTGCGATCTTTTGGTCAACAAATTTAACACTCTTGCCCAAAGCATGTTTAGTTCATTGCTGTAACCCAGCACTTAAAGTCATTGTTTTTATAACCCTTCTTTGCCCCCCTCACAATGCAGTGAAAACACTGTCTTTTGCCAGATTTCATCACAACTGAATTGCAAAGGGCTTTTATTTGTAGATAATCCTACGGTGGTACAATATGTGCTGTGACTTGGCCCCTGGTGACACCTCAAAGTAAATTAGCATTTCTTCAACCAAGAAACACCAGAGCAAAGCTTAATATTTGAATTCAATTTTTGCTGGAAGCATTAGCTAAACCTTTACATTGGTGCTAATGCTAGGTAGAGAAAATATGCACACATAGAACTGATAGATGACAGTCTCTTTTTAGCAAAAAATATTGAACTTTCCAAATTTTAAAGAGTTTTGTTGATACTTTCCCATCTCTATGGAATTACTTGACTTATCCACGGGTCATATAAAAGGTAATGGTTTCCCCTGACATTAAGTCCAGTCATGTCCAATTCTGGGGGTGGTACACATCTCCATTTCTAAGCCAAGAAGCTGGAGTTCGCGATCACATCTTCCCCTATGAACCAGCACGCACTCTAAGATCCTCTGGGGAGGCTCTTCTCTCGCTCCCTCCGCTGTCTCAAGCGTGGTTGGTGGGGACGAGGGAGAGAGCCTTCTCTGTGGTGGCCCCTCGGCTCTGCAACTCTCTTCCTAGGGAGATCAGACAGGCCCCCACTCTCTCCATTTTTCGCAAGGAATTAAAAACTTGGTTGTTCCGTTGTGCCCTTGACTAGGCATTTCACTTGAGAAGTATCCCAACCTTATCTAAGCGCCGGCACTTTAGTTGGCCCCTTTCCTGTACGTATGACACTTTAATGGCCAAGGGCACTACCCTGCAGCCCAGCCTTCTGACTATTGCACTTTCCCTTGGCTCTCCCAAGGAATCATTGCACTTACTCTCAGTCCGAACCTAGTTTCTAATTGGCCAGCCAGGGTATTGTTTTTATGATGTTTATTGATTTTAATTTTTTTATTATTTGTTGTGATTGTTTTTGCTGTATCTGTTTTATTTGTAATTCTGGGCTTGTCCCTCTGTAAACTACCCCAAGTCCCTTCAGGGAGATGGAGGTGGGGTATAAAAATAAAATAATAGTTGTTGTTGTTGTTGTTGTTGTTGTCCGTAGATGCCTCCAAGGTCATGTGGCTGGCATGACTAAATGGAGCCAAGCAAGGGACAAAGAGTAGGCAAACTAGTGAATATATTGAAACAAGCAAAACGCACAATAGCACACGTTTTATAAAGTATCAATATAGTAAAATTTAAGACACACGGAGTACAGTATGGCACCCTCCAATTTGCTATTTCTAGACATCCATGAGGGAAGAAGGAAAATACATCTCTTACCGCGTTGGAATTGGAAATGTAGTGGATAGTCCGAAATATATAATAGTTCAATTAAAGTCTCAAGCCAATATATGTAACCAATGTCCAGTCAACAATCAATGGTAATTAGTATCCACAATAAGCCAGTCACAGTTGAAGCCGGACTATCCACTACATTTCCAATTCCAACGCGTTAAGAGATGTATTTTCCTTCTTCCCTCATGGATGTCTAGAAATAGCAAATTGGAAGGTGCCATACTGTATAAAACGTGTGCTATTGTGCATTTTGCTTATTTCAATATATTCACTAGTTTGCCTACTCTTTGTCCCTTGCTTGTCTCTGCCACCTTAGCTTTTCCTTTTGTTGTTACTATGACTAAATGGAGCACCATTACCTTCCCGCTGAAGTGGTACCTATTGATATACCCACATTTGTGTGTTTTCGAACTGCTAGTTTGGCAGAAGCTGGTCCTAACAGCGACAGCTCACCCCACTACACGGATTCAAACCACCAATCTTTTGGTCAGCAAGTTCAGCAGCTCAGTGGTTTAGCCTGCTGCACCATCAGTGGGGAGGGCTACAGGTCATCTACAAGTCCATAATTTTGGTCCTAAATCCTACCCTCAATGTATACATGAGGTTGACTTGTACATGAGTATGCTTGCCAGAGAAGCTTGGGGCTGCAGCTCACCAACCAGCTTTGCTCTAAGGAAGCTTGACCGTATCTCTGTTGGAGTGTTTTTATGACCACTAGTAAGCATGACACATTATGAAACAGGCCTGAAATCCAGATGATGGAAGTGAAAAATAACTGGAGAGCGGTTTCAGAGACAGTAACAGCAAGAGGAGAAAAGAGGGGAAAAATCAAGGAAGGCAAGAACAGGAAATGAAGTGGAGAGTTGGACCGAAGAAGATAGAAAGAGGCTAATTGTCATTAAAGGAACAGAGTAGGACAGAGGCGCTAACCACAAGATTGGTGAGGTGCAGAGATGGCATGCTCAGACCAAAGAAAAGCCTTTCAAAAGGAAGACAAAAGTGAAATAACCCCCCAATTTTGCTAAAGCTTTGGAGAAAGAGCCAGCAGCTAAAAAATAAATAAGGAAAATGAAAAAAAAAATCAAAGACAAGGATCCAATCAAAGCACACTTCACGAGAAATGTGAACGGCACAGCTGCTGCATGAAGGGAGTCAATTTTGTCTGACCCAAAAGACTCCCAAGAACAGTTTCACAGGATTGGGGAGAGGGTTTTCCCTCATTGAGATATTTGGTAGTTTGGCCTGTTTATTGATTTGAAATCTCAAATCCCCCAAGAGGAGGGGGGGAAAGAGGAAGAAGCCAGCTCTTTCGGTCTGAGACTGCAGGACTAGTCCACCATCTCCCTTTCTCCCTATTCCAGGCCCCTTTCCTCCCTTGTTCACTCCCATTTTCCTGAATCCTATTTACAAATGAGGAAACTAATGAAAAAAGACTTATTTCCTGAATGATGCAGGCCTCCTGCATTTCTGATAGGTGTAAAGAAGCTGCACCTGTGCAAATTCCCTCTTCTTTGCAACTCTCAAAAGTGCAGGAAACCTGTTTTTCCCTCCATCTATGATTTTTAAAAAAATATCTGGACACTCTAACCTAAATAATCCCATAACAATTAATAAGAGATCATGATCATCACCATTTATAATTTTGATCCCATGAAGGGTGGGTAAAATGAGACAAACATTTACTCCTGTCTAGGCAAAATACATAAGGATCTTGCAAAGATAGGAAATATTGGTTTGCTGTGCGTTTTCCAGGCTGTACAGCCATGTTCCAGAAGCATTCTCTCCTGACGTTTTGCCCACGGCAATGGCAGGCATCCTCAGAGGTCGAGGGGTATGTTGGAAACTAAGTAAGTGAGGTTTATGTATCTGTGGAAAGTCCAGGGCGCAGGAAAGAACTCTTATCTACTAGAGATATGTGTAAATGTTGCAATTGGCCACCTTGATTACCATTTAATGGCCTGCAGTTTCAGGCTGGTTGTGCCTGAGGAATCCTTTGCTCGGAGGTGTTAGCTGGCCCTGATTGATTCTTGTCTGGAATTCCCCTGCTTTTTGAATCTTGCTCTTTTTAAAATTATTTTTTATTAAGGAGTTTCAGTATGTACTTATAGATAAAATCAAATGAGGTATTGGAAGTACAGGATAGGTTAAACAGTGAGAAGTCACAAGGGTTACTACTCTGGGGGGGTTATTAAGATTTCTGGGAATGGAAAGGGGGGGGGGGGAGAAGGGGAGGGAAAGGGAAAAATTGGTGTCTTCCAGTCTTCCTCTTTGTGTTCAGTCTCCTTTATTTTCATCTTTAATGTGTTTCTCATTTTATTTGTTTTTTATTGGGAGTATCTTCCATGGATTCTTATTATCATCTCTCTCTCTCTCTCTCTCTCTCTCTCTCTCTCTCTCTCTCTCTCTCTGAGTTCATATAGTCTTTGAATAGTTGCTAGTCGGCTGTCCTCTTAGGTTTCTCTGGTACTCTTGATATTAATTGTGTCAGTCTGTCCATGTCCATAATATCCATGACTTTGATTAGCCAATGCTGTTTGTGGGTAGTTCTTTTATTTTCCAGTTTTTCACATAAACAATTCTTGCCGCAGTTATCAGATAATTAAAGATAATTTCTGTTTGTTGGTCCAAGTCCATATCTCTGTCAATAATTCCAAGTAAAAAGTATTCTGGTTTCAACTGGATCTTGATTTTAAGGATCTTTTGAGATGCTTCATGACTCTGTCTCCAATAACTTTTAGCTTTGTCACATGTCCACCACATGTGATAAAATGTGCCTTCATACATTCTGCTCCTTCTTTTTATTTACTGTTCTGACTTTAGAGTTTTTTTCACACTGGTAGCCAGGGGAATTCCAGACAAGAATCAAACAGGGCCAGCTAACACCTTTTGACTTTACATTCAAAAGCATAGTAGGAAATCTACAATGACTACAGTATTTACAGTCACAAATGCAATCTGCAAGAAAGTGAGGATGAAGCCTATTATTTCCATTAATAGAAATGAAAATGAATGAGGTTTGCCTCTTAGGAATAAAGTTGCTCTTGCAAAACTGCAGTGTGTCAAAAATATACTCCATCCTTTTATGAAGCAGGACAAGTAGCGCAAATAGTACTGGCTATAGAAAAAGTAAATAGCATCAGATGTCCATATAAAGAGCAACTGTCTTCAATGCACTTCATGGGAGTTCATTTTTGGACATCAATCTCCTTGCCATCTTTTTTATTTCTTGAAATCCTGTCTTTTATTTGCTGTGAAATGCCCCAAATGCAAATCTTATTCTATGTACTAGGTAATGCATGCCCATTTACTACTTATTTACTACTTCTTTATGGAATGCAGTTTTATCACCAATCACTCCTTTTTCTCTGGAATGGCAGCACAAGGTTACTTTATTTTAAAGATACACAGCTCAGTGCTCCACCTACATCCTGCACCAGCATCAACAGGGAACCACGTTAAATTCATACGTAATGCAAGGTTCCCGTTGAAATATCACCTAGGGTGGCTTGGCAGGATCTGAACTGGTTGCTTTTATTTTAAAACCCGTCTTACTGCTAGTTGTCCCACCACGTGGCCACTGACCCCTTATGTATAATCTCTGCTTTCTCATTTCTTTTTGGCCCCACCCTTCTCCACAGAACGGCTTGCAGCTCACCTGTCCCTAACACGGGAAAGCAGGTCTCTTATGCGAAAGAGCTAGTTCCTTCCCAGCATGCTCTCCTAAGACCTCACCAACCTTCCTACTAAACTGAACAGGGGGGAGCGGTCGTAAAATGGATCCTGGCCATCATACAGCGGGTACTCCGGAAAGATGTCTTCCTCCAGGTCCTCCTCCTCCTCCTCCTTCCCCACGTGCTGCTCGTCAGCAGGCTCGGTGATGTCGGAGTCAGGGTTCGAGAAGGTGGGGGAGGGGGTGAGATCAGCCATGCGCTCGCTCATGCATGTGTTGAAAATAGGAGAGCTGTTGCAGCCAGAGATATCTGAACTAAGGTTAGTACAACAAGATAGGAGACAGGTTAACACCAACTATTCCAAGCACGCACACATGTACACACACGCAGATTAGGCTTGCCTTGCCTGTTCGTTTCGAACAAGCAGCAGGGTCATCAGGAAGGAAAGAGATGAAAAACCTCCCAAACCAAACACATCTAATGGAGGAGACAACGATGCCATCAGCTGGAAATTCTAAGGATCCAATGATGCACTGCATAGGAAACCCCACAACCACCTCCAATGGAGCCTATATGTAGCTTTGGAAAATAAACGTCTTCTGATCCTATTTCATAAAGGGTACAGAGAATATTTTCATTGTGAATTTAGGCAGTGTAATGGGGTCAAACTTCAGATGTACCCAAAATGTATTGAACTTCAATTATTTTGTGTTTTTCATGAGCGACTTGAGAAAATGTCTGAGAAAAACGAGCTGGCTGGTAATCAAGACTAACACAAACAGCAGTGTGTATATGCCAAATGGTCTCAGACTATATAGGCTAAGTGTAACTGATTGATTGATTGATTGATTGATTTTATACTTACACACAAAAACACATAAAAGAATTCAATAGTTAAAAGCTAAAAGAATAAAAAGATTAATTAAAATAGTTCCAGTAGCTCAGGCTAAGTCTGGGAGGTGTCCTTAGCCATAAGCCTTTCGGAAGAGCCAGGTCTTCAGTGCGGTCAGGAACTGATGAAGGAAAACACCCAGAGTTATGCAAAATATATCTCTATTGTATCATACAGGTAATCTCTATGAGTGCATAACATATCACATTTATCATACAGTGTTTGCATATGCAATGGAGGCGCCACAAACCCACTCCCAAAAGTACTTGCCCTAAGGCGAATGGTAGCTGGGAAAAGGTCCGCTCCCCGTGTTGAGTGAATTGCAGCAGCTCGGGCTTGGCGTGGGCCGATGCGCGAGCAGGGGGGAGGAGGCGCTGAGTGATGACGTGTTGTAGTGCCAAGCGCGGACGTCGTCAATTCAATGATGTAACCCTGACGCCAGCACGTTGGGAGAGGTAAACAGGATCCCACTGAAGGGAATCCCAGGAAGAGACGCGGGCAGGGGTGATGGGATCACAGGCGGGTGGGTTGGATTCACAGAACACAAAGCATCGGCCCACGCCAAGCCTGAGCTGCTGCAATTCACTCAACATGGGGAGCGGACCTTTTCCCAGCTACCATTCGCCATAGGGCAAGTACTTTTGGGAGTGGGTTTGTGGCGCCTCCATTGCATATGCAAACACTGTATGATAAATGTGATATGTTATGCACTCATAGAGATTACCTGTATGATACAATAGAGATATATTTTGCATAACTCTGGGTGTTTTCCTTCATCAGTTACACTTAGTCTATATAGTCTGAGACCATTTGGCATATACACACTGCTGTTTGTGTTCGACTTGAGAAATTGCAAGCCGCTTCTGGTGTGGGAGAATTGGCTGTCTGCAAGAACGTTGCCCAGGAGATGCCCAGATATTTTGTTTTACCATATTTGTGGGAGGCTTCTCTCATGTCCCCACATGGGGAGCTGGAGCTGACAGAGGGAGCTCACCTGTCCTCATTGAAGTTTAATAGCAAACCCTATTTCACCTAGCCTTGAGCAACACCCAGCTGATGACATCACTTTTGTTTCTATTAGTTGCATGGAAGCACACAAGACCACACATTATAGAAATTCACATAACACACACACACAAACAAATGTATAAAACCTACATAAGAGGTTCCTTGGCTGTATATAACTATGAAAGGGTTTTTTTTGTCCAACATGAGAGTACAATATTCACTCCCAATTGGCCAGAAGGTTTTTCTACATTGTAATATGGGCTGGGTGTGTGCAATACCAATATATCTGAATGTGATGGTTTCTTCCTATTCAGAGGTTACAAGTTGGTGTCCTGCTTGAAAGACTACAATTTAGTCTGTACAATGTCCAGAGTGGTCACCTAGGATCATAGAATCTGCAGACTATGAAAACTCAATATACTTTCCTAGAGGAAATTTTAGTTGTCATTATAATGTAGAGAAGGGAAATATACTCTGAACATCATGCAACTAGACATCAGAAAAAGCCACAAGAATTGACTAAAACACCATTTATGTACATATAAAGGCGGTATTGGGAATGGTACCTGTTTGCAGAGAAATCTTGCAAAGAAACACAGTTCTATAATCTTGTTAGCTGTACATCTGGCTATATTTTTAATAGACCCCACATTGAGATAAATGGAGGGCAACTAACTCAGGAACAGAAACTTGGAGGACAGTGTAAGATCCTTACAGAGTGAAGTTCTGTTCAGGTATTCTGAAACAAATTCCTGGGAGGTTGTGTGGATGTCCTAGCTCCTCCTCCTCCCTTCCTGTGTGTTTTCATGCTCTTCATGTGGAAAGCTAATCAGTGGAGAGCCTGCTCTGAATATGAAGGCTCACCAGGCAATACAGGTAATGCAGAACACCAAATGTTTAGTGTCATATATCACATGGAGAGACTCCATGAATACACAAGGATAGTGACAGAAACAAATGAGAAGAGAGGCAGATATAGCCCATTCCTTTAGTCTGAATATATAAATAGCCCCCTAAAGTGACTTTTTCAAGTTTTATGCATGTATAGGGACCAGCAATGTAATGTTCAAGTGTTTCCCTGCTCCACTGCAGAAGTGGCTGCTTTTGCTGTATAACAACAGTTGTCTTTGTTGTTGCCACGAGTTGCTTCTTTTCTTTTGCTCTCTTTAGTTTGGGATGGCATTGCAATACAGTAGATCAAAGCTCTCACCTGCCAACCAGCCTGAACCAAGGGAAGCGATCATAAAAGGGGTCTCCGCCCGTCACCACATTGTCACAGTCTTCTATAACACTAGAGGGCACTTCGGCAGCCCGGTCATACATCTCTCGCATCAGGTCCAACCTCTGCCTGCAGTAGCAAAGAAAAGAAATGAGCCCATAATTCCTCATTGATATACCTACATTTATTTAACCTGCAGACTTTCAAAAACTAACACTGAATTCTGCTCCATTCACTAGAGAAACACTATTTCATGGGGAATATTGTCCAACCCCACCTTGGAACAGGAAACTGTGCAAAACACATTGAACAATGAAGGGAATCTGAGTAGGAACAATGTCCTATCTGATAGGAATAACGTCCTATCTTTGCATATGTCAGGCCTATGGACACAAGCACTAGTAGTTGCCATTCAGCATGCTCCAAGGGGTGGATGTATTTCTGTTCTGCCACAGGGAGGATTTAGATTTCAATCTGTTTCATGATTTGGCCAAAATGTGGATTTATTTATGGCATGCCAAGATCCACTTAGCACTGACATTAAGGCTAACACTTGCATGAGATCTCGGCATGGGATAAAATAGCAATGTCAGCTATAAACTATAGTATCTCTTTGACTTTGCTATAGAAAATGCAATTATTAGATATAGTATTAGAAGCATTTCTGTTTGCACAGAAACCTTTCACAGAAACATAATTGCTGGATATCATGGCCACAAAATATGATCTTCATTCTTAAATTCAACCCTCATATCCAAACGGTGATATCCTAAAGTGGTCATGTATGTAGGCTCTCAAATAACCTGGCAAAGTCATGTTAAAATATGTTTATGAAGAAATCCCCTTCGACTGAGGCATCACTGACCTATTGAACATTAAGATGGTTTAGTACAATGTCCATTGATAATTGAATATTCTGTGAGCCTTTCTTTCAGGAGACCGAAGCTCCTCCTATGCCTCTTCTTTCTACCTACCTGAGTTTCTCCAGAGTCCAGTAGTGAGTTGCTCCATTCTTCTGGTCCTGCACCTCCACTGCCACAATAGTCCTTGGAAAAGGACGTTTCTCGCGATCTTTGGCAGCATCCGGAGGAAGCAAATCGGGAGGCAGAGGAGAGTACAAAGTGTCTGTGAGGAGTACGAATTGAAACTGAACCTGGAAGTGAATAATGAGGATTGGTAGTTAGCATTGCTTCACTCACAGAGAGCATTTCGAATTATGCATCACTTGCTGTATAGAAGTGTTTTTCAACCTTTTTTGAGCCGCAGCACATTTTTTACATTTACAAAATCCTGGGGCACACCACCAACCAAAATGATACAACATGACACTCTAACACAGTAATACATATAGTTAATATGTTTTTAAATGTATTTATACACTCAGTGTGAAACCTGGGCCTGTTTCGATGAACACAACATATATATGACTTCCTCTCACATATTGGAGCTTGTTCTCCAGACCTTTGTGAAATTTCACCCTGAGTGAAACTTGCTTCCAGTTAACTATGGATGCCATCGTTAACGGTGGGGAGGCAACTCTCAAAAAATCCAGTAAAATAGTAAAAAAAAACCCAAAAAAACCAAGCGGAGAGGCTCAATTTGTTTCTTGGAAACAAATGAGGGGGCTGCTAGGAGGGGGGAGAGTGCCAATTTCCCACGGCACACCTGATGATCGCTCAGGGCACACTGGTTGGGAAACACTGCTGTATAGAATATCAAGATCTTCTCAAAGATTAAGAAGAATCCTGATCATTCACCTTCTTTCACCATCTACTAATTAACCCCCCCCCCCCCGGGAGGACCCAGTTAGCTAACATAGCTATTGACCATTGATAGATGTGTCCTTAATGAATTCATCAGACCTTCCAAAAAGTAAAGAGCAGCAGTTGGCATTTGTAAAATAGAAGTAAACTAACTACTGTATTTATGAGCCAACCTATCACTATGAGACAGCGAGGAAATAATAGTATGTCCACTTGCTTCCTCATCACATGCATCAGACTTCTATAATGCACACATCTTCTAACATTTCTGTGCAATAAGATGGTTAGATTCTGTTTTAGCCCAGGGAAGAGTAACTAAACCCATAAGCTCCTCATCATCATCTGTGGAAGAAATTGCTCACCTTTTTCTTTAGCTCCACACTGATGGCATTGGCCTCCTTGAGGAAAATGGCATTGCCCCACAGTTGGTCCCGGAGAGACGTAAATTGGTACCACTTCCACTTCCTGAAGCCCCAGAGTGCCAACTCAAACTCCCGCTCTGTCCACTGAACTGGGAGGATAAAACATTCAAACCTTTATTTGCAGACCAAGCTCTTGTTTATTTTTATTTACTTATTTTGTTATGGGTTCCTCCGGGCAGGGTTAACGTGTCAGGAGGGTGCAAAATTTGTTGCTGTAGTGCTCCGGCTTTGCTGTGCTTCTATAAATATATATCCAAGCAATGTTTTTGCTATTTTTCAACTGCAACATTCTATTCCTTCATTCAAATCAGTTTCTTTTATAATTCAAAGACATACCGAAACAAAAAAAGTTATCTTTCTCTTCTCTTTTCTATCTTTTTAAATAACAATAACAACAAAACTTTATTTATAACCCAACCTCTCTCCTCAAAAGTTCTCAGGGTGGTTTCCACAAAATAACAAAAATGGCAAACATTCAATGCATAAAACAAACAAGCATAAACATGAAATAAAATGAAATCAATATAACTTATAACTTATAAAACCTAACCAAAATTGATTGAAGATTGATTGAAGATTCAACTAAATGAACATGATATAACAAAAAGAGGGAATGGGCTTTTTAAATAGAGTCCTAATGATGTTCAGTTGATTAAAAAAATATGACTTTGAATAATTTTTAAATAGTGTTATCTCTATAGATTGTGTAATTGTGTGTTTGTTTTTGTGTGCAAAAGGACAAGTGTTTTCCGCCCTGAGTCCTCCTTGGGGGGGTGAGAAAGGCGGGGTAAAAGTATTGCAAATAATAAATAAATAAATAATTTTTCTATATTTTTAATCTATATTACTATTAATAATACTATGTAACATAATTTTTGTTCCTGGGTTATAAATATCATGTATTAATTGATTCTATAATAAAAACATGAAAAATGTTTATTAAACTGCAAAAACTTTGCTTTTGCAGTTTGCACATTCATTAGGGAAAATTGGAAACAAAATGCATAGTAGACTGAAAGAAATAATAGTACTACCCTCGGCGACAAAAATGAAATTTCTGGAGTTAAAAAAAAACCCTTTAAAAGTAAGTACCACACAATTAAACAGCAAACACTTTCTAACCAGGAACAGAATATTTTTCAAAATGTGTTACATAGTATAATTTATGAACCTCCTTAAATTCCAATAGTGGAGGAAAGGTGAAATTTAAACATGTGAGTATCTGCAAATGAATACGAATTACTGCATGAAAACATCCTCATAAAATAATCTTCCTTTTACTAAATTCTTACCTTCATCCTCAGGTTCCTCCTCTTCCTCATTAGCCTCAGGGTAGTATCTAGAGTCCATCTGCTTCTGTAAAGCCTCCAGTTTACTCTCATAATCCTGCAAGGACAAAAAGAGGAGCAGTTTATAACTGTGATATCATCTTTACCCCATTAAGCCCTGTCTTAAGTGCCAAATGACCTGAAAAACAGTGATATATTGGCTGCCACCACGGTCTCAGTAGAGACCAAGACTGACTGATTTTTCTTGGGAAGCAGTTCTACAACAGATGTGCTACTATACAAAAATCCTGTCACATGCACTCTTCAACCTAGCAATTCTGAGTGCTGGGACATGCCACAGGGCTTCTGTTAGTCATTGATATTGCGTTACATTTGTTTTACCTAATTTGTGCATAAAGTGGGCAAAATGTATGCTAATTTTGAGATGCAACTACCCCTCATATGCATCATTTGAATACAAAATGTACATATGAGGTATACATTTGCGCTAATTTCGAGATGCAATTACCTTTCATATGCATGTTTTGAATACAACACCCCTGTACAACTTTTAATGAAGAATGAAACTGGAAAATTTAGAGAGAACACAATCTGACGAATAATTGTGTTCAAATTCGGAAGTTGAGAATTATGCTGTTTCAGCTAGAAATATGGACTGAACAAAATTCTTCTCCATCCTCGAATCTCTGTGTTACATGGATTTTGGAAGGTTAGCCATATTAGGAAAACATCTGTTTCTTTCATCTACCATAATGCAGCTTTCCACCTCCCCCCACAGCTTTTTTTTGTTGAAAAAGCAATATATTTATTACTTACGAGTCTTTGTTGCTCAAGAAGGTAATTAGCCTCTTCCCTTTCCTTCCGGTACTGGTCTTCAAGTTCCTGAAGCCTGCATAAAATAAAAATAAGAAGAATAAAGCAACATGGACAGTTACAAAGAGCCACAACTTTTATTATTTACTGCCTTTTCTCCACCCCCAAATCCAGACTTCTTTTGGACCTCTAATCCTGCCTTATACAGCATCTGACCATTGACCATCTAATTAGTACACACATATCTCAGTTAACAAATGCTCTGATAGCAAAACACCTTTTTACATATTCCAAACCCTCTGGCTTCCCTTCCAATCATTCACCTAGAACAACAATTTTAGCAGCACTATTACAAAAAAGGTGCACTAGATTAGTGGTTCTCAACCTGTGGGTCCCCAGATTTTGGCCTTCAACTCTCAGAAATCCTAACAGCTGGTAAACTGGCTGGGATTTCAGGGAGTTGTAGACCAAATCACCTGAGGACCCAGAGGTTGAGAACCACTGCACTAGATGGTGAAGGAAAACTGGAGAAATACAGACTTTTAGTGTCAGGTTGAAGCAGTGTATCTGCAGTAAGCAAAGCTGGAGCTGGGGAAGAGTGGCATTTTATTCTGGCAAAACATACTGTATTTTTTTAAAAAATAGTATTTAATCTTTCTCCCAAAGTACTTATAGCCATGTACAGCTGCCTACAACAGGCAGGGTAAATATCAGCTGTATCCAAAAGCCCTTACTTTGTATGTGCGAACAGCAAAACAAGATAAGCCTCTTGCAACAAGTTAAAAAAGCATTCAATTATAAATTTAGCCACAAGAATGGAAATTTTCATTCCCTCACAGAGACCCCCACTTTAAGTCTTCTTTAGTTAGAAAGGTCTAGTCTGTTTATGTATAGTGGTTGTGGGAGGGAACCATAGTTACTTAGCCTTTTTTAAAAAAGACTTCCCTTTAAGGCAGTGTTTTTCAACCTTTTTTGAGCCACAGCACATTTTTTTCATTTACAAAATCCTGGGGCACACCACCAACCAAAATGACACAAAATGACACTCTAACACAGTAATACATATAGTTAATATGTTTTAAAATGTATTTATACACTCAGTGTGAAACCTGGGCCTGTTTCGATGAACACAACATAGATAACCTGGCAGGAATGGCAGAAAGACACACACGAAGGTCTTGCTCAACAGCTGGGAGTTATAGTTCACCCGCAATCAAAGAGCATTCTGAACTCCACCAATGATGGAATGGAATCAAACTACCCACACAGAACTACCATAACCAAGAGAAAATACTATAAGAGTTTGGTGGGCATTGACCTTGAGTTTTGGAGTTGTAGTTCACCTATATCTAGAGAGCACTGTGGAGGGGAAGGAGGAAGGCACGGGGTGAGTCTGCGCAGTAGCGCCTGCATGGGTCACGTCTTCCTACCTCCCCCCTCCTGCAGAAGCGGCAGCGTGAGCAAAGCGAGGCAAAGCAAGCAGAGCGAGGCTGGGAAGAAGGGAGCCCAAGTGGAGAAGAAAAAGTGTTTGGCAGGAGGGGGGAAGAAGGGTATTGGAGGTTCCAATTTCCCACGGCACACCTGATGATCGCTCACGACACACTAGTGTGCCACGGCACACTGGTTGGGAAACACTGCTTTAAGGTACTGCCCAGAGGCAAAGCCTTACAGCTAGCTCTGACAGCCTCTCTAGAATCAGCCCTTTGTCCGGGAAGTGCTAAGACAAGGAAGGATGCAAAAAAACATCGCATGTCAAAGGTTGATAGAAATTAAACAGCCGAACAGCTAGTTTTACAAGCAAAATAGACCTTGCCACAGGAAGAAAAGACACAGAAGCAAGGCAAGTAAGCAAAGATCACAATTGGATCGAAGTCCCAACCATTTCTATAGCCTTTCCAAATACTTTTGGCTGATGGATCGGGAAGGAGTTAGAATTTGGATCTTTTGTGATTTTATTAAATTCTTTATTAACTGTTCTCCTGCACCCCCGGTGGTGCAGTGGGTTAAACTGCTGAGCTGCTGAGCTTGTTGACCGAAAGGTCGCAGGTTCGAATTCGGGTAGCAGCGTGAGCTTTCGCTGTCAGCCCCAGCTTCTGCCAACCTAGCAGTTCGAAAACATGCAATTGTGAGTAGATCAATAGGTACCGCTCCAGTGGGAAGGTAATGGCGCCCCATGCAGTCATGCCGGCCACATGACCTTGTAGGTGTCTATGGACACCGCTTAGAAATAGAGATGAGCGCCAACCCCCGGAGTTGGACAGGACTGGACGTAATTTCAGGGGGAACCCTTTACCCTTTACCTCCTGTGTACATCAACTCTGTTCCTAGTAAGAGCAGGGCACCTCCTGAAAACAGCTTGTGGTGACAGAAAAGATATCATAAGAAAAGTGGAGACCGGTCATCCACTGAATGCATTCTTGAAGAAGCCTTCATGTCCTCCTTAGAAAGCTCACAGTTTTTGTTTACTTATGTGAAATGTATCTGGCTTGGTTGCTTCATTTCACATATAAATAATTTTGAATAAAAAGGATGTATGGAAAACATATTGGACTGCTTTTCTTTTTGTAGTGAAGGCACCCCCCCCCCCAATCTTTCCATGTTATTTATGCCTGGTAACAAATTCTCTGTTAAAGCAATGCCAAGGAACACATTTTCTTTGTTAACTGAGGAATGCCTATTTTCTGTCTTGTGAGAGACAGTGATTCTCTAGCAGAGATCCTTCCCATCACCTGCTACCTGGTCCTGCCAAATGGACACGATGGGAATTGGGCCTGAGACCTCCTTCACACAGAGTGTTTGCTCTGCCACTGAGCTGAATTCTTACTCCTGCTCCTCAATTTTTCTTATGCTTCTACTCACCTTTGTTCCATCTCCTGCTTCATGTCAATGCCTTGTTTCTCCAGAAGTTCTCTCTGGGCAAAAGCCCAATCCACCGGTTCAGCAGGGGTTTCTGCGCAGGGAGTCCGCTCTCGCTCTTGCCGTGCCTGCTCTGGGTGGTTAAAGCGAAAGACATGGCTCTTCCCCATGATGATGCGATTTCCTGCAAGGATCAGAAGGGGCCATATTCAGAAGAGGGGTGGAAACAAGGTGGTTTTCCAATGCCTGTTTCATGGGTTGCTAAACCAATACAACAATTACCCATTTTACAGGTTCTTGCAAAGAAACACCAATTAGATTGGGGGGATCTGATCAGGGCAGCTTAAATGCAAATCTTTCCTCACATATCTCTGAGCATATTCCCAAGGTGGGAAAAGTTACTTCTGGGGCAACAATTCCTCAGCTAACATGGACACTGGCTTGTCCACTGTTGATGTGAACAAGCTATATTTACCTGTCATAGCAGGAAAGAGCAGGAAGTAGCTCAAGATCTGGGTGATAAAAGGAAGAAAGGTTGGAGGAAGGGGGAAGAGATTCCTTCTCTGGAGGCTTTTAAGCAGAGGCTGGATGGACATCTGTCAGGGGGTGGCGGCTATGAATGCAATTTTCCTGCTTCTTTGCAGGGGGTTAGTGTTGGGCCTGTGTCCTCAGCAGGGATTCTGGGCTTTCCTGTGCAAGGGATTGTGGCAGCCACGGTTCATGATGGACAGGAAACTTTTGCAAATGTTTTGCATAGACAGCGTTTGGGAAAAGCTGTTAGGGAGGACAGTTTCACTGAGAGTCATCAGCGCACAGATAAGGCACCTGCTGTAGAGCTTGGGATAGAAAGAAGGAATGTCAAGGTCTTTCCTTCCCTTACAGTTGTTTCGGTTTGCAAGCAAGGGAGGGAAATCTAGTTTCTTGATATAGCTATGCTTTGCAGTTTGAATTTCAGATCGGGTCATAGGCTTCATGTGTTTCCAAGCCTCCTGTATTTTAGCCCATGCAGTTAGCCTCATGTATTCTCAAGTCTCCTGAATTTTAGGTCAAGGATTCAAGTCTGGACCTTGATTCTTCCTGGAAACCCTTTGGATTTTATCAGCTATTGAACTTTGCCTGCAATGGATTTATGGAAATCCTTTGGACTATATCTGCTCCTGAAATTTGCCTGCTTTAGATTTACTAAGTGACTCTGCAGCATACCTACTGCCTTTAGGCCTTTGGAACTATTCCTTGGACTAGTGATTGGATATATCTCTTCTTATATATTTATACTGCTCATATTGCTTGCTGTTTGCTTCAAATAAAGACTACTCTTTCAGCTGGGGTTGTGTGTTTGGATTCTAAGGGCCCAGGTCCATGCTGGGGTGCAATAGTTGGACAGGGTGGACCACGGGGTCTCTTCCAACTCTATGATTCTATTAAAATGTGAGAGCACCTTTATCACTATCTGGTTTTCATTTTCTCATCAAATGTATACAGATGCAATACCAAGTGGTATTAAGGCCTTGGGCATAAAGCAGATTTTTCTAGTTATGGGAGTGGTTTGTATTGTAATCTAGATCTAGAAAAATGAAAACTATGCCCAGAGAGATTTACATCTTTCCAGAGCCTACTGCTTTCTATCCCATTCCCACAACTATATAAATATGCTCAAGACCTTTACAACACTCAGGACTAAACCCGAACATCTGAATTTATATCAACAAAAGCTCATGCAAAAATGATAGCCAGTTAGTTTTGATGGTGCTTTCACATTTTGCTACTTGACCTGTTCCTTTCTCCTTTTTATGCTGCAAGACTAACAAAGCTACTTCTTTGAGATCTGGGTGACCTGCAGTCGATTGGAAAGAATTTTTGACTCCCAGTTGTTTAGCAATAGCAATTCCAAAATGATTTTAAAGCTCTGTTAAACTATACTGCTGAAATGAAGAAAGCTTGGAGTCATCACAAATGGTTTTGTATGAGTGTGGATTCCCCCCCATTTTTTGCATAGGAGAACTACGAGCTCAGTTGAGTTTTGATACTCAACATATGTTGAAATACACCACCATCTTTTAATTCCAAGAGTTCACCTCTTGTGTCTGGCCTCAGCTTATGGATCTTGGGGATCTTTGGAAACCCCAAACACTAACCAAGCTCATGGTGTGCCCTCCCTGTGCTACCATCTTTGTCTTACTCCAAAACACCCCCCCATCCCTTTACCTTGACAAATGAACTTACCAGATCTTAAGATGCTGGGTTCTGAGACTTTCTTGCCATTGACATAGGTGTCTGCCCCCTCACAAGGTTCCAGGGTCACCACTGGTGCGGAAAAGGCATAGATGGAATTGGGGGGGGTGGGTGGGGAATAAAAGGCACATACAAGGTACTGTGAAAAATACAAGAAACAACTCTTTTCCCAGGCTTGGTTAAAAAAAATGGATGATTGGTCAACTGGAGGAATGAGAAGACAAGGCAGTCTATACATATTAGATTGAACTCTAATAGTCATACGTAAGGCAAGGTAACACTTTCATTCTAAATACGGGTTCTAGTTTGATATGGTCATTTGAAAAATTATCACATATTTCAAGAAATTACTTTGTAACACATCAAGATATGATCCAGAGGCTCGAAGGCTAGATTCAAAACCCAGTGAATTTGCTTGGATCATTAAAATCCAAGTCTACTCTTTTTCTTCATGAGTCATGAAATAATTCAATGCGATCTAATTGCATAGAGAAATCCAGTGAGTAGTTATTTCAGACAAAGGGCTGCTCACTAACCACTTGTACTGTGGGATATGTCTTCCAACTGTATAGTGAATTTATTATTTATTCCAGTACCTATGGAATCAGGCTAGCTGGAAATGAATTAATGGCATCTAACTATGTGCTCATGAGCTATTCAATAGAGGGATGGGTGGAAAGGCTAGGTGATGGTAGTCTTTTGGATGTTGTTGGACTGCAATTCCCATAAGCTTTACCCAAGAGTCAATGATAAGGGAATATGTGAGCTACAGTCAAGCTAGAGATTTCTGAAGACATATTTCCCTCAAGTTAACAAAAATGTTTTCCCTCATTTTCATAGGCATCCTGCACTTCAATCCTTGCAAACGTAATTTCATCTCTGTGCAGACAGTTCTAAGGGAGTCTACTAGAAAATATTGTTTCAGCAAAGTTGGTGCTGATACCTAAATCCACAAAAGGTCCAGAGCATGTGTTTCCAAGAACAAACACAGAACTTTGGAAGACGAAGGGGGCACATTAACCCCCTAGGTAAGAAATCCTGGAGGGACTCAGCATCTACTCTTGCAAAATTTGGGAGCATTCTAAAACAAAACCTCAAACTTAGGTGATGCTGCAAGTCAGTTCTGGAGTGAGAGAATCAGATGTCTACAAAGACAACTTAGGTGATACAAACTGAGAAGAAAAGAAACAAAACTCCCCAGTCTGGCTGCTATGCTCTAAATGCTGCATTTTGAAACAAAGGGTTTTGGCAGAAAAGATGGTGAGCTTCTCCATCATTTTCAACTAGACAGGGATGGACAGCTGGAAACAACGGAGCTTTCTGAAAGTCCACACCTTCACTGCCAGCCTTCGTGTCACTTCGGAATAGGCAGTGCTCTTCTTTGATGAAATGCCCACTGAGTACAATGTCTTGCCTCCTTTCGCCATCTTCTCGACCAACCCTGTTGGGAACAAAGCAATAAATTAGTGGTCAAAATTCAAAATTGTACAGCATTCTGGGTACTCTTCTGAACAAGTAATTAATAATTACTTTGACCAAATCTATTATCGTTGTAGGCAGATGAATGAGATGGTTGCTATTTTAGGACTTTGCACAGCTCAGCTGCACTAGTTTGCTTCCAGTCATAATTGGGGTGCTACTTTTGACACACAGGACCCTAAATACAGTTGGCTCATCTTATCTTAGGGAATCTCATCTATATGAACTTCCCTGTTCATTTAAATCAAGAAAATACAGATAGCACAGTCTAGGATCTCTATATTTACATAGGTATAAATATAATTGTTAGACCTAACTAGAAAATGAATGAATAAAACTTATAAAAGTGTTGACAAACCATATTTCCAACGAGCCAATGGGTTTATTCTAGCTCAAACTAACTACTGGATTTAGGCAGGGCTCATAACCATGCAGCTTTTCAGATGGTGCTGAAGTGCATATGTCAGCAGCCCACACAGCAATAGCAAGAAATAATGGGAAGTGCAATTCAACAATATTTGAGGGGCTCTATGACAACAGTGGGAGGACCATGTGCCATATAAGAGTTAAAACAGATCGACACCAATTCATTCAGTTCCCTGTGGGAAATTTACTATTCTCATCATGCTCATTACCTGGTTATTCCATCTTTAATGTAGTAGAGAAGGCACTCAGACATCAGAGGATCCTCATTTAGGTTGACCAGGTGCGGTGTCTGAGAGAAACAATGGAGAAAGATTAAATAAACCACTCTTCTCGTTCCAGGCAGAAGTCTACTAGACCTTGGAAATGTTACTGTTTTGTATTATAATCCTCAGCATCCCACAGCACAAGCAATAGTAGCTATGGGATTCTGAAAGTTGCCTCTCCCCCTTAAAATCTCTCTTCCAATCTCTGAGCCTATCCATACTTTTCTCATAGGTCTGTCCACAATGAGACAACAAGACTCTTTTTTCCTGCTATATCATACTGATAGGTACCTTTGAAAACATTTGAGAAACTCTGTAAATTGATGCTTACCATTCTGAAGCATTCAAACCATATGCTAATATCTTGGGGGAAAATTGTTACTGTGTGCCTTCAAGTCATTTCTGACTTATAACAATTCTAAGATGAACCTATCATGGTGTTTTCTTGACAACATTTGTTCACAAGTGGCTTGCCCTTGCCCTCCTCTGAGGCTGAGAAAGTGTGATGTGCCCAAAGTCACCTACTAGATTTCCATAGTCAAGTAGGGATTCAACCACCAGTCTCAAACCACTACCCTATGCTGGCTCAACTTGAAAAGCATAGCCCTAAACAAGGCTGACAAGAATATTTGTATTCTTTCATGACTTAGGATGGAGCAAGGCAAGCTATTCACGCCAAGCAGAATAAGGTTCCCTTGCCCCTTGTTTTATCTTTTTTGAAAATACTAGACAGTGTAAGAATGAGCTTTGTAGTTATGGTAATTTGCTAACAAATAAATGATACTAATCTATCTATATATGTTGTTTTATTGTGTAATCCTATGCACATTATCCTGGGACTCAATGAACAAAGTGAGACTTTTCTATGGCTGCATCTACAATGTAGAATTAATATATGGTAGTTTGACATCACTTTAACTGCAATGGCTCAATGCTACGGGATCCTGGGATTTGTAGTGTGGTGAGGCACCAGCATCCTTTGGCAGAGATGGTTAAAAAGCTTGTAAAACTATAACCCTCATGATTTCATAGTATTGAGCCATGATAGTTAAAGTGGTGTCAAACTGCATGATTCTAGTGTAGTGGATGCAACCTCATACCTAAGTAAGGAATCAAGACCTGGTCTCCAGAGTCATAGTCCAATGCTCATACCATACATCCATGATGATTCAAGCAATCTCTTACCCCAGGATGTTCTTATTTGGGGGCATAGAAAGTAATATGTTTCATAACAAATGCCTTTTATTATGGCACAAGCCAAAATGGAATTGAGTCTGCTTTGTTAGATCAATTTCATCAGTGTATTGCAGTGCTTGATATTTTTTTCAAAACCTTGGGCTCTTTAGCCTGTACTTAGAAACTCAATCTACCAAGCATTGCTATAGATTGATTGATTGAGTGGATTGAATGAAGCAGACTGCATTCCATTTTGGCTTGTGCCATAATAAAAGGCATTTGTTAGAAAACATACTTTTTATTGGAGTGACTTCCATTTCAATTTAGGTCGTGTTGTACTGTTATAAATTGTTTTATTTAGGAACAAAAGTAACAAAATGTACAAGGTATTGACTTTTATGCATCAGGAAGCAAATCTGCAGTGCATATGCATCATGTAATTAAAAAGGAGTTACACTAACCTACATCTGGGTTTAACACTTCAACGTTATGCTGGATTAAACAGCTAAAGAACAGTATTGGCAATCCCATTGTTATAACACCAGTCTGAACACCATGCAAAGAATATTGCAAACTGTAAACTCATGCAAGAAGTAGGAATCCATACCAAGCAAATAAGCACACCCAAGTGAAAAGAAGTATTAAATTGCTTCCGCAGATGTAACCCCATCTTCTCTTACAGGATATGTGAAATGAAGTCAACAAATCTGAGTTCCCAGATGTGCTATTAGGTTCCTTCACGAGGCAGCTGCCAAGGCACCTGAAATGCAGCCACAGCTCATTGCTAAAGCCTGCCACTACAGAGTAGTACACTAGCTTTCCACAACCCACTTCTCTTCCTCTACAAGCCAGTTGTGATGGGAGTTAAGCAGCTGTTTCTAGCCATCATTAGTGCTTGCTCACTCACAAACTCTAGTACAGTGGTTCTTCAGATGTTTTGGCCTTCAACTCAAAGAAATTAACAGCTGGTAAACTGTTTGGGATTTCTGGGAGTTGTGGGCCAAAGCACCTGGAGACCCACAGGTTGAGAACCACTGCTCTAGTAGGTGGGGCAGCAATCAGATTGCTACTCACAAGAAAGAATGTGCTACTACTCATTTTGATGCTGGCAAGAAAGCCAGCCAGATACAATGTCAAGAAACATCTGGTAGATGGGGTAGAGAGAGAGAGAGCTACAGAATGTGTCTTCAGCAATATCTACTGGTCCAAAATGATGCATCTTACCATGTGGGAAGGCACTAGCCCAATGGGTAGAGCACATAACACATATACAATAGATTCCAGTTCATTGCCTGGTGTCTAAGGTTAAGATCTGGAAACATTTCTGAAACCCTGGAGAGATGTTGCCAGTCACAGTGTAGACCTTGATGAGCCACTCTGGACCTATGGTTTAAGGCAGATTTTGAAGCTCCAAACCTGGGCAAGATTCATGCAATGCTGAGTTCCTAAATATAATTGTTAAATCTCTCTTCAACAGCATGTAACTTTAGCTCTTGGGTTTTACCATATTTCCTATTTAAAAGTCTGAATTAACATCATCCATTTTATTTTTAATCTCAACATATTGGTATTTTATTTTATTTTTATTTTCAGGCTATTCTACCATGTTTTGACTAAGGGCTGAATAATGCTGCTCTCAAAAGTGACAGTACTACTGTAATTGTATATTTGCAGCATTATTCAGTCTTTAGTCAAAAGGCAGTGAATTGACTAAAATCATTTGATTGACAGTCCTGCTTATAGCTAAGGATACACATAAGAACAGGCACCCAGTAGCAACTACTGCAGATAAGGTCTTTTATCCTGACCCTGAGCAAATAGCACCCGAGGGCTCTTCACTGAGAAGAGACAGTGTGACGCAAAACTCGCTCCGTTCCTGAGTGGTAGATTGAGGAACCACGTAACTCCCTTTACTTGAGACAGGATAGTTGAATAAGCAAGTTCATTACATCACTCTTTAGAATGCTCATGGTTATGTAAGTCAAAGAAAGCATGCTGAAGACCATGGCGTCATCCATCCTCTTGTGCTACTTATTGCAAAAGAGCTAGGAAGCCAGCTCTTCCAAACAAAATTTGGAAAGTTTTCTAAAGTCAAGGTAGCACAAATGTGTCTAATGCCACAGGATAAGATGTAGATTTTTAAAAGGTGCCACACAGATCACGCCAACAATACCCTTCAGACCAACCTTCTTGGGGGAATGCACCCCTACACTTTCCAGGAAAACTTCCTGGTGGTCAACTGGTAGTAGCTACATGATAAAAGACGGAAGAATAAACAACTCAAGCATACAGTAACCATCACCACAACCCTGACAAACATATGAATAATATGTGGTTCCTACTAAGGATAATTGTTAATCTATAAATGGTAGCCTGTGGACAACAACCATGTGCGATCTCCAACTCTTTTTCTGCTGCTCACCAATTTCTTTTTTGACTGTGTGCATGGTTGAGATCACACAAAAAGTATCCAAACCTACCAAGCATATCAGTTATTCTTTCCCAGTAAACCTGCCCCCCAAATCTACCCAAAATCAACCAAAAGTGAAATAAACAAAAACAAAAAAGTGAATAAATTAAATCAGAACTAGAATAAAGTAAGTCAAAAATCCCTAAATATGCTATTTGACCCCCTCCCGATGGAGATGTACATCTGAGATTAATGTATTGAAGTTTCCCTCTATTTCAGGCCTGGGCAAACTTCGGCCCTCCAGGTGTTTTGGACTTCAACTCCCACAATTCCTGACAGCCTATCGGCTGTTAGGAATTGTGCGAGTTCGAGTCCAAAACAACTGTAGGGCCAAAGTTTGCCCAGGTCTGCTCTATTTGAAACATTGTTGGACCCGGAGACTAACTGCAAGCATTTTGGTCATTAAGTTGTATCGAGTTCTTTTAAAGGAAATATTCTGTATTATGCTTCCAAAAAAAAAGGATTCTACCCAAACAGCAGTCACGTAAAACACTCTTTGCCATCTAACAGTAATTTAATAGTATCTGGCTGCAGGGTGACTCAAAAAACATTCAGATATAGTTATGGCACCAACAAGCCAGCAATAAAATATCAGCAAAGTTTCAAAGAGAGAAAAGCATTCATGTATTCAAATGCTATCAAAAATGTAATGTGCCAAAAAGTTAAAGATGGGAAGAATGTTTATACTGGTACATACTGTACATATATAATCTACTTCAAGATGTCCTACCTTTTTGGGAGAGAATACTCCTAGTGTGCCACCATCTTCTCTCATAGCCACTCCCATTTCTGCCAGCAAAGCTTCCCTGGAAAATGTAATAAGAAAAAAAAGTTTTTGAAGACTCTTTTGAGGCCTGGGTCTCGTGATAAAGGAAGCAAGGATACTCAGAAAGACACAGCATATGAAAACAGAACTGATGGCTATGTCTGTGTGTGTGTGTGTGTGTATGGGGCAGGTATGTTAGAAGGAACCCCAAGAAATGGGGGATGGGGGAATGCATGGATGACGGACGGATGTCTGGATGCTGAGACGTGAGTGGGACAGTGCCAAATATTAATCCTGACACCAGCTGCAAGGCAGTAGTGGCTGGTGGTTCTCATGTCAATGGAGCATTGCATCAATTCCATATTTTTGCTGGATTTACAATAACTTTCTAAAGGGCTGAACATGCTAAAGAACAAGGTCTTGGGGAGATGTTATAAAACCTGCATTAAGCCCTGGAGTGAATTGATCACCTAATTGATCTGGGGGCCATCAGTCATCACAAGTGGAAAGTACAAAAAGAACCAAAATCACAACAGGAACATCTGCCAAATAAGAAAATGCATCTCTTGTCATGGCTTCCTATTGAACATATTACTATTTTTAGTTTTTATAGGAGGTGGACTGGGAGATGAGGAACTTGCACCCCAACATCCAACAAAGATTTTCTGACCCATGTAAGGACCTCATCATACTTACTGGAATCAGCGTCCTAGGATGCTTCCACACTCTCTTCAGGATGGAGCCCCACGCTGGCCATCACACAACATTATGTGACTTCTGGCGGAGGCTCCATCTCCAACTATAACGAAGAAAGCGTCACCGAGAGGGAGCTGCGCACAGGGCGGTGGATCCACCCCGCTGCCTTTCTATTTTGTTGTGGAGACCAGGCAAACAAGACACTTTGCCTGGCATTTCTGATGAGGCTTTCTTATTCTAGAGTCTGGTTAGATATCACTATTCAATAGGTTCTAACACAATTATTTAATCATACAAGAATATATAAAGCATCATATAATACACCAAATAAACATCACATTACAATATAACCGCATTGGTACCGTGTCCGAAGGATGGCTGAGTCATAATGTTCATCAATATGTATATAGTTCAGTCCATACAGAACTCAGAGTCAGTGTCCGTAGGCTCTAATGAAGAGCGGTGGGCACGGCAACCGAAGGTGCGGTGAGAAATCCTTGCAACATAGACCAAAGTAAACCTGAACCATGCAATCCAGGCTCTCGGAAATGAAATAAGCAAGCCGACGGAGGTATATTCCTTCAAATCTGGGCCGCTGAGATCCGTTTGAATCTTTTTCAAGGCAAATATCCATTGTGCAGGTTTAGGTCAGGATTAGGGAGAAACCACACGCGCAGCACTCAGGCGCGGTGACCTTAACCGGTCACGGCGCGCTGCGTATCGGACCTAAACCTGGATGGATTTTGCCTTTAAGATTCAAACGGATCTCAGCGGCCAGATTTGAAGGAATATACCGTCGGCTTGCTTATTTCATTTCCGAGAGCCTGGATTGCATGGTTCAGGTTTACTTTGGTCTATGTTGCAAGGGATTTCTCACCGCACCTTCACCCGTGCCGTGCCCACCGCTCATTAGAGCCTACGGACACTGACTCTGAGTTCTGTATGGACTGAACTATATACATATTGATGAACATTATGACTCAGCCATCCTCTCGGACACGGTACCAATGCGGTTATATTGTAATGTGTGATGTTTATTTGTGTATTATATGATGCTTTATATATTCTTGTATGATTAAATAATTGTGTTAGAACATATTGAATAATTTCTGA
This sequence comes from Anolis apletophallus, assembly GCA_030556195.1. Classification (NCBI taxonomy): domain Eukaryota; kingdom Metazoa; phylum Chordata; class Lepidosauria; order Squamata; family Anolidae; genus Anolis; species Anolis apletophallus. Next base: position 63,635,965 of record JARBWK010000010.1, on the reverse strand, counting down.
TGAGGCCCCAAGAAAAATATAATTCTTAAATGGCTAGTTCTTGTTACCTCAACAATTCCCTGACTCTTGGATTTCCAAGCTTTCATGAAGCTACTATACAAACTCAAAAAGCTCTGAGTAATAACTTTTTTATATGGTGGCTTTAACAGGTAGCACACATCATTCATAATCACTGCATGTAGTATTTACTTGTTGCATTAACACAAGTTTGGTAGGCACATAAACATCCTTTACATCAGTGGTTTGGGTCCCCAGATGTTTTGGTCTACAACTCCCAGAAATCCCAGTTTACCAGCTGTTAAGATTTCTGGGAGTTGAAGGGCAAAAGATCTGGGGACCCACAGGTTGAGAACCACTGCTTTATATATTGCCAAACCAACTGAAGGTCACTTTGTTAAGTCACAGAAGCGTGGCAAATGTGTAACAGCCCTAAGATTCACCGTTCTCTGTCAAAAGAATAAAATAAAATAGTAAAATGAAATGTTGCACCGAATGTGAACTTTTTATTATGAACATACCAATCCATACTCATTGTCGAGTTCCTACCTTTCCATCCGGATTGCTTCTGTTCTACGTAACTTTTCCTCCCATGTTTCATTCAACTCAGCAATTATTTTCTCAGTTTCCTGCAGAGAATAATTAAACATCAGCATTTTATAGCCATCACTGGAGTGTACTAGAAACATTTTGACTGCAGTACATTTTGCAGAACTCACTATATTTTTTCTAGGGCAGGAGACCGAGAATTAAAGTGTCTATGATGTTATTGATTACAATTTTCATCTTCTCTGATTACTGTTCAAACTAGAAATGCCTGACGGAAGTTACAGACTAACATATGTGAGCTATGCTCTCAATAGTTGACTTGAGAGTCCTTTTCATAGATGCATCTCAGGCACCATACTCCAAATGCATACTCATTCATTTATAACAGTAGTTCTCAACCTGTGGGTCCCCAAATGTTTTGGCATTCAACTCCCAGAAATCCTAACAGCTGGTAAATTGGCTGGGATTGCTGGGAGTTGTAGGCCAAAACATCTGGGAACCCACAGGTTGAAAACCATTGATTTATAGGCAATACACCAGAGAGTAATAATGTTTTGTTATACCATGATATTTTTCTGTCATGTTTTTTCTCCCATTATGTCTGCAGTACAAATAATGGCCTGTATGACCCTGCACTTACCTTCAATCTCTCAATGGCCTCTTCACTACCTGGAGCAAACATGATGCGCTCATGGAGACTGGCGACAGAAGCAGCTCGGCTGGACAATGCAGAGAGTGAGGAGGACGGGCTCATTCCTACCAAGGCATTGGTCACTGTGGAGAGATTGTCATGGCGTTGACTCATATCTGCCACTCTACGGTTATCATTATTGTTCTCAAAGTCGGAAATGTCTACGGGGGTTCAGGAGGGGAGAAAGAAGAGGGAAAGACACGAGACAAGAAGAAGGAAGGAGAAGATAGAGAAAAGAATTGCAGTTTGGAAATAGCAACATGATGCAATGAGGAGAAAGGTAGAAATTGAACAAAGAGATATGCAGTAATTAATGTAGCTATTGCTGCTAGGGCAGGATCCTCACATCAGCTAGAGCATTCACACTATGCCTTGTACAGCTCCTCTTAAGCACTGAAGCATCAGTCTTTGTTCTTTCCTGTGCCTTGTAAGAACCTGATAGCACACTGAAGACCTAATGTACAATCATGTAACCTCAATATCTCCATTAACATACTTGGCAGGTGGCAGAGCAACCAGTGCCCATGCAAGCCATGTAGAAGGGAAAAAGAAGACTTAGGGAGCATCATTCCATCTCAGAGTTGGCTTTTCAGAAGATGCAAATGTTTTAAATCCTGGTAGCTACCCTGGGAATTTTATTCAAAGGTGAGGGGGGAAAAACCTTAAAACAAACAAAATCCCGGGGCCACCCATGAACAGTTTGTCACACTGGGCTTCCATGGCAACACCGATTATTGTCCATTTGCATTTCAATAGCCTGTGTAAAATTGACCATGAAAAAGAATGCTGAACTGCTAGAACTTGCCACCCAACTTTTGATACTTGAGTATCATGAAATTATCTTGAGGTCTTCTGAAACCTCTTCTCCATGTTTCTCAGCTGAAGAACCTTAATACATAATAATTAGACAAAGGCTCTTCCTTGTGATGACTCCCAATCTCTAGAATATCTCCCCCTGAAACAGGATGGCTTCACCAACATCTGGAGATTGGCTTTCAACCAAGCAATCATGAGAACCTGCCAGTGACAAAAGTGTATCCAAATCAGAGAATTGTTTCTCCCCTCAAGATACTGTGTCAATGCTCTAAGGAAGGCTCTGAATCAATGCTGCAAAATGTCCATCACAAGACATTTTGCTGCATGAAGCAGTAACAAAATAGGATGATGCTTCCCTATACAGAAGCTAACTTGACTAGCAAAGTCAATATCATTTTGATACTGATGTCCAGATAGCATACAAATCATATCTGAGAAAGAAAGCTATTTCAAAAAGCTCATGGCAGGTTATGTACAATGTATATTTCTTTCCTGAAACAGAAGGGAAAGACTCGGGGAATAAGAATGAAAATTTTTTAAAAAGAAAGTGACCTCATTGGCCTGTACCAGTTGTTTGGGACTTATTGCCTTATTCTGCCTAATAGCAGATCTAGTTCCAATAGATTACAGCAAACAGAAAGTATAAGCCATTAACAACCGGTAATGAATGCATTATTTGTACTCATCTATACAGAACTGGGTATGGTTGAGACAAGGATAATGGTGAAATAGCCTATTAGGAGAAGACCCACATACAGGTCCTTCTCAAAAAATTAGCATATAGTGCTAAAGTTCATTATTTTCCATAATGTAATGATAAAAATTAAACTTTCATATATTTTCGATTCATTGCACACCAACTGAAATATTTCAGGTCTTTTTTTGTTTTAATACTGATGATTTTGGCATACATATCTCACTAAATTAGCATGTTCCATCCGACCAAATATGCGAATTTTTTGAGACAGTATTTTTGGGTTTTCAGGAGCTGTATGCCAAAATCATCAGTACAAAACAAAAAAAAAGACCTGAAATATTTCAGTTGGTGTGCAATATATGAAAGTTTAATTTGTATCATTACATTATGGAAAACAATGAACTTTGGCAGTATATGCTAACTTTTTGAGAAGGACCTGTATAATGTTTAGAATATCCAAGCTCAAAGCCTCCACTGAGATTGCCTCCACAGATTCAATACTCTTGTTATTCTATGTCTATGGGATAAGTACAGTTCAATCCTCACCATGTTTATTCAGGCCCACTGATTTCAACAGAACTTTTATTTTAATGAAATATTAATATCTCTGAACTTACTTTGAACTTTAAGACTATACTACCTTTGCCCTCAAACAGAAATATCCTTTCTCAAGATTCTTTCATGTAGTTATCTCATGATATTAATAAAGACACGTGTTTTTGTTTTTGTTTTCCATTTTCTGGCTTATTTGTTATTTAAAATATGTAACGTGAATCAGAGATTGTAAACATTATTATTTGCGTTACAACTTCAAAACAGAAACACACACCTGCCATTGCTACTTTTCATATTTTCTGGAAGAACCTGGAAGTCCAAAATTGAACTTTTTCAACTTCTGCATGGAATCTCAACAGATAACACGGAGATGGTCTAAACCAGTGGTTCTCAACCAGTGGGTCCCCAGATATTTTGGCCTTCAAGACCCAGAAAGCCTGACAGCTGGTAAACTGGCTGGGATTTCTGAGAGTTGTAAGCCAAAACATTTGAGAAACCACAGGTTGAGAACCACTGGTCTAAACAGATGCTACAACCTAATGCATGCCAAGAGGTTGGACTAGGTGGCCCTGGTGGTCTCTTCCAACTCTTATGATTCTATGATTGATCAAACACATTGTATTTTCTGATATTCGGAACAGAAAAGAATGAGTGACACTAAATGACTTTTCATATTATGCACTCACTATATTAGTGCTAGTAATAAATATGTTAAAAATCTGGAGAGTGCTAAAATCAGAGATTGGAAAAACTGAAGAGCAGCCCAGAATATTTTGGAGCGTATCGGGGGAATTCACACAAAAGTTAACTAATTCACATTTGTAACAATTATTTTTAATGTTATGTATATTGTCTGTTAATAATACATTAGTTTTATCAGATTCACGTGTAAAATTAAAATGGTTTTCAGCAGCAGTTTAATGGTTTAGAATTGTGTTAGCACAGGATTAATGAGCATAACCATTTGAGTTTGGAAACTTAACTTCCACTGCTGCCAAAGGTATTCCTTAAAAAATAACAGAACATGAGACATACTGCACCAAAATGCTGGGCATTTGGTAAAAACACGTAGAGGAAAAGGAAAAGCAACACGGTGATGTTTAAAAAATTCCTATGGCATTTCTTTTTGGATGCTACTTCCTGACAAAGTATTTATTCTGCAATTGCCCTTCCTCATTCTCCTAATTTTATGGGGGAAAGTGTTCAAAAATGCTATCTTGCACCTGTAGACCTCCCAGGTTTATCCTGATTGACTTCGTATTTTTCCTTACCATAGAAAGCAATAAAGGAGAGAAAAGGGGCTAGGTTCGCAGTGCTTTTTGCTTACTAGAACTGGGAGCCATCTATCAGAAAGCACCTTTTGACAGCAGATTAACACTTATGCTGATATAATCTCTTTTGATTTTAAAAAAATCCTATGCACTGAAGACACTGTCTTCTAAGATGGTGGCAAATGCTATTAATATTCAGTTTCTGAAACCCAAACTCCAGGGTGACCCTTCTTTTTGACATACATTGTCATTCTTTGACTATGTATCACATGAACAATTAAATATTTCTAAGACATAAAAATTCCAGGGAAAGATCCTGAGAGCGTTATAAGATAGCACTTCTCTATTCTAGCTGCACCTCTACATTTTTAAAGCCATAGGACCAGGCATGAGTACTGGAGTCTTTTCTTTCCTCTGCGGCTAAATTATTCAACATCTATTTCAAGACTTGGCTGGAATCCAGCACAGCCTAAACAACCAGGCATGTCTCTTTATCCCTCACCATTACAAAACCTTCCATTGCAATGCAGCTTTCTTAGAGTCCCCCGAGAACCAGAGAAGCCTTGTCTCAATTTTATCCATCACTCGCGCTTACAAGTATTTTAGAGCCTGGAGAGGGTTGGGCTTTGGCCCCTGCAAGGTTTGAACAACAAAATATTGATTTACTGTAGAGTATTGTTGGGTGGGTGGGTGGTGGAGTCAGTAGAAAGCTATCTCTGTGGCTAAAGCTAAGATGCTAAATGAAACAGAGCATTACATATCCAAGGAAATATAAAGTAAACAGAGCCATTAACCAATGTGAGTTGTGAAGGAATTGGTAGGAGTTCATATCAATACCTCCAAAATACATTTAAGAAATTGGTATTCACTAGGATTTGGTTCCAGCCCCACTCCTCTCCAAACAATCTGTGGATGCTAGGGTGCTATAGGAAAATGGCATCAATTATATAAAATGGCAAAATGAAGGCTTACTCTTTGTATATGTACATGTGTATGTGTATTTTTTCAAACCATGGGTGGTGAAATCCATGGATGCAGAATCTGCGGAAGGCCAAATCTAGTATTAAACATAACATGGCTAACCTTCTGTAGATTGACAGGAAGCACAACATGTGCAATTGAGATGGGTAAGGCAGGTCCACATGGCTTTTTGTAATTTTGAGGATAGGTAATACCAGAGAACTGGATGTGTTAAAAATAATGTCCTCAATTTAGTACCTCCCTGCCCCACCCCAGTTGTGTTGGTTTGATACTCTCAGAATGCACTAGCCAGGTACATTGAGTGTTGTAGTCAAAAATGTTTGGAGGGCAACAATTTAGAAAAGGTTCCATTATGGCATACTGTCCTAGTCTTGAAAATCTCAGTGCACTTGCTGTGTTTGCAATGAGTGCTTTCATCAGAGCGTAGGCGGTACTGCTCACATACAAGGCACAGGCTACAGGGTTTCCTAGCATGCTAGCAAAAGCCAGGTCCAAGTTGTCAAGCCCTAACTGCAGATGGGCTACTTCCAGCAGCATCCCTAACTGGTACAACTATATGACCCCAAAAAAGGCCAAAGAGGATCATTGGTAACTTCAGTGACATCCATGGCCTGAATCAGATATTTTAATGCTTCTGAATAGGCTGTTTCCTGCCTCCCACCTACGCATATGAATTACTCCTAGCCCCAGCAGAAGCAGCAGCAGCAGCAACAAGCAGCAGGAAACAGTTACAGCATAGAGAAATGAAATGTCAAGACTATTAGTCCTGAACTGCAAAAATTATTTAGTCTATGGATGAATGTATCAATCAAGGGCCAACAACTTATGGTGGACTTTATCGTCCCCCACACCTCCACCCCACTTTAAAGCACTCTCAAATATAGCATTTGTACCCATTCACAGAGAAGGGTGGGCCTTGTAGCTTCACACTCAAGCCTGTTCGTGGGCCAAAACTGCCATGTTTGTGGAATAAAGCAAGATTCAACAAGCCAATTGTTCATTTCTGCCCTGGAACCAGTGAGTGCAGAGGCAGTTCATATTCAAAACAATGGTTATATTCCCCTAATTTTCCTGGGTTTTGTCCCACTCTTTGCATTTTTGTAGAAAATGACTCAAGATCTGTTTTGGGTAACTATGGAAGCTGAAGTTTTCCCTTCAGCCTTGCTGAAGTGTGCAAAAACAACTGAGTCCATTTCTCATGCTGTATATATGTTCCTTTGCTATGACTGAGTCTGCCATAAGCAGTGAAGCACACAGAATACCAGCAATGGGGAATACACACATTTAGGTCCTCCTGGAACGGGATTAGCTAAGAGAGACAGGAGAAGGAGTGGGGGGGGGGGGAGACAAAGAAAACAAAAGTAGGTTCATCTCACAGAATTCAAGAATCAACACCTGAGGGCTTTTCCAGATATCCAGAATCCCTGAGCTTTATTGCCAGTGTTTTAGTATATCCCATTTAGTCTACTTCAGAACGGGTCTCTCTCATTGGGCTGGTTTCATTAGGACAAGAGGGACCGCTGTAGTTGGAAGACTTTTTGCAACTTTGATTTCAAGGGGGTGAAGTGTGCGTTGTGTGACAAAGAATGATCACACAACCTGACAGCATATATGCAGAGGGAGGTAAGAGAAAATTTTAAAAGGTTGAGAAAATGATTGAGAGAACTGGGAATGAGCAGGTGTGAAAGCTTTTGTTGAAGTCACAACCATGATCCAATAAGGAACTATGCCACTTACACAGTTATCTTCCCCACGGAATCCACTTTCACAATGGTTGTCCTAGATGGGTTTACATCATACAATGTAAAGCCCCAATTCATATCTTCCTAGCAAGAAAACCTTATGGGTTGAGTGTTGAGGGCAAAAATAAATACACAGATATATCCCACAACAGATGCCATGCTTAAGAGTGAGGAGAAATTTGGATCTCCTGTAATGAGTAAGAACAACTCATTTATTGTACATTTATTGACTGGAAAGGCCATGAGTTGCATATTCTTCAAGTCGAATAATCCCTGCCTCATTCATATCAAATGAGGAAAGTTCAAAATGTGAAATAATATGGTGAAATAATTCTCCAGGTCAGATATCTGGACAACTATAACAGTTTTGCAATCTTACTACCAAGTATGTAAACAGCTTGCTATCAACAAGGAGATGTTGGCTGCAATGTCAGGGACTAGACATGCAAAGAAAGATGATGGTTTTGTGGATTCATTAGGAGCTAATAAGGAGAGAAAGGGTGGAGTGAAGAGTTTCTGGAAGAGTGGTACCTTAGTGTCATTTGCCTTATTATTGTGGCACTTGCAGCGGTTGACTGAGCCAATATGATGAGCTCTTTATGAGCAGCATAACCTTCACACCTTGGATGGGCAATATCATCATGTGACTGCAAACCTTTGATATGAATATCTGTGGAATTATGATATAAATGTTGTGTAATAACAGGGTAAACTTTACACCATGTGAATGAATGCAAACATGGTGGTTACACCAAGTGATTGGCACGTCAAATCTCCCCCTTCTCATCTTGTAGAAGTCAACTAGATTGGCAGTAGGACATCATTTCAGAAAAGGTGGCTCTCTCAAAACTCAAGTAACTCAGAAGAACAAGCATATGCAAATAGTATTCCAATCCAGTTCAATGCATAGGAAGTCAACATACTGTCAATAATGTCTCCCAGACCCTGGGCATACAGCAGGTCTCTCAGACGAGCCACTTCATCCTTCAGTTCCCTGATCAGTTTGTTGTTAGGATCCTCATTAATGACAGCATTGCACCTGATCTGCTTAGCACGGTCAGCATATCTGTAGAAGCAAGATGCAGTTCAGGTAAAGTAAGAATTACTGTAAATGCCATACAGTGTGCATATAAAATAGTGAAGAGATGAGCGCCACTGCTTATTGTTGATATTTCTGAGGAACCTCTGAATATGACAATTTGAAATGCTGAATGAGAAGGTGAGAATGTTTTCAGCTATGTTTTCATTCATGTTATGTAGAGACAAGCTAATGAAAGAACAGTGAAATCCCTGAGGACAAGGCAATACAAAGAGATTATTAGGTATCACATTATTTCTACAACAGTTCATAAATATAGAATGCAATCAAGTCTTATCAAGCCTTGTTGTTTGGTTTGGTATTGTGATATGGCTTAAGGGCTAATCAATAAAATTATTATCATTACTACAACAGATGATAAGCTATTTACAGGAGATATTGGAGATATTGATAAGATGTAATTCATAGGAAGCAGCTCAACCATGGCATCACTACAATGACTACAATGAATGTGAGAGACATTACTTCTACAATAAACTCAAAAGTCATGTAAAAGCTTTACCTGTCTAATATTTTCCCCTAACCACCCCGTATATATTGATGTACTAACAGGATTAAGCCAATCCTCCTGTGATAGTGAAATTACTGTGAATTAAATTAATGATCGGGTAATCATTTACCACAATCTCAGTTCTTTGTGAGCACAGCATATAAAATATTTGATGCATGAATATTCACTAAAGCTCACACTTCCAAATGTGGATGGTGTTGTTATACCTATTTCTCCTAACTAGTTAGACAAACTCTAGTTTACTCAATATCCAAGCCTTTCTGTCCTCTCAGAATATACTGATAAAGAAAGCAAAATCATACAGTAAAAGCTCACTCATTCACCACAGTGTGAGAAATAACTTTTACCTTAATGTGCTGAGGGTCTCATCATAATTGATATCAGCAGGGCTAAGGGCAGCAACCATAGCAGTCCTAGAGTTACCACCTGCATAGGGAATACACAAGCAAATTTAGAGATCAAATCATTTTCAGGTTGTATTTATAATGTTCACACGGCTGGTTCTCACATGAAAGCAGGATGGAATCATTGCTTTGAGCCACATATTGAGCAGAATGGTGGATCAAGTCCTTCCTGCCCATGTCTGCCCCTACTTCCAATGGCTATATTTCCCTGATTGAGTGAAGAAGATACTGCTGGCCTTTGGGAGCTCTTCAATGCATGCCAGAGCTAAAATCGCATTCTGAGGAAAGACTTTAAGTGGTTTGGGTGCTCTTTTTATATATAAAAAACAACAACAACAGGAAAAAAAAACAAAAATGGCTTTGCATCCCCCAACAGTTGTTGTAGGGTCTTGTTATGATAAGCTTCAATATATACTGCAGTGGTTCTCAACCTGTTGATCCCCAAATGCTTTGGCCTCCAACTCCCAGAAAGCCCAGTTAGTTTACAAGTTGTGGGGATTTCTAGGAGGTGAAGGCCAAAACATCTGGAGACCCACAGGTTGAGAACCACTGATTTATTACTACATCACAATCTGCCAATTTATCCAAATGCTGAGTGACCTGTAGGAAATAGGATGCTAGCATATAGCATGCATGTTTCAATTATGGAAGGACCAGTGATGTAACAGACAGACAGACACAGACACACACACACGCACACACATCTCACAGTGAATCAGGAGAACCTAGAAGACACTAACGGCATTTAGGATTAATAAGTACCAAGATTTTCCCGAAGGAGCCAGGTAAGTACAGAGTCTCGATATGGAATGAAGTCTGTCTTTTTCTTCTTCTTGTTCTATGAGAAGGAAAAGAACTAAGAATGACAGAGGCCTCTGATATCTGTAAGTAATGGTTAAGTATAATTAAGGAAGAAAATGAACACATATAGCTAATGCCCATTGTGCACAGTTTGTCAAGCTGAGTATGAAAAAGCCCCGAAGAGGTTCCTTTTATTATTAACTTTCATTAAGATACAAAGCTTCAAAATGTTATATGTAATATTTTTAAAAAATGAACTATTGATCCATTTTGGGGATCTCAAAGAAAAATAGACTGCTATGATGGTGATGATGATCACAACGATTGAAATGTCCTGGTTGCCAAGAGATTACTGGTCTAAATAAGAGTGATCAGTGTTGTCACTTTTCGGGAAATACAGCTCAGCCTTGAATCAAGAAGAAGTTTTGAGCCATGTGGTAAATCTTAGCTCTTATATATTTATTGTGATTTCAGTATAGATCCATCGTGTACTTACAAACTAGATAACACAATACAGTACTATGCAATTCTTAAATATATTATGCATTTATTTATATCCCCCATAAACTGTTTTGAAAGTGGAAATCTTTCAAAATTAAATTATTACAACCAATTGTCATAGTTTAGAAGTGAGCATTTACCTTATTTGGTCCTGAATCCTGAAAGGAAATAAAAGATATTGATTATAACGGAATAATAATGCATGCTCAAAACAGAATATGAGAAAACAAGTGGATATTAAATTTTAAAAATGAGACACTCTTCTAGTCCAAATATAATTCCAAATCTCTAGTATTTGGGGGAATAAAAAAGCTTGATGTGACATTCAACCACAGAGCAGAAAATCTCAACTGCATCAAACAAATGGAAGAAGTATGGGTTGCTTACCTGTAACCATATTTCTTCGAATGTCAGGTCTGTGAAATCCACACACATGGGTTTTCCCCCGCGCATGCGCAGATTCTCGGATACTCTACTAGAAAGATCTAAATACAAGCACCGCCCACCTTCCCCCATCAGCCCCAGCGCCCAGGCGGGGCTTGCTCCTCAGTCCGTTTCCGCGAAAACACAGAACGAAAAGAGGCATGACCGTGGGGAGGATGGGCGGGTTCCTGTGGATTTCACAGACCTGACATTCGAAGAAATATGGTTACAGGTAAGCAACCCATACTTCTTCTTCATGTGGTCTGTGAAATCCACACACATGGGTGAGTAACAAGCTATTTACCTGGAGGTGGGTCATGCCACACACGAAAAGAGAACGGCTCTGCCAAAGGCTGCATCCCTCTTGGCGATGATGTCCAGCTTGTAATGGGATGCAAAGGTGGAAGGAGTTGACCATGTTGCCGCTTGCAGATGTCATGAACTGGAACTCCCCGCAGAAAGGCCTGAGAGGTAGAAACTGACCTCGTGGAATGTGCCTGTAATGTCGGGGAGGATCTCTACCTGCCAATTGATAGGCCAACCGAATTGTGGAAACTATCCATGACGCCAGACGCTGTGAGGAGACCGAGTGCCAAGGGCATCCTTTCTATATTTAAGGAAAAGTCTGGGCGACTTCCTATAACTGGCAGTCCTGTCAATATAGAAGGAAAGTGCCCTTTTGACATCCAGGGAGTGTAGGGACACCTCTAACTGAGAGGATGGTTTAGGGAACAGGGCAGGGAGAGTGATGTCCTGGGACATATGAAAATGGGATACAACTTTAGGTAAAAGTAACATCGGTCCGAAGAACAACCTTGTCTTCGTGGAACCTTATAAACGGGGATCAGCCCTAAGGGCTGTTATCTCGCTAGCTCTCCTGGCAGAGGTAATAGCAACCAAGAACGCTGTTTTCCAGGAGAGATGGGAGATATCAGCGTGAGCCATGGGCTCGAACGGGGGTTTAGACAACTGGGAGAGAACAAGTTCAAGGCTCCAGGCTGGAGGTGGTGGGGAAACTGGGGGGTGGATCATCTTATAACCCTTTAGGAACATGTGGATAATAGGATCCTGAAAGAGGGACGGGAGTCCACCTCTCCTATACCATGATAGGGCAGCTAGATAGCACTTTATCGAGGAGAGAGAAAAATTAAGGGATGAAAGATGAACTAAAAAGTCTATTACCACCGGAATAGGGCTAAAAAGAGGAGGGTGGCTGGGGATTCGGAAAAAGTAGCGAACTTTTTCCATTTGTAGGTATAGGACTTTTTAGTCGAAGCCTTCTGGGCCGCCAACAAGATGAGGCGTGCCGCATCAGAGACGTGGTCTAGGGGGTTATCCTCCAAGCCGTCAGGCGGAGGGTTGGGAGGTCTGGGTGTTGAAGTAGGCCGTCTTGTAGCGTCAGCAGGTCCGGGCTGGACCGCAGGCGCAGAAAGTTGCCCTGGCTGCATGGAGGAGGGGGCAAACCATGGTTGCCTGGGCCACCATGGCGCTATGAGGATGCAATCGGTCTTGTCTGAGACAATCTTTGCTACCACTCTCCAGAGTGGGAGGGGTGGAAATACGTAAAGGAAGCCTAGGGACCACTTGAAAAGGAAGGCATCTCCCAGGCAACCTGGGGATGCGCGAGGGTCTAGCCTTGCGCAGAAGAGGGGGCAGTGAGCATTGTCGGGGGATGCAAACAGGTCCACCTGTGGGTGGCCCCATCGGCGGTTAGGAACCTGAACTCTCTGGGATGAAGACGCCACCGTGAGTGGTCAAGGATGTCCGACTGAGGGAGTCTGCTAAGGTATTGTCCTTGCCTGGAAGGTGAACTGCCACCAGGAAGATGTTTTTCTGTATGCACCAGTCCCAGATGCGAATTGAGAGGGCCAGGAGGTTGTGCGAGTGAGTCCCACCCTGTTTGTTGAGATAAAACTGGACAGAGGTGTTGTCTGTGATTATCTGACGGTGCGGTTGTGAACTAGGTTCGAGAACGCCCGAAGGGCTTTCTCTACTGCCAGCATCTCGAAGTGAATTTATGTGGAGTTGCATCTCCTCCGGGACCAGCGGCCGCTGATCTGGAGGTGTAGCGTGTGGGCTCCCAGCCTCCCTCGGAGGCATCCGTGGTCACTGACAGGGACGGGGGGGGAAGAAAGGGCATGCCCGAGCACACATTGATTCCCTTGTCCACCATATGAGTGACCGAAGGACAGGGGAGAGGGTGGAGGATGACAGACTGACTGTCTGCAAGGGGATTGAAGGCAGCAAGGAACCAAGCCTGAAGCGGGCGGAGTCGGAGCCTGGCAAAGGGTGTGACACTTGTGGTGGAAGCCATGTGGCCCAGGATGGACTGAATGGTCCATGCAGAAGCATGTCTCTGGGAGAGGAGGCCAGTGATGGCCCGCTTGAGATTGAGGAACCGGTCCTCTGGGAGGAATGCCTTCTGGGCGTTGGAGTCTATCATGGCACCTATGAAATGAATGTGTTGTGTAGGAATCAGTTGAGATTTGTCGAGGTTGACAATGAGTCCAAGGTCCTGTAAAAGAGATAAGGTATATGATATGTCAGAGAGGAGCTGATTTCTAGTGGGAGAGATCAAAAGCCAGTCATCAATGTATGGAAATACGGAGATTCCGCGTTTCCGCAAATGAGCCGCCACAACCGCGAGACACTTCGTGAACACGCGGGGAGCTGTGCAAAGGCCAAAAGGTAGGGAGTTGAATTTGAAAACTTGTCCTTCTAGGGCAAAGCAGAGGTATCTACGGTGGTCTTGGGCAATAGAAATGTGGAAGTAGGCATCTCTCAAATCAATGGTGGCCATCCAGTCTCCCCCGTTTGATAAAAGGGAGGATAACCGCTAGGGTAACCATACGGAACCTGCGGGCCTCGCGGAATCTCTTGACTCCCCTGAGGTCAAGGATGGGCCGCAGGCCCCCGTCACGATTTTCTACCAAAAAGTAGCGAGAAAAAGGCAGTTGGCAGTATCATCTAAAGAGACAGGGGAGACGGCTCCCTTGTGCAACAAGGAGTCAATTTCTTCCCATAGGGCAGGTGAAGGTGTAGTGAGTAGTATGTGCCCAAGTGGGGGGCATGAGTCAAATTCAATAGAGTAGCCATAGTGAACTATGTTGAGGACCCACCTGTCAGTAGTGATGGAACACCAAGCTGACGCAAAGGGTAGGAGTCTATCAAGGAAGGTGAGGTGTGGGATGGTGTCAGTATGCTGTAAGTGTTGAGAGTGTGGAACAACAGGAGGTGTGAGTGGAGGGGAGGGGGGGGAGAAAGTGACGGGTTAAAACCGCCGTCTGTTATTGTAAGGAGGCCTGGAGCCGCGTGACTGTCCTCGAAAGGGCAGAGGGGGCCTCCTAACGCTAGAGGGGGGCGTCTGGGGACGCTGTTTGTCTCTATAGTTTTGGTAGTAGTAACCTCCTCGGGAGTAAGGGTATCTACTATAAGGTCTCCACCTATGGCGTTGTTGGTAGGGCGTTGACCATAGCCACTAACAATTTGTTTATTTTGTGTGACTGTTCAAGTTGTGAATTAGTCTCTGTGTTAAACACACCTGTCTCATCCAGGGAGGTCTTCAATCAGGTTGCGTTGGTCTTGGGATAGTGTAGATGCCCTAAGCCAAGCATGTCTTCTCAAAGCCACAGATCCCGCAATCAATTCCCCGCGTTATCAGCGGTATTTTTAGCTAAGTCCTTTGGAGCTTAGAGAGAAGGGCAGCCTCTTGGGCAAAGGCGGTAGCCATGGCCTGTTCAGCCGGTGGTAGCAACTCGAGGTAGGGAGTTACCTTATTCCAGATGTATGTATGATAGCAACTCATATATACCCTATAATGGGCCATTCTAGCGAATAGGCAGGCTGAGGAATAAAACTTTCTTGACATGTTGTCAAGCTTTTTTTCCTTCCTTATCGGAAGGGAGATTTGTTTCTCTGTATTGGTCTCGGCTGAGCATCCGTCACCAAAGAGTTGGCATTAGGAAGTTTAGCAAGCCATGTGGCTTCTTTAAGGTCAAGCTTGTAAAGATTTTCAGCCCTTTTGAGGTTGCTGGAACCAGGCCTGTGCCACACCTGTGGTTTTTAATATTTGTAATAGATAGGGCAAAGTTGGTAATACAGCAGCCATAGGAGGTCGCTGTTCTGAGGTGGTAAAGCATGGATCTTGAACAGCATTGGGTGGGGAGGGGTTGCCAAATTGATGGCTCTAGACAGGCGTATGAGCAATGCTGCAAATGCCTTGTATTCCTCTGCTTGGAGGGGATCAGGGTCAGCCTCTTGCTGCACTGAGGCAGAGGCGGTGGGATCAGAGGAAGGTTCAGTAGCAGAAACATCAGCCTCTTGAGTTTCTGCCTGAATGGGAGTAGAAAGGGAGGGAGGCACTGCCACCTGGTGGGGGAGTAGCTGGCGTGTTCGGGAGGAGGAGAAGCAACAGGGGCTGTAGGCGGAGGGCGGGCCTGAGGGCGAGGGGGGGGGTGGTTCCACGTGGCTCTCAAAACCTTCCTGGTAGTGATAGGGAGGATAATAAGGGAAAGGCGGGTAAGGGAAGGGAGGAAAAGGGTATTCCTGGGGCCAAGCACGGTGCGAGGAGTGACTGTGCCGACGTTTAGGAGGAGGGCTGCGGGACCGGGAGGAGGAGGAGGAGGAAGAAGAGGAGAGCGGCGCCGAGGCTCTCTTGGAGCGGCGCCGTGTGGCTGGGAAGCAGCACGGGCAGCCAGTATCGGGGGAGGGAGAGCACTCAGGCACTGGAGCCAGCTGAGCTGGTTGGAGAAGAGGAGGGGATAAGGCAAGGCTCGGGTCCACCTGGGACGTGAGCACATCAATGGGGAGCAATTGGGGAGGCTCTTGGAGCTCCAGAAAAGACGCTGTGTCCTGCTCCATTTCAGGCAGTTCAAGGAAGACTGCTGGCGGTTCAGCCACAGGAGATCTCAAGGCCGGTTGGGCAGTGAGGTGTCTCCTTTTGTTGCCTTTCCTTCTCCTTGTGTTTGGTCTTTTGAGCTGCCTTTTTGGGCGGCTTTGCCTGCTTTTTTGGTGGCTCGCCCTGGGAAGGAGAGGGGCCTTCCAATGGGTCTTCTTGCTGCGGAGGAGGTTGTGAGCTCTCTCCTGCAAGGGAGGGAGGCGGCAAAGGCTCGGGAGAAGGCTGAGCGCCTTGGCGAAGCTGTTCTGGCGCCAGAGACTGGTCGTAGGAGCGCCTTAAAGGCGCGAATCCCGGCTCTTTTGGGCCCTGGTGGTGAAGCTCCTGCAAATATTGCAGGCTTGTTTTAGGTGAGCCTCCCCCAGACACAACAGGCATTTTAGATGTTTATCAGCCTCGGGTAAATTAACCCCACAGGCTGAGCATTTTTTAAAAGTAGGGACAGACATATCTAAAGGGGTCTGGTCGGGAATGAAAGGGAAAGAAAAAACCTGGTCAGAGGAAAAAGCTAGAGAGAGCAATCCGAGATGTGTCCTGCTTCACGCGGAAAAAAGGACTGAGGAGCAAGCCCCGCCTGGGCGCTGGGGCTGATGGGAAGGTGGGCGGTGCTTGTATTTAGATCTTTCTAGTAGAGTATCCGAGAATCTGCGCATGCGCGGGGGAAAACCCATGTGTGTGGATTTCACAGACCACATGAAGAAGAAACATGTGTATATTGATGGAACAGGAAAAATCCTCATGTTCCTTGCATGAAGGACAAATGTGACAGATGAATAATAGACAGATAGTTCAAGGCTGCTGTCAGAATGGCACATAGATGTTCTTATCATAAGACCTCTTCACTTTTTACTTGCACAAAAGAGTTCCAAGCCATTAAAGGGGAACAGGACCATACTATCATCTTAATATTTGGAGACTAAATGACAACCTGCAGATTTTGTGCACCACCTCGCCTGAATCCAGAACCTATAGAAAATGGAGACTGATAAAAAGATGAACCCTGTGTGTGTGTGCGTGTGTGTGTGTGTGTGTGTGTGTGTGTGTGTGTGTGTGTGTGTGTGTGTGTGTGTATCTACCATTAGCTAAATACAGGATGTGAACACACTCCACATTTTGATTCATAGCTGCTCTGTGGCTTGGAGTTTGTAGTGAAAGCAAATGCTTAACCAGCATCTTTTCTAGACACCAAATGACGGAGCAGTCACCCAAATGAAGCATCGCAGAGGATGTATTGGGAGAGGAAACCTGCACAGCATTTCTAAGGAAAATGCCCCCACCCACTCACATCAACTAAGTCTTACCATTTCAGCTAGAGCAGAAATCACCTTCCCCAAGGTGGTTAGTGATTTATTGATGTTTGCACCTTCCTATGAGGAAAAAAACCCACTTTCAGTCTGAATCAACAAATTCTCTGCACAGAATTTGCACAAAAAGATGTTTAGGAGCTGTACATATTCCATTGGAAACATCTACGAGTATCTTGGGGAGACACCTTTTATTTTAACTTCTACATACAGTACATGTGCATCACAGTACTGGGCAGTTTTTCTTATTACTCAACTCAGAATCTGTGAAGGATGCCAAAATGAAATGGCATTGAATAGCCAGGCAAAACAAGAACTGGCAACAGAGAGAATTGTAAAGAACTATGTGTAAATAAGTATGAACAGAAGGACTAGCAGTCATGACAGATGCTACTGCTTATCCTTCCACTGAATGACAGGGAGAAGTCTCTGACAGGTAATCTTATGCTCGTAGCAGAGTTCCCGTGGTCCACTCCTGTAGTCTCGTTTGCTCTGGAAGTTTCCCTTACCTTAAGTCGTGTGCCTTTTGCTCCTGTGGAGTCAGCTCGTTCACTTCCTGCAAGATCGACCAAGCTAATTTTGCTGACCTGAAAATAGAAAATATAATACCTATCATATCTCTCATCATATCTATTTAGAGGGAAAGAAAGACTGACCGCTATATAGACATTAGGAGACAAGTAACAATTTCAATATAGTCTTCTTTCTTCTGATCAATAACTACTTCAGACAGTAAAGAAGATATCTCTGGTGTGCTTCTAAGGTATGGCCTAAATATTTAGCATGTAGCAAACTTCCTGATGCTAAGTAATGCTGAATCTGATCAGTGCTTGGATATAAGACTATCTGATAAGCCAGGTAAACATCCTTTATTTGCATGGAAGGAAGGTGGAATAAATAAAATACTGTATGACTGTGATTAATATATTTATGATGATAAATTATTTAATTGCAATGATGCATGCAAAGTCAATGGTTTGGCAACAAAGGGTTGGGGTTTTTTTAAAAATCTGAAGTTCTTTTTTTCCAATTCTTCCTTGGCATGAATTTGGAAGAGCCATGTAGGTCAGAAGCATTCAATATAAAAACGATAATGAAATCCTTAGCATGCTCCAGTTATCATATTAAAAATGTACAAGCTAAATGGCAGGTTGCACTAAGAAGTAGTTTCTGTATTTTCTACTCTCTTCCCCCATCCTCTTAAAAATACTGTAACTTGCCATTATTCCTCTCAAGGAGAAAAAGTAATAAAATGCAAAATAATACAACTAGGAAACTGCAATATTGAGGTTATACCAGTGTTTCCCAACCTTTTTTGAGCCGCGGCACACTTTTAACATTAAAAAAAATCCGGGGGCACACCACCAACCAAAATGACACAATATGACACTCTAAGACAGTAAAGCACGGCTGGGGGTTGGTGGCCTGCTGGAGCAGCTGCTGGGAGTGCCGAAGCCGGGGGAGGGGGCAGAGCCAGGCCGCACCATGCCCGCCCACTCCCTGGCTTCAGCTCTTCCAGCAGCTGCTCCAGCCTTGAGGGCAACGAAAAGCCAGCGGTGGCAGAGCTAGCACAATGCAGGCTTGGCACTGCCCCCTCAAGGCTGGTGCAGCTGCTGGGAGTGCCGAAGCTGGGGAAGGGGGTGGAGCCAGGCCACGCCATGCCACGCCCCCCTCCCTCGGCTTCAGCTCTCCCACAGCTGAAGCTGAAGCCGCGCGGAGGCGGAGCATGAGTGGTGGACAGGCTTCAGTGGGTGGGGCTCCTCCTCCGCGCGGCTTCAGTGAGCGAGGGGCGGGAATCATAGCGGATTGGAGGCTGGCTGGGGCAACGGC